>JANAVB010031417.1:5985314-6404842 GCA_029216955.1 Iris pallida | reverse complement strand
CAGCAGATGCTCCTCCTGCTCCGGCCCCTGCCCCTGGACTCGATCAGGCTTTCTATCAGCGGTTTGATGATTTCGTTGCCGTATCCACGCAACGTTATCAAGACTCCGAGTTCCGGCATATTTCTCAGGCCCAGGTGCTGAGAAACAGCATTGCCGATCTCCATTACAGCCTGGGGCATGATCCAGTTCATCCACTCACTATCCTTCCACATCCTGCTTTCCCTGGTCCTCGTTTTACTGATGAAACTACTTTTCAGTACTTCGACCCGACCACTGCCTATTTCCCTCATGATCCTCCCGGTGCAGACGACGCAGAGATCTGATGTGGATTCAGCCATAGGATAGTGGATTTAGTTTTTTTTAGTTTTGATGCTGTTCATGTAGTACTTTTTACTTTCATGTCTAAACTCTTTCAGTTAGCCATTTATCAGTTGTACTAGTTGACTTTCTAGTGGAAAATTTATGATATTTCAGTTTATTGCATTTCACTTATCTATGCTGTGATTACTATTTTTTCTTTCACTTTGTCTTGTCTTTTCTATTGTTGGCTTCATGATTTACGGGGGAGCCGATTCATTTTACTACTTGACAAAGGGGGAGAAAATGAGTATACAAAAATATCACAAAATGCAAATGCAAGGCTAGAACAAATTTTTTTCAGGTATTTTGATATGTTGTTTTATAAATATATTTTGGTATAGACTCAAGTTTGTCAATTATCAAAATGGGGGAGATTGTTGGCCCATTCCATGGTCACACCCGATTTCGATAATCAACTTATACTTTAGTCCATACACAAAATATAGAAAATGTTGCTAACTATTTCAGGATACATAAAATCTTATTCAACGGACGATGTACTGCATAAATCCAAGCGTCAAAGTCATCAAAAATTCTGAAGACTCTTTTCTACTTTTATTCTGTATTTTTACACTTTATTGAGTTTAGGAATTTCCTTGTAAAATCAAGTATGGTATTACTGGCTTAGGGTTAAAATTATTCTCCTTCTCTAAACCTATTTTTACCCTTCATATTTTCGATTACAAATATTTCAAAAATGTATTTCGAAAATATTCCTTTTCAAATGATTTTACAAATTACCAAAAACATGTTTGTAAACTGTTTTTACAAAAGAATTTTATTATATCTCCTGACAGAACTCTTAGCCGAGTTCGGCCCGAGTTCGGCCCGAACTCTGACCGAGTTCGGTCAGAACTCTGACCGAGTTCGGTCAGTTTGTATTCAAACTTCAGTTGCCTCCAAATCTGCGAGCAACGTCTATTTTGCGAGATATTTGCATCCGAACTCTGTCCGAGTTCTGCCCGAGTTCGGTTGGTGAAAACACCTATAAATAGAGAAGAACTTTTCATTTCAAAACATCAATTCATTCTTCACTCTCTTCTCTATTCATCTCAAGTGTTTTCTAGTGATCTAAAAATTTCAAATCTCACCTATACTTCTCTTAGCCAAAAGCCAGTACTATCAGATTTGATTTAGAAGTCTTTTGGTTATTCAGAGTTGTAAAGAGGTCGTCAAGTTTCAACAACAAATTCTCGTTGTGGAGCTGGTCGTGCGCTCGTCACCAAGCACGGTGTGTGTTGGAGTTGGTCGTGCACTCGTCAACAAGCACGGTGGTGTAAGAGTTGCAAGCACTCAGTTAAAGCTTGTGCCTTTAGTGGATTAACATCGAGCAAGAGTACTCGAGACTGGATTAGTCCTCTCAGAGGGATACCAGTATACATCGCTGTGTTACTGAGTTTGATTCTCCTATCTTTATTTACTGTTCTTACATCATTGCCATAGTTTAATTTTTAATTGGTGATTTTATTTCCGCTGCACACACGTACTCTATTCACCCCCCTCTAGAAGTGCTCAACGATCCTACATTCTCCTCTACGTCCGTGCCATGGATCATTCTCTTGGCGCTCTGCTGGCTCAAAACAGCGATACAGGCTATGAGCAAGCAATCTACTACCTCAGTCGAACGCTCATCGGGGCCGAACACCGGTACAACCCCGTCGAGAAGGAGTGCTTGGCTTTGGTATTTGCCATCCAGAAGACTCGTCATTATGTCTCGGGCCAGACAATTCATGTCATTTCTCGAGTCAATCCGCTCAGAGTCCTCATGACAAAGCCAGGATCATTGAACTCCCGGCTAGCCACATGGACGATCTTGCTAACACCGTATAATATGGTGTTTGTCCCACAAAAAGCTGTTAAAGGTCAAGCTCTGGCTGACTTTTTAGCCGCACACCCCATCCCAGAATCCTCAAAGCTCTATGAAGATATCCCGGATGAGGTCCAAGAATCCAACGTCACCGAAGGAAGCTCCGTTTGGCGGATGTTCTTCGATGGCGCTTCAAGAACAGGCCCCAAAGGCCAAATCATCGCAGGAGTGGGGGTAGTCTTAGTCTCCCCCGATCAGCTGGTCATCCAGCGTGCTTACTCCCTTTCGAAGCCGTGCTCTAACAATGTTGCCGAGTACAATGCACTCGTCATGGGATTCCAGCTCGCACAACAGCTGGGGGTCGACCATCTGGAAGCCTACGGCGACTCAAAACTCGTCGTGAACCAAATTCGGGGGCAATACGAGGTTCGTCATAAAGATTTGATCCCTTACCATGAAGTTGCATTGAACATCATTTCAACCTTTACCGGGTTCTTCATCGAATACGTACCTCGTCTACAAAACTTGGAGGCTGACGCTCTGGCTGGCCTCGCAGCCTCATCGGCAGCGCCCTTTGGGACTCAACACTATGTCACGGTAACAGGCCGAGACTTGATTTGTCCTAGAAACAACCTGTGCTTGCGAGTGGCTCATGCCATGCCAACGAACACTGGTGTTAATGTTAGAGACTGGAGGTTCCCGTTCATCGACCTTGCTATCTACGGAATCCTTCCAGAGGACCCGAAGGAAGCTGTCTCAGTCAGAAGACGCTCTCTTCGATTCTACTACGATACAGCTACCAAAACGCTGTACCGACGCTCCTTCGATGGGCTCCTCCTTCGATGCCTGTCCAACGAAGAAGCAGCCGAAGCTCTTCAAGAAGCTCATGACGGAACTTGCGGAGCTCATCAACCCGGTCCTAAGTTGCAGGATCGACTGCGACGTATGGGCTACTACTGGCCAACCATGGCCGCCGACGCTGTTGAATATGCTAAGAAGTGTCACGCATGCCAACTTCATGCAGACTTCATACATACACCGTCTGAACCGCTACATCCTACAGTTGCCTCCTGGCCCTTCGAAGCCTGGGGCATGGATATTGTGGGACCAATCACCCCTCCTTCATCAAGAGGACACCGCTTCATCCTGGCCATCACCGATTACTTCTCCAAATAGGCAGAAGCAGTCCCACTGGCGGAAGTAAAGAGCTCCAGGGTGGTCAGCTTTATCAAACACCATGTTATTTACCGTTTCGGAGTACCCCGGCGGATCATTCATGACAATGGTCCTCAGTTTATCAGCCACATTTTTAGCAGGTTCTGTGACAAGAATCGCATTCAAAATGTGGCATCCACCGCCTATAATTCGACAGCAAACCGGTTAGCAGAGGCGTTCAACAAAACCATCGTCAGACTGCTCAAAAAGGTCGTGTCATCCAACAAACGCGACTGGGACGAAAAGCTTGGCGAATGCCTTTGGGCCTACCGCACAACGGTACGGACCCCAACAGGCAACACATCATTCTCTCTGGTCTACGGGAGCGAAACGGTACTGCCTCTCGAGATTCAGATACCCTCACTCCGCGTAGCAATAACAAACAAACTCACAGAAGAGGACAATCAACGTCATCGTCTGCGGGAACTGGAGGCACTCGATGAGAAGCGTCTCCTGGCTCAACAATGTATCGAACTCTACCAAGCCCGTATATCACAGGCTTTCAACAAGAAGGTCAAACAGAGGACTTTCCAAGTTGGCGACCTGGTTTTAGCAGTCAGAAGGCCAATGGTGTTAACTCATAAGACACCAGGAAAATTCGAGCCCAAGTGGGAAGGACCTTTCATCATAGAGACGGTGTACTCAAACGGTGCTTACCGCCTCGCCAAACCCAATGGAGACTTGTTTATGATGCCCATCAACGGCAAGTTCCTAAAGAAATACTATTCTTGACAACCTTCAGACATGTACTTCCCCAAAGGGGATCTGTGGGCCCAATCATCAGGGCTCACACACAATCTCCTTCCACAAACTCATCCGCTTCTGGAACCCAGCTGTTCCGTGGCTTCCTTCAGTAGAAAGACAACCACGTCCACATCACCTCTGAGTTGTTCCTCTACACCCTACAAAGCGGAATCTTACGCTACGTAAGCCGACGCTACCCTTCATGTTTACCACGTCCACATTACCTCTGAGTAAACATCTCGTACAAACAACCCCTGCGTTGTCGTACATTGATCGCAGAACTTCCACGTCCACATCACCTCTGTGTTGTTCAGCGTATCCCTCAGGATCATTCTACCACGTCCATCACACCTCTGAGTAGGATGGTTCTATTAGTTAAACCCTAATGATTGCCATGTCCATATTACCTCTGAGCAAACATGCCGGTTCCTTCAAACTTATTATCTGTGCCTAAAAACCAAGGTGCGTAAAAGATAATAGATCCACACAAATCATCAAGTTCATAATAACAAAAATGAACACATCACAAAAAGTTGAGTACTTCTTTATTTTCTGAAATAGAGAGTACAAAAACTACACTATCCCCCAGCAAAGGGTTGCAAAAGAACATAAAAAGGAAAAAGCTACAGTCCCTGAACCTTTCCAGGGTGGGCTGAGAGTTCCCTGACTCGAAGTCTTAAGTCGGCTGTATGGGCCTCCACAGTCGCCAGGACTCGTCGCTCAGCTTCTTGACGCATCAATTCAACAGCCCCAGCGGAAGTGTCGCTCTCATGCTTCTCATCAAGCTGTTGTCGCTGCTGCGCCAAGGCAAGAGTCCACTGAGTAAAAGTCGCTTCTTCCTTCTTGAATGCTGCGTGTTCAGTCCGGACACGCTCGGCATCTAACTGGAGTCGGGCCCGTTGGTCCTCAAGGCGGCGCATCTGGGTGTCGATCTCCGCGATGTTAGCATCCAATGCAGCTCGAGTTTCCACCGTCGTCTTCATGGACTAGGATAACTGCTCTACCGCAGCCTCAGTCTCAGCCACCTCGCGCTCCCAAATGCCCACAGTGGCCTGGTATGAAGACTCGATCTCGGCAATCAGCTTTCCCTTCTCCGCATCTATCAGGACGGAGAGGTCGTTTCGCTGGATGCGCTGAAGTTCCGCGAGCCGCTCGTCCAGCTCGATCACCGAAGCCTCCAGAATTTTGGCCATATGGTCGTAGCCTTGGTGAATGCGGATCAGCTCGATACAGGGCATTGCCAGAGCTCTTGCCGTCATAAAGCTCCCGTTGGTATCCATCACAGCAGATACACCCTTCTGCAGCATTTTGTACACCCCCTCGACGAGGAATTTCATATATTCGTCTGCATCCGCCAGGACCTGCAGCGTCATAGCAGGAGTTGGAGGAGCTACTACAGTTTGCGGACCAGAAGAAGATCCGCCAACCTCAACTTGCGAGGCTTGAACCTCGGTATCAATGGGCTCTTCATCAACAGGGGCTGGACTGCCAGCCCGAGGAGCCGAAGGAACAGAGGAAGTCCGCACAGGCGTCGAAATAGTACCCCAAGTAGGAGGGGCAACAGAGGGTTCCATACCCTCGCCCTTCTCAAGCCCGGAGGGACCACCGACGTCAACGGTCACCTCTTCTACCCCCAACATCTTATCAACAGCTGGTACCTCCCTTGGCAGAATAGGGAGATTATCACTTGTCTCTTGACCCGCCTCAGCGGTCGTGACCGGCAGACGGGTCTCGTCACCAAGTTCCTCCACAGGGACAGAATCTGTCGCTACCTCCTGATCGGTAGCCGCCTCAACTTCCACGGTTGAAGCCGGGGTAGGACTCGGCAATGATACAGCCGACCTTCCCTCATCATGATAAAGAGGGGAATCAACCCTCTCCTCTGTCTCAACCATATCTGTTGCCCCCGCAACAGACTCTTGCAGCCCTGGAGCAACGTCATCCGAAGGCGACGAACTCCAATCCACCTCATCATCAGGATGCCTCGAGTCCGTAGGACCCTCAACGTCCAAGGACTCCACGGCAGACTGTACCTTCCCGGAAGTTGTTGCAACCCCAAAGACAGGAGATGCTAAAACCTCCGCAGGAACGTCTTCGGTCCCTCCTCCACGGGAGACATTATCATCGGTGGAATGCGCTCATCAGAAAAGCCTACCATCTCCTTCGGTTTACTAGCACCCGGTTTTGAAACACGGGACTTCTTCTTTGACTGCAAGAAGAAAAAGCATAAGTCACCTCAATGACAAAATGAATTAGAATTACGAAGCACTCCTTACCTCAGCAGGAGCTGATCCCGTTGGCGTTACGAGTGGCACTTCCGTAACCTTTGCAGTCGACGACTTTCTCGACCTCTTCGGTACAGAAGAACCAGCTTCTGTGTCAGCCCGCCTCTTCCCAACAGACAGATCTCTCACTGGCGCTGCGGTAGCAGCCCGATATCCTGCCAAATCTGGTGGACGATATGATCGGGCTACCATCAACATGTTCGCCGTGGCCTCCAGCTGAGTTCCAATGATGAAACTAGTCTCCCTGTCATAACCAGGAGACGCAGCATTCATAATGCAATATAGTTTGGCGGCCGGATATAGGATCTGCGGCCGAGGGTTGCGGACTGGCGTAGTAAAACTAACACTAGTACATCCAGCGTTATAATACTGCCAGCCCCGGGCTCCGTCCAGCAAACTTCCGACGAAGCCTAGACTGCTACTGGGATTTCGCAACATCAGCTGGGTATAGCCAAATTGACGAGCAAATCGGCTTGGCAGATATGGCTCCAGATAATATTTATTCTGGTTGCGGTAGACCAGGTGAGAAGGCCGGATACTTTACAACCAACGAAAACTCCATTTCGGCAAAGTGACTGCATCTTCGCCAGAGTTAACTAAATCTTGGTCGGCCTCGAAATCTTTGAAAATCAGACCAACCTTGACAATTTCCCACCCCTGAAGGTAGGACAAGACTCTCCTGCAAACGGGGACGCCAGTGTATGACCACTTTCTCTTGTAGAAGCGGCGGATGAAGGCATCCCCTTCAACATAATCCTCCTTCGGACCGGGACTCATCACGTTCGGATGATGCAAAATCAGCCATCCCATAAGATAATGGAAAGGCAGCTCGGCCCGGGGAAAGTTGTTATTATTACCTTTCTCATGGATCACGTCATCAGCAAAAGACCTCAAACCGTGCAACAGGTTGCACAACATCGCGGGGAGGAGAGCTAAGGGTCGTCCAAAAGCCAACTTCACAGCAGGCAAAATAAGATTCCGATGTACCCTTTCTACGGCACCGGATTCACCTGCAAACATGCAATCCCGGAGCCATATCATCAAATAGGCTGTCAATACTGCCTTAGATGACATCCGGTGCCCACAGTGCCAGAAGCAGCTATATGCATCCTTGCCGCTCTCATCCGAACGTGGGGTCCTCTCATCCAGCCGACTTATTTCAGAAGTCACCTCCGCGGGCTTCAGTCCCTGCGGAGTCACAAATCGGATCCTCGAAGGATCCGCTAAATCCTGCTTAAAGACATAGTCCCTCCAAGCAGTTACATGAGGCTGGGTCTTGCCCCTATCCCTCCGGTGCATCAGATAATGGTGGCTCGTCACCTCTTTGAATACAGCCATCATCTCTGGGTTCTTATTCTCCAGGACCTGGATCTCCTCATTTGACGGGAAATACTCCTCGTACGGCTCTGAGCCCCAAGGAAGCTTAGACACCTCGTGCATCTCATGAAGAGCCAATCCCAACTCTCCCACCGGAGTGAAAAAGCTGCCAGTATGGGCATTGAATAATTCCAAGAGCGCAAGGAACATAGGCTTATTGAGATCCATGCCTGCCTGCGTAGCCCGAATAGCGGCTGTCAGCCCGATCTTCTTAAGCTCAACTTTGAACCTTGAAAGCACCCAAGTGGTCAACTCGTCCCACCTCAGAATATAGTGACACCAACCCTCGACTCTAAAGCCACCTGTCGGGTACATGACCTTCGCTGTCAGCATCCGATTTGTAAAGGTCGGGGCACTGAAGGGAAATGTGTCATTCGGAACCTCACTGTAGAGGCTCCCGGGACGCAAGGCTCGGTAACTGAACGAGGAACCAGCTCGAGAAGCAGCCAAAGTATCTCGCTGGTTCGAGGTGGCATCGATCGAAAGGGTACCTCCCAAGGCCCCTCCTTGAGAAGGAGTAAGTTCCCAACCCATCCTTCTCTTCGAAGCTAAACGGTAGAAGGCCGTCAGCAGCAACTGGCGGTCAACCTGCCTTATGTATAGAACCATGCCTTTGGCAGTGAAGAACCAGTCTTCTTTGATCTTCAGTATCTTCGCTTCAGAAGAGACTAGTCGGTCGCCAAACAGAAAGGCAGGTTTTAAGAAAGTCACATCTTCAGATTCAGCAGACTTCAGTTTACCACTCTCCATCATACTCTGGAGGAAAAGTGGCAACTGGTTCTGGATTTGCAGCATTCTCTCCCGGGGTTGGTTCTGTAAGATAGCATCCTTTGCAGGGTTGATCACCGCCTCATCAAAATCAACCCCCATTTGGCAAAGAGAAGCATCCAAGAGGACTTCGTTCAACAGAGGGATCGTCATCGACACTGGCACAACAAAAGTGGAAGTCAGGCAAAAAGACAAACGGTGTCAATAGATTGACGCAGCCTCGGCGCATCACCCATGTGCGTCAGCATTGGAGCTTCGGCGCATCAGCAGGGCGTAAACCCATGCGCGTCAGTATTGGAGCTTCGGCGCATCATCAGGGCGTGAGCCCATGCGCGTCAGCAAAAGCTTCGGCACATCATCAGGATATAAAACCCATACGCGTCAGCAAATTAAACCTCGGTGCATGATAAAGGCCTGAGCCTATGCACGTCAGCAGGATAAAACCTCAGCGTATCAAGGACAGAAGCCCGTACACATCGGCAGCAGAAAGTTAGAGCACATAGAAAAAGTCGACACCCACCCGTCACCCCGGGGCGAACATCGGTCGGAGTCGCAATGGTGGCAGGAGCATCCTCGTCGGCGAACTCTGCCGGCTCCTTTCTCTTAGCACCGCCACGAGGAATCTTGGGAGCCATTCTATTAGAGAGGAAGAAATTAGGGTTTTTAGAAGAGCTCTAAAGGAGGCAAAGGCACAGAGCAGAAGAACTCTCTCTCTTTCCACCTCTCACCTATTTATAGGCCGTGGTCGCACGCGTGAACCGATGACGAGTGATCTCAGCCGTCGCCTCGGGTCTTGTGAAGATAACAGCAGATAAAACCAAAAGATCATCATTAATCTTTTCGGTTACCGAGGCATTATCATATTCATTAATTAAGAACAGGCATGCGCCCCAACAGTCATGCGCCCTGATCGCCATGCTTCTTATTCAAAGTATTCCAAAACTTATTCAAAAGTTTTGAAAACTTTGAAGGGAGTCTTGTAGAAGCATGGAATTTTACAACCAGAAAGCCCATGCGCCAGACACTACATGCACCAGAACTCGAACAGAACACTTCACAGCAAAGTCAATAACCATAGACATTTGAAGAAGGACTTTTTATTTATATAAAAGTCTATTACATGTCTAGAAAAAGTTGTACAAAGGAGAATTTCTACAAAGGAAAAATCCTAAGTCTACAGCCAGCGGCCACCATGCGCCTCCAGATAGGCGCAGCAGTCATCATGCGCTGCCAGTCACCATGCACTGCCAGTTAGGCGCAGCAGATGTCATGCGCCTCCAACCAGGCACATCCCGCCATCTCTTCAGCAGCTCAGTTATGTGCATCCAGCTCAGTTATGTGCATCCCTTCAGCAGCCCAGTTATGTGCCGCTCTTCCAACCAGGCTCACCTGGCCGAACAGGAGCCCAGTTATGTGCCGCTCTTCCAGCCAAGGTCACCTGATACATGCTTCGATTACACAAAGCATTTAACCCTCTGGTTGGAACCAAGGAAGAGAAGAGCACCGCAAATCTGTGGCCAGGGAAGGCTTCGAAAGAGCCTCCAAAGACCAAGGAAGACCGTGATCAAAATCACGACGAAAGGAGCAGCTTTCAACACAATCAGAGTGGGCAGCACCCACTTTGAAGGAAGAGAGAGCCTAGCACCGCAATTTTGATCTGCGGCCCTTCCGAAATAACGGAGACGAGGCCCGAGCATCCCCATCTTTAGATGCAACAGGCACCTTCCGCCTGCCTCAGAAGCCCTCGACTCCGTCTTTTGGATGTAACAGTCACCTTCAAGAGCATCAACGATGACATGGCGTCTCATCTTCACCCTCGGGAGCACTTCGTCAACAGAGTGCACCCGAATACTCAAGTTCATATCGGAAGTACGTAAGGGAATGAAAAGCAAACCTTCTCTCCATGCCACTATTTATAGGCCGGAAAGATCAAACCCACGCGCCAAGTGGATGGCTCTCCGAATTCCGTGCAATGAACTCACATTAAATGGATGAACCAGATGCCTCGACTTCAGCCAAACGGCTATTTAAAGGCACTCGAGAAGCGAAACAGTCGCATCATTAAAGACGTATCGGATGCGCCGGCTGGACAGCGCATCACATCCCTTCAAACATCAAGCGCCTCCAACAGATGTGCCCTGAACCGATCGTATCATAGGGGATGCACCCCCATACGTCCCCATACGCTTAGTGGAACGTCAACCGATGCGCCCACTCAGCTGTCCATCGAATGTCATAAACATTAAATGTTGGACTGACAGAGTTGGCAGCACGCCTTCCCAAGTCTGGACGGTGGACAGCTTTTACAGAAAACGAAGCGTCCACAACGTCAGCATCATCATGACTTTACCCCGACGGCTACTGCCACGTGGCCACCCAACCATCCGCATGCGCCTCAAAAGCTATGCGCCTCAGATCCTTCACTGATCCCTAAAGACAGAAGAAGAGTCTCCAGTTGAAGCTTTGCATGCGCCTCAAAAGCCATGCGCCCCAGACTGATCTCTGATCCTGAAAGACAGAAGGAAAGTCGCTTGCATGTGTCTCAAAAGCCATGCGCCCAGAACCGCTCGTGACTCCTAAAGGTCACGAGCCAAAGTCTCATCATGCGCCCAATCCGAGGCGCATCCCACCAAATCATCCCCCCCATCAGATCCGAGATCTCCGAGCCATGAGTCGACGACACGTGTCCTTTGACTCAACTCATCCAAGATTTCAGCAACGGAAAGATCTTCTCCTCTGCTACGTGCCGGCTCACAACAGCAGCATGAAAAATTCAACCCCTCGAGTAGGGCGCATCATCCATGTGCCTCCATCAGCAGTCTCTACATGGCGTCCCCACGTACCGGCGCATCCTACATATGCGCGCATGAGCAGTTAACCTGCCCAGCTATAAATAGAGGAATCATTTCCTTCTTCTACACAGAGACCTACACATACGGACAATACAGATAGATATCACCAGAGAGGCAGATACAGACACTCAACGTCTTCCTTCTCTCAGCGAGCTCCAGCACCCAGAGCAATCTACACCTTCAGAGAACCGATAACCGTCGTCAGCCCGTCAACGGAGTCAACGCATTACCACTCGCTCCATTGGCACTTAGGACCCAGATTAAACAAAAGTGTACTCCTAGGACTATATCTAAGTCCTATATTGTAACACTATTCTGTTTGTATTAAGATTTGCAATCAAACGATTTTAATGGCAAACACCAGATATCATCTCTTCCACCTGGGGGTTTAGGTAACCCAGTTATAAAATCTATGGTAATATGCTCCAATTTCCATTCTGGGATCGATAAAGGTTGAAGAAGTCCAGCTGACCTCTGATGTTCAGCTTTAACTTGCTGGCAAACTAAACAACGAGAAACAAACCGGACTATCTCCCTCTTCATGCCATTCCACCAAAAATACTGACGAACGTCTCGATACATCATCGTGCCACCGGAATGAATCGAATACTGTAAACTGTGAGCCTCTGCCATGATCTCCTGTCTGATATCACCACTAGGTACACAAAGATGCCTTCTATATCGGAGTGTACCATCTTCGTGAATGCATAACTCTGGTCTTCGTCCTGCTTCACACTCTGCTCTAAGCCGCTGAAGCTTAGAATCTGCTGACTGAGCCATCTTAATCCTCTCAACTATACTGGACTGAACTTGTAGGCTGGCCATCAATGCCCCATTGGTGGGAAGAACAACTTCAATACCCATCTTCTGAAGATCCGCTAACAACTCTGGCTGTGCTATTAGGAAATAAACTCCGGCTCTTCTGCTTAATACATCTGCAACAACGTTGGCCTTCCCAGGATGATACTGCAGGTTGATGTCGTAATCCACAAGTAGCTCTAGCTATCTCCTCTGACGCATGTTGAGATCCTTCTGAGTAAACACATACTTAAGGCAATTGTGGTCAGTGAAGATCTCCACCCGATCTCCATACAAGTAATGCCTCCACAACTTAAGTGTGAAAACTACAGCTGCTAATTCTAAGTCATGGGTTGGGTAATTTCTCTAATGATCACGAAGCTGACGTGACAATGCATAAGCTACTACCTTACAATGTTGCATCAAGACGCATCCCAATCCTCTGCCGGAAGCGTCACAATAAACGAAAAATTATTCGGTTCCATCTGGAAGCGTGAGAATGGGAGCCGTCATCAATCTTTGCTTCAACTTCTCAAACGAAATTTGACACTCTGCCGTCCCAGCAAATTGTACATCCTTGCGGGTCAACTGAGTCATGGGTGCTGAAATCCGAGCAAAATCTGATACGAACCTCCGGTAATAGCCGGCCAATCCTAGGAAACTTCGAATTTCTGCGATGGTGCTGGGAACTGGCCATGTATCTATAGCTACTATCTTCTGGGGGTCAACTTCCACCCCACCTCTGGTGATAATATGTCCTAGGTACGAAATACGATCAAGCCAGAACTCGCATTTACTGAACTTTGCATACAACTGATGCTCTCTGAGAATCTGAAGGACTACACGGAGATGCTGCTCATGCTCTGCTTCACTCTTACTATAGACCAAGATGTCGTCTATAAATACTACTACGAACTGATCCAAATAGGGCATGAAGATACGATTCATGAGGTCCATGAATACGGCTGGTGCATTGGTCGCTCCAAATGGCATAACAAGGAACTCCCAATGTCCATATCTTGATCTGAACGCTGTCTTCGGGGTATCTTGCTCTCTGACTCTGATCTAATGGTATCCTGATCGCAAGTCAACCTTCGAAAATACAGCAGCTCTACTGAGTTGATCGAACAGATCATCTATCTTTGGTAGAGGATACCTGTTCTTGATTGTTACAGAGTTTAAGGTACGATAATCAATACATAATCTTGACGTACCATCCTTCTTTTTCACAAGAAGCATTGGGGCTCCCCAAGGCGATCCACTAGCACGAATGAATCCCTTGGTTCTGAGTTCTTCAATCATCTTGTACAAGATCTCCAACTCTGATGGCGCCATCCTGTAGACTCTCTCTGATACTGGTGCCGTCCCTAGAAGCAAATCGATGGTGAACCCTATTTCTCTCTCTGGGGTATGCCTGGAAGCTCTTCGGGAAATACATCAGGAAACTCTTCTACTACTCTAGAAAACTGAACTGATGCTGCTACTGCCATATACAATACTGAGGAAGAAGGTTCTACTTCGCCTCTGGAAAATGAAAACTCCGGTTCGCCTGGAATACCAAAAATAATCCTGCCGAGATAGCAGTCTATTCTTGCATACTGATCCTTCAACCAATCCATTCCTAGGACTACATCATAGTCGGCCATCGGAAATTCTATCAATCTAGCGGAAAACTCTTTTCCTCTAACTACGATTCGACATGAGGAAAATACTCTATCTACTCCCACAAGACCGTTACCAGTAAGTATATTGAGTCTTACTGATAATGACTCGGGCTCCAGTCCTATCCGTGTAGCGAATCGTGCAGACATAAATGAATGCGATACACCCGAATCAAATAATACTGATGCTGGAAAAGAGTTGACGAGAATGGTACCTGCCACCACTTCACCTGATGCCAATTCTTCTGCTACCGTCAGAGCCATAGCCTGACCTTGTCCTCTTGGTGCTGGTCTCCTCTGCTGGAAACCTCTCTGCCTGCTCTGATTCTGAGCTTGGACAAATTGTTGAGCCTGAGGCGGCAATGGCCTCGGAGGCTGGTACTGCTGCTGCACTGGTGCTGGACCCCTAACCGATGGACTGGTTAGGTTCGACGATGATGAACTGGCTCTATACGGGCAGGACCCAATCTTATGATCCGGTGCCCCACAAGCCAAGCACAATCCCTGTGCTCTGCGACACTCAGATACTACGTGCCCTAGCTTCCCATAATGAGTGCAGCCCATTGCGGAAGATTGCTTCTTCTTCTGTTGCTGAGGGTACGTCGGTGTTGAGTGCTGAACGGACAAAATTGAATTCGCCCTCCTAGGAACTCCAATAGTCAAAGCCCTAGCTGCCGGGGCTGGTGCCGAGGACAAACTCATCTGCCCATGGGACCTCTTCCTACTTTCGGTTCGGTCCACGATCCTCTGCGACGTATACTCATACCTCTTCGCTGCTCGCAAGACGGCATCAAACGTCTGGTGCTCAAACTGCTCCACAGCTAAAATAATTTCTAGGTGGATCCCCTGCTGAAACCGCTGGGCTCGGTCCAATTCGGTCGCCACCAATGTGGGAGCAAACCGACTTAGTCTTGAAAACTCGGCCGCATAACCGTCGACCGTTCTTTCCATCTGCCTAAGATTAGTGAATTTTGTCTGCAGATTATACCGAGCTACAGCATCAAAATACTTCGTCTGGAACTTGTCGCTGAATATCGCCCACAAAACAGGCGTCGCTAATCCAACTGCTAACATCGCCCACCAGGTACGGGCTAAGTCCAATAACTGAAGGTGCACCATGGCCACCTTCTCTCCCTCGAGAATCCTGGCTACCTCCAGGATAATTTTTATGTCCTGAAGCCACGCATCAGCAGCGATAGCATCTTCACTACCATCAAAGAAAGGAGGGTTCAAGCGCTTGAAGCTGTTGGCCGCGTTGTTCCCTTGATAACCAACTCGGCCTATGGCATCTTGTACTATCTGGTGCAGGGCATCACCCCGACGATCTTGGGATGCAAGCAATTTACTGATAAGTCCTACCAGGGTTCCATTGTCAGGTTCTGCAGACTGGACAGGTTGAACTGGGGGCTCTGGATCCCCAGAAGGCATAACTCGGGAGGCCGCTCCAGAGTGTTGGACTTGGTCTCCGGGTTGCTGCTGGTTCACTGGAGGTGCTCCGCCTGGCTGATCAACAGGACCAGGAACAATGCCACTGAAGAAAATGACAGAGAAAACATTAAGGAAGGACCAAGATAGATCAAGGATATGAGCAGGTGATCAGGTCAAGATTTCAGGAAGATTAGAGGACACGAGTAGAGATCAAGGACGGATGCTGATTGAGACATCTATTCGGTAAAACCCTCACATATCTTATTTTACAAGACCTGCATGGGCCACCACTTAAACCGTGTCACGTCCCAGAACCAGAATACTGGAGAGCGGGGGACAGACAACCAGCTGCGTATATAGAAGTGTAATCCACCTCGACATACGGTCACGACTGTCTAGATGAATGAGGTTTTATCTACAAGCCATCGGTCTCTTATGGTCAAGAACAAGCCTAGTGTCTCAATCTCAAGCAAGTAATACATGTTACAAGATATCAGATCATCAAGCATGAAAGGTAAGGCGTCCCGAACATTACATATACAGATGATCATGAAGCTAATCTTACAAAATGTGAGGACTAGCAAGAGTTTTAGTCATACATGATCAACCCTAGGATTTGTCAATCATGTTACAGCCCGTAGGCAGACAAAAGTATAGGTTTCAACACGAGCTAACACTTGTTCGGCAGTTAAACGCCACAAAAGAATAATTTTACAATTTGAGCGGGAGAGCAAAATAAACCCACTCGTTGCCATGGTTTCTTCTAGTGTTCACCATCTGGCTGGAAGACGGGGAGATCCTCGGGAGCTACTCTAAAATCTGGCAATACAAAACCAGCTGGCTCAGACCCCAGAAAGAACAAGTGACACAAGGTATAATGTCCCGCTCCGTACGGCACATTACGCTGAAGCGTTGACTCAACGAGTCACGTTGACCAAATAAAATGTATTGATGCGAATCGATGCGAGAGTTACGTTGTCCCGAGCAACGCATTCGAACTAAGTGGATGCGAAGAGTTGCCTTGTCCCAAAGAATGCATCGAAGGAATCGATGCGAAGCGCCGCGTGCCCCGAAGGATGAGTGTGTTGAATCGGCTTGAAGATTCTAAGAAATCGAATCGACCAAGGTGCAAGTTCGAATCGATGCAAGTATTGATTTTAGTTGTTTTTGTGTGCAGGTTATACGTTGATGCAAAAATATTAGAGGTCGATCTTTTGCCATATTTAGTAAGGGGTCCGCGAAATCAAATCGACGCCTTGCGACGGGCTGAGACTTGGGCACGGTAAGGCAAATCGAACATATAATTCAATGAAGCACGAAGTGCTCGAATGGCTAAGTCAGGAGAGTGGCCGTGCAACCAAGTTATAAAATCGAGCCGCATCGGTTCAGCAAAACGACAAAGGCGAATCGACTCAAGGTGGGAGGAATGACTTCTTTTTACTCCTTCATTCGATAAGTCAAATATATCATTGTATGCTAAGTTAACCTATCGATGCCACGGGCGTGGTCCGATCGGAGATAAATCATAGTGTATGTCGAATACTAAGTTAGTACAATTGAAATGAAATGTGTATCAAATACACGAGTCACTATGGAACATTGGATATCGTAAAGGCGAGCGCCTCGGTGCGCAAGCCACAAAGAACATAGGATAACTGTACTCGGCGAGTGCCTTAGTGCACGAACCATACCGTGCCTTCGCGCACGAGTTAGAAAGGCTAGAACATTGAAAGACAATAGGCGAACGCCCTAGCGTGCAAGCCCCGAACATTGAACAGTAAGTTATAGAACATGGGGATACGGTCGAAACGTGCCTACGTGTACGGGATAATAAAAGATGGCTTCGTTGAGAAAGAATACAGTTATGGCATAAAATGTGGCAGAACTGTCGGATATGACATAATACCTCGAAAGGTGTTCGAGACCTTCGGGTCGTTCGGTTGATGAGCATTGAGTTGATGCATGATTCCATTGAATCATTGAAACGAAGTAAGAAACGTAAGAACAAAGAAAGTTAACGGAAGAAATACGAGATAATAAAGTCTGAGTCTCGGACTCAAGACTATGTTTGGTTGTTTGAATTTGACTGCTTGAGTAATAAGGGCGTTGCATGGTCGATTGGGATGGACTTGAGATTAAATGTGATAATGACTCGTGCATGAGTGTTTTCCCCAAACGGTTAAATGCCGGATGCGCCCCGAAACCGCTTGGCCTAGGAGGGATTCGAATAATCTTTGTAGGCGCACATATTTAAGTCGAATAGCTCTCGCAATTGATGAAAAAAGTCGCAAATAATGGTATACAACGGGAACATTTCGGTTGTTTGGGACAGCGACCCAACCCGTTAAGCGTCGGGCAGCCCGACAAATATTGAGAAAAGAAGGAAAGAAAAGAAAGGAACTCCTTTAGTCCATTCCGGCGCGGATACCCTAACGGCCTTCATATAGCTAAGGAACGATGGGTTGAAAGTGTAGGCGCGTATGCGTCCCGTATATAGATCCTGCTTAGAGATGCACATATAACATGACATGAAAGGAATGGGGCGTATTCACCTTACGTCGGTGCAAGGGCGAGTACGTCGACTTGGTAAGAAGTCGTGCCACGAATCAAACACGAGATTGCTTGTTTGCTTGCCTATTCAATTCGATAACATACTGCTATGATAACATGCTTTACGCTTTCGAATATGCCATAAAATTGATCCTAAGGAGAACATAGCAAGATCATAAGCTAAGTTGCATGATTCAACATAAATATTACAATGTCGGTTTGGAAAGAAGATCTTTGCTTCAGTACATGCGAGGACGAACGTACTGATCCCCCACCAGCTTCATACAGGGTGCAGGGAATGGATGGCTCGCGACGAAGCGTTGCTTGAACGTGCTGAGGCTTGGAATGCCAAAGCGCATTGAAGTGTGCGATCGTATTGACGCTCGGACTACGCAACTGGATTGATGCGGCCGAGATATAGAAGGCATGATGTATGGAACGGTAAAATCCTTTGTGGGCAAGAGAGAACCTGAGTGTTGTAGCCAATCTGGCATATATTATTAGGCTATCGAAAGCCATTATAATCTTAGTTTCGAATATCAATAAAGAGAATTTTTTCGTATTACTCTGTTTTTCTTTCGTTGTTAATATCGAATCAAAATATAACCATTTGAGAACTTGTCATCTCTCCAGGCTCGTGCGGCATCACGCCCCCTACGAGGACGATGATTCGGGTAATTCCGGGTCGGGGCATGACAAATTGGTATCAGAGCATCGTCGACTGGAATTAAACTTGTGTCGGATAGATTGTGGCCTTTGTGCAATGCCAATTTGAGTTGCGTCGGGAGAAGTTAAGCACGATGTCTAGGTAAGTAGCCTAGCAGGCGTAGTCCCGAATGTTGATAAAGAAATCGTATCGAGATAAGTTGCATAGCCAGACTTCGAAAATAGTTGGGTGGCGACTTCGAACGCAAGGCGTTACGAAGGTTCGTTGCGATCGGATGCGCGACGGCTCGACGCAACGCATAGAATTGAAAGTTCCGATGAAACATACGAAATGAGAAATACGAGTTTGAATCGCATCGTGTGTCTTGACTTTTGTCGGATGATCGCATGTGTATCAATATGCATATGCAATAGGACTGCGAGAACTTATGCTAAAGATAAGTCCGATCGAGAGTACGAGATGGCAAGCATAGGATTAAAATTTACCTGTCAGCTTTGTTCCAATTTGCTACAACTGGACTTGGTCAAAATACATATATCTTCGGGACGCCTTGAATATAGGTACGGATCCAAATCGAGTTGTATACAAAATTTAAATCGAGCTGCAGGGATGACTTTGAAATGTTAATGAAAAGCTTGCGAGATAGTGTGAAAGTGAACAACATTGGTGGGACAAGATCGTGAAACGATCTATAAAACACTTAGTTGGAGTGTTGGTTATGGTTCGAGGACGAACCTTGTTTTGAGTGGTATATTCTGTAATGCTCCGCTCCGTACGGTGCATTACGCTGAAGCGTTGACTCAACGAGTCGCATTGATCAAATAAAATGTATCGATGCGAATCAATACGAGAGTTACGTTGTCCCGAGCAACGCATTCGAACTAAGTCGATGCGAAGAGTTGCCTTGTCCCAAAGAATGCATCGAGGGAATCGATGCGAAGCGCCGCGTGCACCGAAGGATGAGTGCGTTGAATCGGCTCGAAGATTCTAAAAAATCGAATCGACCAAGGCGCAAGTCCGAATCGATGTAAGTATTAATTTTAGTTGTTTTTGTGTGCAGGTTATACATTGACGCAAAAATATTAGAGGTCGATCTTTTGCCATATTTAGTAAGGGGTCCACAAAATCAAATCGATGCCTTGCGACGGGCTGAGACTTGGACACGGTAAGGCAAATCGGACGTATAATTCAATGAAACACGAAGTGCTCGAATGGCTAAGTCAGGAGAGTGACCGTACAACCAAGTTATGAAATCGAGCCGCATCGGCTCGGCGAAACGACAAAGGTGAATCGACTCAAGGTGGGAGGATTGACTTCTTTTTACTCCTTCATTCGATAAGTCAAATATATCATTGTATGCTAAGTTAACCTATCGACGCCACGGGCATGGTCCGATCGGAGATAAATTATAGTGTGTGTCGAACACTAAGTTAGTACAATTGAAATAAAACGTGCATCAAATGCACGAGTCGCTATGGAACATTGGATATCGTAAAGGCGAGCGCCTCGGTGCGCAAGCCGCAAGGAACATGGGATAACTGTACTCGGCGAGTGCCTTAGTGCACGAACCATACCGTGCCTTCGCGCACGAGTTAGAAAGGCTAGAACATTGAAAGACAATAGGCGAACGCCCTAGCGCGCAAGCCCCAAACATTGAACACTAAGTTATAGACCATGGGGATACGGTCGAAACGTGCCTACGTGCACGGAATAATAAAAGATGGCTTCGTTAAGAAAGAATACAGTTGTGGCATGAAATGTGACAGAATTGTCGGATATGACATAATGCCTCGAAAGGTGTTCGAGATCTTCGGGTCGTTCAGTTGACGAGCATTGAGTTGAGGCATGATGCCATTGAATCATTGAAATGAAGTAAGAAACATAAGAACAAAGAAAGTTAACGGAAGAAATACGAGATGATAAAGTCTGAGTCTCGGACTCAAGACTATGTTTGGTTGTTTGAATTTGACTGCTTGAGTAATAAGGGCGTTGCATGGTCGATTGGGATGGACTTGAGATTAAATATGATAATGACTCGTGCACGAGTGTTTCCCCCAAACGGTTAAATGCCGGATGCGCCCCGAAATCGCTTGGCCTAGGAGGGATTCGAATAATCTTCGTAGGCGCACATCTTTAAGTCGAGTAGCTCTCGCGATTGATGGAAAAAGCCACAAATGATGGTATGTAGCGGGAATGTTTCGATTGTTTGGGACAGCGACCCAACCCGTTAAACGTCGGACAGTCCGACAAATATTGAGAAAAGAAGGAAAGAAAAGAAAGGAACTCCTTTAGTCCATTCCGGCGCGGATACGCCAACGGCCTTCATATAGCTAAGGAACGATGGGTTGAAAGTGTAGGCGCGTATGCGTCCCGTATATAGATCCTGCTTAGAGATGCACATAAAATATTACAGGGAAGGAATGGGGCGTATTCACCTTGCGTCGGTGTAAGGACGAATGCGTCGACTTGGTAAGAAGTCGTGCCACGAATTAAACACGAGATTGCTTGTTTGCTTGCCTATTCAATTCGATAACATGCTGCTATGATAACATGCTTTATGCTTTCGAATATGCCATAAAATTGACCCTAAGGAGAACATAGCAAGATCATAAGCTAAGTTGCATGATTCAACATAAATATTACAATGTCAGTTTGGAAAAAAGATCTTTGCTTCAGTACATACGAGGACGAACATACTGATCCTCCACCAACTTCATGCAGGGTGCAGGGAATGGATGGCTCGCGACGAAGCGTTGCTTGAACGTGTTGAGGCTTGGAATGCCAAAGTGCATTGAAGCGTGCGATCGCATTGACACTCGGACTACGCAACTGGATTGATGCGGCCGAGATATAGAAGGCATGATGTATGAAACGGTAAAATCCTTTGTGGGCAAGAGAGAACCTGAGTGTTGGAGCCAATCTGGCATATATTGTTAGGCTATCGAAAGCCATTGTAATCTCAGTTTCGAATATCAATAAAGAGAATTGTTTCGTATTACTCTATTTTTTTCATTGTTAATATCGAATCAAAAGATAACCATTTAAGAACTTGTCATCTTGCCTTGCATGAGCGCAACTCCAGGCTCGTGCGGCATCACGCCCCCTGCGAGGACGATGATTCGGGTGATTCCGGGTCGGGACGTGACACAAGGGAGGCTTCACTTAAGAACTAAAACCAGCATATTAGCACATGAGAACAATAATAAAGACATAGAGTTAAAGAAAACAAGGTGATAAACGATAGGACAACTAAGGGACTATTCCGGTAGCCAAGTTACAACTGTAGCTTCCCTTCCCGGAATTTTGAAATATTTTTTATTTATTTATTTGATTTAAATGGTAATTTTAGAATTTTGTAAATAATTAATTAGTTATTATTACGGTATATGATTTTAATCATGATTAAATTTGGAGTACAAGGTGACTCGAAATCGTGGCACGGATAGTGCATTGGCGTACTTTGACTAGTGTATTAGCCCTGGTAGGGAAGGCCAAGCTATAGTGATGTCCTAACTAGGAAAACTAGGCCAAGTCGCGACTTAATCCTTACCGAAGATTTATTTATTATTTAATTATATTATTGAGTTTTAGAGAAACTGGTTGTACCGAACCTGTCCCGACTGGACCCGAACCGAACCCAAGCCTATGTAGTCGGGTAGTGCGACCAAAGACGCTCATGTAGGTGTGTATTATTAGTGTTTTGTATTTTATCTTAGTAGAATATTGAGTATTTTGTGATACATCTGTTGCACATATATGTGTTATTAATAATATTATTAATTATTTTATAATAGGATAAATATTTTTTTTGTGTTGTATTTCTAGATTGCTAGGATTTTACACCATATATATATATGCATGTATATATATAAATATATAACATATATGTGTATTTGTATATATATATATATATATATATATATATATATATATATATATATATATATATATATATATATATATATATATATATATATATATATATATATATAAACATATATTAATATATATATATATATATATATATATATATATATATATATATATATATATATATATATATATATATATATATATAAACATATATTAATGTGTGTATGTATATTTATATAAATGAATAAAATACGGGTGAATACTTGTATATATATAAATATATATTGGATGCGTGGGTATATATATATATATATATATATATATATATATATATATATATATATATATATATATATATATATATATATATATATATATATATATCTATATATATATATATATAAGGATATGTATGTGTGTATAAATAAATATATACGTGTGTATATATAAATATACGTATAGTATGTATGTGTATATGTGTGTATGTATATATAAATATATATAATATATACAAGTATATAGGTATGTGGGTGTATGTATATACATATATAATAGAGTAAATATAAAGCCTAAGCTCCCAGTTCAGCCAAGCGTTCCCACAGGCCGCAGGCCCACACGCTGAAACATCATAGGCCCGAGCACCCCTTAATCTCATCCCATAACTCTCGGCCAACCGAGAGATATATATCAATATATATCGTGGCCGAGAACGAGAGAACAACAACAAAACCCTAGCTACACCCGCGCCCATGCCCTGGCGACCTTTTTCCGCCGCCAAGGGTGGCCGTCGGCCGGTCGGAGCGCCGCCGAGCCGACTGAGCGCGCGGCCTGGTGCCGACAGCAAGAACAGCAAACTGCGAGGAGAAGGCCGACTTCGCGGTACTGGTTCTCCACGATCGTTCGATCGTTTTCAGAATCGTTTTCTATGGTGCGTACCTAACTCAACCCCCTTTTATCTCGTTCAAATAGTGTGAGACCCGTCTCACTGTATCGGTATTTTATACGGATACGTATTTATTTGAGCCATATTTCGTATTTCTTGATTTGTGTGATATTTTAAAATTTTCCAAGATAGCTTCTTTTAGTTTACTTGCTTGAGTAGGAGCTTGCATTCATCACGGGTCCCACTCTCTTTGTCTTTTCTGATTGCGGAAATGTTTCTTACTGGCATTTAATTTTGGAGCCGCATGGCCTCCCACCCATTCTTGGCCGCATGGCCCCTTTTGTTATTTTTTGGCCGCATGGGTGGCCTTCCACTCTCTTCGACCGCATGTTTGTTCTCCCACTTTTGGACCACATAGGTCCCACTTTGATTGTTTAATATTTTATTTGTCTAAATTGTGGTCAGAATTTCTTCCCACTCCCAACATGAAAGTTGTAGAGTTTCTCCTTGGCTTCAAGAATATATATTATAAATATATTATTATTTAATTATACAAGTTTCTTCCTTCTTTGATAAATGACATGACACGACGGTGACCCGTAGTGGTACACTCTTGAAATAAACTTGACATGATATTCTTGACATGATAACTTGACATGATAATTCTTGATAGTGGCCTGTCGTGGCGCACTTTTGATAAGTAATAATGATAATTCTTGATAGTGGCCCGTTGTGGTGCACTCTTGATAAGTAATAATGATAACGATAGTGGCCCGTCGTAGCGCACTCCTGACAAGAATTAATTAGTATCTTGACACCGTGGGTGATTGTGTTTGTACAAATGAACCCGTCTCGTCTTGCATCATGTCTAGGACATGAATCTCTGGTTTTCCACGGTCAGGGATTCATATTGAATCTGGCTAGGTTAACTACTAGATTGATCAAGTAGTTCATGGAGAGACTTTTCCAGTTACCTGTTGCCCCTTTGACCCCGGCCTTATATATATACATGGGATTTGTTGCTATCCGTCGAGATGAGCGTACTTCCAGCCCGCCGTCGAGTGTGGTACCTTAGGACACATATATCTTACTACAGTGTGTCTGCTATATCATGCTATCTTTTTCCTTTTCTTTGCTGGGGTCATTCAGGTAGTAACAAACAGGTAATCGGACTTGGAAGAATCTCATTGCATCTTGCTAGTAACTAGGCCTGTGATAACCCTAGTTAGTTAAAGTATCAAGCCGTACTTATTGCTTGGCCGTGATTGATTGAATGGAGTCTAACTCAGTCTAGTCTTGACTTGATCCTGCACAAGATTGTCACATGACCTGATTGTTCATATTTGCCATGTCCTGTACATGATCGTTACATGTCCTGATTTCTTATTTTATCCTGCCGATAAATGGTGGGAGAAACCAAGTTCTGTTCAGACGAAGAGTTACAACCCCGATCCTTGTTTGGTTTACGGGTTGTAACCTGGTTATCTGAATAGTCCCATGGTTATCTCATCGTATATCACCTGCCCAGTTCTATTTATTTAACATGTTCTCCAGTTTACTTTACGTCAAATGATGATGATTTACTTACAGTCTTTCTATGTTCGGGATAAGTGCTTTGGTATTGCACGAATCTCGATCTTTCTTTACTTCTCTGCTTGTTGATTGCTAATGATTGCTGGTTTTAAGTTCATAGTTTGGCCTCCTTTGTGGTACTTGCTATTTCGGGTCTGATCCCACTGGTTTTGCATGGCCAGGTTCTAATAGAAGAGCCCGAAGGATCTACCGCACCATCTACTCGACGGTGACCAGCCGGAGCACCAGAGTGCCTCAGTGGGATTCTTCTCCATTCTCCTACTGATATGTAAATTTTTCTCTTATAACGTTTAGCCCCGAGCACGTGTTTAGCTCGTTTTTGGTATTTTCCTTGATATTGTAGCCTACGGGCATAAACATGATATGTGTATTCTAGACTATAGCTAGTCCTTATCATGTACGACTAATACTCTAGCTAGTCCTCAGTTCTGTGGTACTGGCTTCATGATCAGTCATGTATATATGGTTCGGGACGCCTTACTATTGTATGTATGATGATCGTACTCTTTGCTTTTGTATAATTGCCTGTGATTGAGATACCTAGGATTGTTAAACCATAGGATTGACTGATGGCTTGTAGAGTAACCCCCATGTATTGACAGCTTATACGTGATTTCAGAGTATTAACGTACTTTGGGATTGCGTAGCTGGCTATGTCTGCCCCCGCTCTCTAGTATTCTGGTTCTGGGGCGTGACATGGTTTTAGTGGTGGCGTCATGCAGGTCTGAATCTCGATTTTCAGATTTGTGGAGGTTACCATGTTTAGATATCTCAATCACGATTATCCTTATTGATCTCCTTCGGATTATTCTCTACCTCTGATACTTGACTTGATATCTGTTTTGATCATTGATCATTCATGTTCCCATGATTTGATCTTGTGTCCTTCAACTTTCAAGGGCACTGTTCCTGATCCTTCTGATTATCTTGTTCGTGTTTTGTCAAGGACAGCTCAGCATTCTTCAGCCAGGCCAGTTATGGAGGATCAGTCTCAGCATGCAGGCAGAGATGTCAGTCCATCCCGATCAGCCAGTCGCTTCAGTCTTCGTATCTTGAGACAGGTGATAAAGTTCATGCATCTGTTTCAACTACGATGATACGTTCTGGGTAGAGTCATGTCTTGAACTAAGTCATTGGTACCTACTTACCTTGAGGCTTGACTTTTATCCATTTTTGGGAGTCAGCTTAGGCCAGCAAGTACGTTGGTTTCTACAGAACTGACTCAGGAGCCATATTGATCCATATGCCTCCAGCCCTTCTTGATCATGATTGTATTTATTCTTGTGCATTTATTTACCGCTTACGTATTTTACATTACTGATTGTTTTACTTACTTACTTGCCATGCTTGATTTATTGAGATTGTTGAGTTTCCTGGAGCTTTTGTTTTGTTATCTTGCTCGACTAGCCTCAGGAAATTCCGAGGACAGAATTTTTCTAAGGTGTGGAGAGTTGTGAGACCCGTCTCACTGTATCGATATTTTATACGGATACGTATTTATTTGAGCCGTATTTCGTATTTCTCGATTTGTGTGATATTTTAAAATTTTCCAAGATATAGGAATTTTATGACTTGGTTTAACTTCGATTTGGTTTTATTTGGTTCGGTTCCACTTTGACTTGGTTTGATTTAGTTTGGTTTCTCATGAGATGAGGTGTATGGTTTAGATTTAGTGGAGAGGAATGAATGGTGGGAATTGCTTGGGCTTGTTATATAAGCCACCTACCACTCTCTCTCCTCCATTATTTTTATTTCTATCTTCATCTTCTTCCTCCAGCCCAAGGCAAGTACACCTTGCCGAACCTTGAACAAATTTATTTTTTGTTTGTTCCATCTTCTTTTTTGCATGATTCTAAGCATCTTTAGAACTTGAAATTTTCGGTTTTACCGAGTGGATTGTTGTAGATCTAGCTTTGTGGAATTTCGGTTTTTATGGGTTTTGATCTGATTAAACTTGCATATTCTTATTATTTGAGGGTTCCATGTTGTAGATAATTTCATTCTACCCCGAATTGACCTATGGAAGTCCGAATTTGGACTCCGGTTGGAAGTTTGGTGGTATGGAGAAGCCATGATATTTTCCATGAACTCCTCCTCAGTTGGCAACAAATTGTTGCTGGCTTACAATTGTTTGGCCGTAGGAATCTTGCTTAACCGCATGGGCGTGGCAGCATTAATTGCTTCCTGACATGATAGCATTTATAAGCCAGCTGCATGAGAATTTGCAATTTATGTATTGTTGAACACCAGCCGCATGTAAAGCATTAATTCAATGCTTGTCCAAGCCGCATAGCATTTAAGCATTAAATGTAATGCTTTGCAGCCGTATAGCAATTTAAGCATTAAATGTAATGCTTTGCAGCCGCATACATCATTAGAAGCATTAAATAAATGCTTTGCATCATGATTCATTTAATGCACTTTGTAAACATATTATTTAAAGCCTTGCTCCAGGATGCATGGGAAGCATTGATTCATGTGCTTTAAATGCTTCTTTTTGCATTTTGGCCCTTAACTTTCAATAGTTATGCATTTAAGGCCATCCCTTGGAAAGGCTAGCCGCATAAGGTTTTATGTGCTTTAAATGCCTTTTGCATTTTGGTCCTTAACATTTAATAGTATGCATTTAATGCACCTTCCAATTTTAGCCGCATGTAAAACCTTGAAGCCGCATGAAGAGCATGCCAGCCGCATGCTCACCCCTATTCCATGCATTATATGCATTATGGTCCATACACAATACACTCTATGCATTTTAACTTATATTCAATGCACTTTATGCCTTTTTAAGCAATGCTTGTCTTTTCCTAATGTACCTTTTCTTTACTTTCCTGGGAAGCATAGCCGCATAGGCTTAAGAAAGTTTAATATATTTGCATTTAAGACCTCAATGTTTAATATATTATGCTTAATGCATTGTTTACTTGTCTTTTTGGAGTAGCTAGCCGCATAAAGCTTCTTAAAGGCTTGATATTTTGTATTTAAGTCCTTAATAATTAATATTTTTATGTTTAATACCTTTTCTTGGAGAGACTCAGCCGCATGAGTCATAAGGAAAAGCATTCAATGCCTCGTACATTATACCTAGCCCAATCGCATGGCCATTATTTAATTATTTATTTAATTGTTTGTATTTTTGTGTAAGCAAATGTGTGTTGGCCGCATGGCCTCTTCCCACTTGCTGGCCGCATGGCCATTGTACTTTTGGACTTGAATTTAATATTGGACCGCATGGCTTTTGTTGAGCTGCCTGTACTTGCAGGATAAATTTTATTATATGTCATCATTGCTTAGCCACGTGAACCAATATTCAAAGGGTTCACGTGTACCACTTTTTTTATTGCATTAATTGTGGGGGGTCCTACATAGCTTCTTTTAGTTGACTTGCTTGAGTAGGAGATTGCATTCATCACGGGTCCCACTCTCTTTGTCTTTTCTGATTGCGGAAATGTTTCTTACTGGCATTTAATTTTGGAGCCGCATGGCCTCCCACCCATTCTTGGCCGCATGGCCCCTTTTGTTATTTTCTGGCCGCATGGGTGGCCTCCCACTCTCTTCGACCGCATGTTTGTTCTCCCACTTTTGGACCACATGGGTCCCACTTTGATTGTTTAATGTTTTATTTGTCTAAATTGTGGTCAGAATTTCTTCCCACTCCCAACATGAAAGTTGTAGAGTTTCTCCTTGGCTTCAAGAATATATATTATAAATATTTTATTATTTAATTGTACAAGTTTCTTCCTTCTTTGATAAATGACATGACACGACGGTGACCCGTAGTGGTGCACTCTTGAAATGAACTTGACATGATATTCTTGACTTGATATTCTTGACATGATAACTTGACATGATAATTCTTGATAGTGGCCCGTCGTGGCGCACTCTTGATAAGTAATAATGATAATTCTTGATAGTGGTCCGTCGTGGCGCACTCTTGATAAGTAATAATGATAACGATAGTGGCCCGTCGTGGCGCACTCCTGACAAGAATTAATTAGTATCCTGACACCGTGGGTGATTGTGTTTGTACAAATGAACCCGTCTCGTCTTGCATCATGTCTAGGACATGAATCCCTGGTTTCCCACGGTCAGGGATTCATATTGAATCTGGCTAGGTTAACTACTAGATTGATCAAGTAGTTCATGGAGAGACTTTCCCAGTTACCTGTTGCCCCTTTGACCCCGGCCTTATATATATATACATGGGATTTGTTGCTATCCGTCGAGATGAGCGCACTTCCAGCCCGCCGTCGAGTGTAGTACCTTAGGACACATGTATCTTACTACAGTGTGTCTGCTATATCATGCTATCTTTTTCCTTTTCTTTGCTGGGGTCATTCAGGTAGTAACAAACAGGTAACCGGACTTGGAAGAATCTCATTGCATCTTGCTAGTAACTAGGCCTGTGATAACCCTAGTTAGTTAAAGTATCAAGCCGTACTTATTGCTTGGCCGTGATTGATTGAATGGAGGCTAACTCAGTCTAGTCTTGACTTGATCCTGTACAAGATTGTCACATGACCTGATTGTTCATATTTGCCCTGTCCTATACATGATCGTTACATGTCCTAATTTCTTATTTTATCCTGCCGATAAATGGTAGAAGAAACCAAGTTCTGTTCAGACGAAGGGTTACAACCCCGGTCCTTGTTTGGTTTACGGGTTGTAACCTGGTTATCTGAATAGTCCCATGGTTATCTCATCGTATATCACCTGCCCAGTTCTATTTATTTAACATGTTCTCCAGTTTACTTTGCGTCAAATGATGATGATTTACTTACAGTCTTTCTATGTTTGGGATAAGTGCATTGGTACTGCACGAATCTCGATCTTCCTTTACTTCTCTGCTTGTTGATTGCTAATGATTGCTGGTTTTAAGTTTATAGTTCGGCCTCCTTTGTGGTACTTGCTATTTGGGGTCTGACCCTACTGGTTTTGCATGGCCAGGTTCTAATAGAAGAGCCCGAAGGATCTACCGTACCATCTATTCGACGGTGACTAGCCAAAGCACCAGAGTGCCTCAGTGGGATTCTTCTCCATTCTTCCACTGATATGTAAATTTTTCTCTTGTAACGTTTAGCCCCGAGCACGTGTTTAGCTCGTGTTTTGGTATTTTCCTTGACATTGTAGCCTACGGGCATAAACATGATATGTGTATTCTAGACTATAGCTAGTCCTTATCATGTACGACTAATACTCTAGCTAGTCCTCAGTTCTGTGGTACTGGCTTCATGATCAGTCATGTATATATGGTTCGGAACGCCTTACTATTGTATGTATGATGATCGTACTCTTTGCTTTTGTATAATTGCCTGTGATTGAGATACCTAGGATTGTTAAACCATAGGATTGACTGATGGCTTGTAGAGTAACCCCCATGTATTGACAGCTTATACGTGATTTTAGAGTATTAACGTACTTTGGGATTGCGTAGCTGGCTATGTCTGCCCCCGCTCTCCAGTATTCTGGTTCTGGGGCGTGACAAATAGTTTGAATTATTTTGCTTCGTACGCGATGGAAACCGAGTTCCAAAATCGAGAAAAATCCCAAAATTCTGAGTATAGAGACTGTCCCAAAGTCCCCAGTTTGAGTCTCGATTTCTTACAAACTAGTGATCGATTTCGAAATCCATTTGAATAGGTTTATAGACAACATATAGGGCTAAAGAAACCTTTTTACAGAAATCAATTTTGATCACTGTGCGCCGAGAAATCAATTTCCCAATATTGAGAAAAACCTGTTTTAAAAACCATAAAATTCTTCGATACGACGTGCGTCCTGCCAATCCGGGCGACGTGGTCGTGAACCAAAAGAATTGAAAGGTGCGTAACGACTTCGTGGTCGTGTGGGCTTTGACGGAATTCAAATTGGTCGCGTGTGCGCGACGAATTTGATGCGTATCCGTCAAAATTCACCGTATCGGCCTCTGTGCAAGTTTCCCAATTACTTCGTGCACGCTCGTCAGATCGAGACAAAACTTGCGCCAACAGGACCGTATCATTTTTCTGGTCCTGTATGCCAAGTTTGGTCCAATTCTGAGACAGTTGATCGGATCGCCGTTTTGCGGGCCCCACGGTCCAACTCAACGGGCAATTTTGTGCACGGCCTGCCGAAATCTAACTTAGGATATACGGTTGGGTTCGTATCGAAAAACTGGATCCGTAGACATGTAGTTTGACGACTTTAGAGACCGTTGACTCTGGCACGCTTTTCGGTACAAAGCGGGTCCAACGGCGGACATCGTTTTGACCCGAAATTATCGTTTTATCCTGTGTCTAGAATTGGACTTAAGGACAGGCAATCCTAGCTAATTTGACTATTTTGAAAACATTGGTAATGTTTTTTTCAGCTTCCGGGGACTGTTGTTCGGGTTTTGACTATTGTGGCACATTGAGTAGTTCAGACTGTCGGTTTTACCAGCAGAGGACCACAGGCGAGTACAGTTTATTGTCTGCATTTTGATATTGATTTTTACTATATTTCATTGGTTGGTCATTGGTTATGTGATTATTTTCTATTTTAAATTGTTGAGTCGGAAATGTGAAGTACCAACGATGTGTTATCTGACCTTAGACAGTGTAGACAGTGTAGACAGTAATTTATTATTGTAAATAGACAATGTAGACAGTAATTTATTATTGCAAAGTAGACAGTGTAAACAGTAATTTTATTATTGTAAAGTAGACCATATTTCTTTATTGTATTATTTGATGTAGACAGTGTAACTTTATACAATGTAGACAGTGTAACTTTAGACAGTGTAGACAGTGTAACTTTAGACAGTGTAGACAGTGTAACTTTAGACAGTGTAGACAGGACTAGGAGTCCCTTATACAAATTTACCGATGGGTAGTCTAGGCCATCCAATTTAGATGAGAAGTTATTAATTTTGATAGTTTGTCAAATCCCCATAGGTACACTATTACCTTTTGATAGGACGATATGATCCAATGTGGATAGATTATTCACTTGGTGAGACAGAGCTTCCTGGAATTGATGATCTAACCTAGATGAATTATTCAATTCCTTCTCCTTGCCTCTTTAGATATCATCCTCACATCTTAGTCCAAATTGCCTAATTAGTTCCTATCTTGCCCTAAGAGGTATATGATTTCTGATTATGTTACCCATATACGAACCTTGAGTTAGTTCGATCCAAGTTTTTCTCAAAGGCTTGAATACACATGAAATAGTTAGAAGGGTTGTATTTCTTTGTCTTCAGTTATTCCCTCCCTGTTCAATCTTTTATTTTAAAGATTGTGACTGATAGGACAAATATTTATGCCTTATTACATAGTCGACTTGTTTGAATCACTAGAAGCTCATGAATTTTTACAGATATAGTTAAAGGAATGTTAGTTAACTCGAAATGGCAGGACAGCAGCGCATTGTCGCCATTTATTCGAATTATGGAGACTATGGATTCACTGCAGCCAGCAGCGCACTGGCGAGACACGACCCCTAGAGTTGAAATTAGTTTAAGGAAATATAGGTGGTAGAATGTTACAAAAAACTATGGCTAGTGGTCCTCTTTGACCGTAGTCACCCTTGTGTCAATATAAAGTAGAGTATCGGATAGCATGTCACATCTGAATCACGAAACCAAGGGTTTACCACAGCCTAATTTTACGGACGAGGCGTAGTCCTCGGTGAAATGACTTCAGACGTGATTACAAGTTAGGGATACTATAGAGGATAGGACAGTGCCCTGTGTGTTCCATAAGATCCGAAGCCAATCTTAGTGGAAGTTTTGTAAGTTGGGTAGCACGTCTCCCGATCTAGCATTTCGTGGTCCTTGTGATCTATTGACGGGGATATTAATTGACGCTAATAGGTTTACCTAGAATATAAAATTTTGAGGTCCATAACCTATTAGTCGACCAAGGCCTTGGATAAGAAGATAGTAGGGAGACTACATAAGTAAGAACACCTGGTAAATTTTTGATTCTCACAAAACTCGAACTACTTGTGCCTCCTTTCAAAAATCTTGCACACTTATATTTTGACTATCTTGACCAATGCTGCTATTACAGCATAGTTTTGCAAGCTTACTCTTTTATCGAGCTTGATTCAAGACATATATTTATTGGGGACGCCCGCTAACATATTGTCTAATCAGAATCGATGTATTACGGTCTGATCAACCGTAGTGCACTCGGTTCGCCTTCTCTTTGATTATCCCACGTGGATTAAGATTTTGAGGTATCATCTATGATCTCGTCCACGACTGCTTTGACAATTCCTCTTGAATTATACATTCGCCTTTGAATCACGTAATTGTATTCAGTGACACCTCTCTTGAACTCTTCATTGTTTTGTCTTTCACGGATTAGAAAGATGAAAGCTTGTAATTGGTAGGTAGATACATAGTATCTGTGAGCCCCTATTTTTCAAAATTTATTTAATTAGTGTTAATTAATTTTTAATGTCATTTTTAGCCTTAAATTAGGTTATTAGAATTTTTAGGAATTTTCTAGAATTTTTAAATGATTTTCAAATGATTTTTAAAGCTTAAAATATCAAATTGCAATTTTCTAAAATGTTTTAATTAAGTTTTGCAATTAATTAGATTGTTTAAATATCGGTTTGCAATTTCCTAATTGTTATGTGCAAATTTTATTTGCACATAAACAGTGTGGGATGGGTTATGCAAATTTACTTTTGTATTTACCTACTGTTAGGACCCATTTGTAATAACCTAAACTAGGAGGACCTAAATGTAAATTCCTAATCTACCCACCCCCGACGACCAGACTGTCCCCCGACTGCCCGACGACCGCCGACTCGCTGACCCCGCCATTTCCGGCCAGCGCGACGCCCCCTGACCGACTCTGACCCCATATAAAAACCCCCACACTCTTCCCGACCCATCCACCACCACTACGACCCAACCACCGCCGACCTCAGCCCTATTCTTCCCCAAACCCTAACCGAAACCCTAACTCCGGCCATCTACCCCGTCCAGCCTCCACCGTAGTCGCCGTCGTCATCGACCACCCCCAGTCGATTCGCCGTGACGAGCTACGCCCAGCGCCACCCAAGCGCCGCCTCGCCGACGCTTCCTCCGCCGTCCACAGCTCTCGAAACCCTCCTGTGAAGTCGGACACGTACGTGTCAGTTTGTTTTCGTGTCATATGGTGTCTCGTTTTCACTTGTGGGACTCGCCAACACACAACAAACCCAACGCATGGCTCGGATACGTATTTTAGGGCCTGTGCGTGTCGTGCATAGCACGGACACGTAGACTCTGTGTCCCAAACTGTCAGGACACAGAGTGATTTTTCGGGTTACTATTATTTAACTTAAAACCTAAATAAATAAAATCTAAATCCTAACCCTAACACAACGAACGGGCTGACCCCCTGGCCAGCCCGACCCGACTCAGAAACTCGACCCATAGGGCCGAGTTCGAGCCCCCTTTGCGCTGTTCTTTTATTTCTTTTTCTTTTTCTTTTGTTTTTCTTTTTTGTTTTATTATTTATATATATATATATTTATATATATATGTATACATGTATTTGTATATATATATGTATCATTATATATACTGTATTATATATATATATATATATATGCTGTATTTATATATAATATATATATATATATATATATATATATATATATATATATATATATATATATATATTATATTTAGTACTTTATTATTTTATATATGTGTATATATATATATATGTATTTATGTATATATATGTATATATGTTCATGTGTAAATATATATTATTATATATATACTATTATATATATGTATACAATATTTGTATATATATATATATATATATATATATATATATATATATATATATATATATATATATATATATATATATATATATATATATACTTTATAGTTAAGTATTTTCTTATATATATATGTATTTTTAACATATGTATGTATATATCCATTATGTAAATATCTATATATTTATATGTATATACAAATATTGTAGATATACGTTTTATATATGTATTTCACTCTACCTAGTGTAAATTATTATTATGTAAATATACTTGTCATATTTTTATAACTACTATGTATAATTTTACCTTATTAAAATATTAATATTTATTATGTATTTTTACCACTTTGTATTTGTGTGTATTTTTAAATTACTGCAACCATTTGGTGTCCAAGCCTAGCATGGATTTTTGGGCTCAAATGTGTTTTCACACATTCAAGACCTGTACAAGTCATATTGGACTTGATTCATGGCCTTGGGTCCTGTATTTGAACTTTGGTTCAAATTATATACATGGACAAAATACGCAGATAATTAATTATTTAATTTTAGATTATGTGCAATACAATTTTTGAATTTCTAAAAATACTTTAATTGCTGTTAAAATTCTGGAAAAATAGTGCTTAGATACTATGTTAATTTAGCTAATTTAGTATAATTTTTACAGTATTTAATTTGCAGTTTTGCCACTATTTTGGCATATGAAACCAGAACTCATTTTTTGTGTACTTTGAAAAACTGATTTTTTATAAAATACTTGTACTGGTTAATAAATTTCAGAAAATTATAATAAATTTCTATAATTAACAAAGATCATTTTGGTACTTTATTTTATGTAAAATTAAGCTTTTTGTCTATCTTAAAAATTGTTGGAACACAATGTTCATTTGATTTATGTATTGAATAATTACGACTTGTAACTTTTTGTGTTATTTTGAGTTATAGCCGTATTGAATCTCACCCCTCACTAGTATAAAGACCATAGAAAGTTAGTTATAGTAGTGTGTCACCCCACATTGGTCTCCTATGCTAAAGTCATCATTTTGGCTAGGTGCCCAGTCACAAATCGTATTGCACAAATTAGTGTCCTAGTATTTTAGCTTAGTGTAAAAACTAAGTTTATGTATTTATTTCTACAGTGACGAGTTACCAGACCTCTATAGCACTTTTATCGCAGCTTGCTTTGCTTTGCTTTGCTAGAGGCAAGTACTCTCTACAAACTTTATATACTGTTACATCAATGAACTGCAAATCCAACCATGTTAAATGCTGATTCTTGGAGTAGCAAGTTAAATCTTCACATGTTGTACTTTCAGTTACTACCATGCTTAGAACAGTCTTTATGTATCTCTCACATGATTAGAATATGGGTTATGGGAAAACTGATAGTAGAGTACGTGATCATGTCCCCTTTAGCAAAGTTTCATTTTATATGTTACTGCACCGTAGGCCATTATCCCGTATTTCTGTACGAGGTACACCTATGCTTGTACACTTGTACGTATGTACATTTTATTTACATGTGCCCCTGCACATTGTACACCTATTGAAGATCACGTACCTGCTACAGTTTTAAACATTACATATACATCTGTCTCTATGACATATGTGTCCTTGCCATGATAGATTATGTGATGCCATGTTTCCAGTTATTCCTCTTATGTTTATTTTCATGTTCCATATGCTAGTTTGTTAGAATCAGTACTTGCTCCCGTCCTGATAGGATAACGTTGTAGGTATCCTTACTGAGGAGGAGTTACTCTGCGACTCATATTATGGAGATACTACCGAGGACCCGGCCTTGCTTTACGAGGATGTACCTGCGGGAAAACTCACCTAGTTTGCGTAGTCACTTGGGATACTTAGTGTAGTCATGTATTAGACTACGTATTTTGTAACTGGACATGTATCCAGTTTTATATTTCAGACTTGTACTTTGGACTTATTTCTATATGAGACGACTTTTGTGTTTGGAGCATTTATGACTTTTATTCACTTATAGAACTGTTAGCACATTTAGTCTTATCTTGTTATTTCTAGAACAGCTTACTGTGCTTTATCTCAAGCGCAGGCTGGACATGACTCGGCCCGGCCCAACAATTTGGATAACGGGTCGTGACAGTATCCCCATGGCTAAGATAGTTGTATGCGCAAGTGTAGCTACCATCGGCCAGTCCTGTGACTGGAACCTTGCCTTGAGTTACTCGTCCTCCCTTCGACACTAAACCTGCTATCTTAATCTTTTAGTCATTGGAGTCCAAGAATGACTAGGATCTTTCTCTTGATCAAATGCCAACCTAGGAGACTACCTATTTTCCAGAGACCAAATATTGTGATGCCTCTAATCATGTGTTTGAAGTTTGGTTTAACTAGAACCCTTGTGACAATAGTCTGACAGGTTCGACACCAATAGAAGTTCACGACCCAATCGTTAGAAACCTTTTTACCTTAGAGTTGGTTACCCCGTCAATAACTCTCGTATACTATGGATGTGTATGTTCCTCTAATTAATTGACCCTGTGTCATTGTACACACTCGTTTTTCCATTTATTGAAGAACGACCCTTGACTTGACTTATATCTACCGTATCCGTTACGTCGTGCCTTATTCTTTATTAATAAGAGTCAAGGTACAATATCTGGACTTAGGAATCCTCTTAACCTCTTTATTCCTAAAACCATAGCCTAGCTTCTAAGGTGGGTAGACTGTAAACTTTCAAAAATTTAGGATGTACAAGGGTTATCGATTGATTAGAATAATTTACCTTAGGGTGATAATTAGTGCCCCGTGGACTCCCACATTCCCTTTAGATTATTTGGTGTCCCCGTCCGTGACATTAATATTCGGAGCACGAGACCAGCCGATACCTTCCAACAAATTTTACATACAATATCTAGATGAGTCCGCATTCATCTAGGTATATCATGTCCCACTCAAACACGTCCTCTTGTACTCTATTTTTTATGGTACGACTTTCAGGACAAAAGCAATAGCTAAAACCCTTACCATAGTACCGATATACTTCCCAACTTCCACTAGAACCTCAACCCTGACTCAATTCATTCGACCCAATATATGGTTGTGATCAACTCGAAGCCCACTACACGCCTGCCACTAAGGTACCACCCAATTGAGGCCTCATGTGCTACTTAAACACAAAAGTCACCGAAAGTGCATTTTGGGCTTTAGGGACCTAGCTAACCAACCGGACGGGAAACTAGCTCAACCCTTGGATAGAAACCTAATCTAGGATACCCTAATCTAGTAGGAAGAGTTTCATCATTGGGATCTTGTCCAATCTTTATAGATCGAAATCCAATGTTCATCCAACCAACGACTGATGTCCAAATAGAGAACCCATTAAGGCCCAGTAGAACCCATCCATACGCACCACCATATTTGGACTATAGAACTGAACTATTTTTGAAATCAGACCCTATACCTATTATGTAGTCTCCACCTCTTAGGATGTGATGCCATCCGTAACCCATATTCCATCTACCTAGAAGTCACGATACGATCTTCCATTACAATTATATTCCTTGCTCGTGTGTTTAAATAACCATGGAATATATCACAACCTTGATTTCCCAAATTATGTTCTATTGTGGAACCTTGTTTAGAATGGCGGGAACGAAATTTTCGTATTGTATGGATTGTAAGACCCTCTAAGAAGCGAAAGGTTTTTTGATTTAGCAATTGACTAGACTAGAGTAACCCAGTCTAGCAAATAAGTTAATGATTCGTAAACAATTTTAGCTGTGTCGTTGGATACTCTCTACCCCTCTTGAAACTTCATAGTTGCTCTTGATTATCCTCCCTTATCTTCCTGTCATGCCTATTTCAGAAGACGAATAGTCTTGCTTACTAGAGTTTACCAATAATTCTTAGCTACATGTATAAATGTGTTGCTTGTTAAAGTTTAGATTGCTTGAATGGTAGGAGAGGATAATAGAGGCCGTATGCAGTAAATAACTATTTGTAGCAAGTTTAGCAGATTATAAGCTTTTAGTTTGAGGAGTAGTGTGACCAAAGGTGGGTAGAAGTCCTGTAGGTCATACAGTTACAAAATGGCTAGGAGGAGGATATAAACGATTTTAAGGAATTAAATTTAAAGAGATTGAGGTTAAGGCAGACTTCTTTTAGAATTTTACGGAATAACTACGAATTAGAATTTCGAGGACGAAATTATTTTTAAGGTGGGTAGATTTGTAGCTTCCCTTCCCGAAATTTTGAAATATTTTTCATTTATTTATTTGATTTAAATGGTAATTTTAGAATTTTGTAAATAATTAATTAGTTATTATTACGGTAGATGATTTTAATCATGATTAAATTTGGAGTATAAGGTGACTCGAAATCGTGGCACGGATAGTGCATTGGCGTACTTTGACTAGTGTATTAGCCCTGGTAGGGATGGCCGAGCTATAGTGATGTCCTAATTAGGAAAACCAGGCCAAGTCGCGACTTAACCCTTACCGAAGATTTATTTATTATTTAATTATATTATTGAGTTTTAGAGAAACTGGTTGTACCGAACCTGTTCCGACTGGACCCGAACCGAACCCAAGCCTATGTAGTCGGGTAGTGCGACCAAAGACGCTCATGTAGGTGTGTATTATTAGTGTTTTGTATTTTATCTTAGTAGAATATTGAGTATTTTATGATACATCTGTTGCACATATATGTGTTATTGATAATATATTATTAATTATTTTATAATAGGATAAATATTCTTTTTGTGTTGTATTTCTAGATTGCTAGGATTTTACACCATATATATATGTGCATGTATATATATATAAATATATAACATATATGTGTATTTGTATATATGTATAAACATATATTAATGTGTGTATGTGTATTTATATAAATGAATAAAATACGGGTGAATACTTGTATATATAAATATATATTGGATGTGTGTGTGTGTATATATATATATATATATATATATATATATATATATATATATATATATATATATATAAGGATACACTACAACAAAAAACCCTTTTAATGACGCTCGACAAGGAGTTTTAATGACGGCTGAAACATAAGCGTTATTAAGTTGAAAAATACCTTTTTTCTATGACGGTTTGGGCTAATTCTGGGCTTTTTATAACGTTTATAAAATAAAGCGTTATTAATAGTTTAGAGCGGTGGCAAACTTGTAATTCTTTCACTGTATAAAAGCTAAGTGGGAGAGAGAAAATTCATTTCTCATCCATTTTCTAAGGGAGCAGCGCATCTCTCCTCCTCAAATCTCTTCTCCCCCAATTTTTCACTTTTCATTTTCCCTTCTTTTTGGTTTGACTCCAATTTCTCTCCCAAACTCCAGATCTACGCAAAGATTCGATTTTTTTTCCAAATTCTCTTCGGTTAGGGCTTATATTTTGTTTATATTTCGTCGATTTCTGGGGTTTCGATGGATTTCTTCTTCGATTTCTAGGGCTTATATTTTTTCTTCTTCAATTTCAATTTTGCTTCGCGAGGAAGGGGGTGGCGGTGAAGGTGATCAGCAAGGAACAGGTCCGGCGCGAGGGCGCGGGGGGGCTGATGGAGCAGATCCAGCGCGAGATCTCCGTGATGCGCCTCGTCCGCCACCCCAACGTCGTCGAGCTCAAGGAGGTCCTCGCCACCAGGTCCAGGATCTTCTTCGTCATGGAGTACGTCCGCGGGGGCGAGCTCTTCGCCCGCGTCTCCAGGGGCCGCCTCCCCGAAGACCAGGTAGCCTTTTGCAAACTTTGCTACCAATTAGCTAAAAATGGGTTTGTTTGGGAAACTACAGAATTCGGAAAGAAACGTAGGTTTTGGTAGAAGTGGACTTCCAACTCCAAATCAGTAAAACCTTAGTGATGGCGTTCAGAAGTGTTTCTGGAGTCCGAAACATGCTATGTATTTTCGCTCAAAAACACTCTGCCGGAATTACAGAACTCAAATCCAAGTGATTTTTTTTGGTAAATAGGACTCTAAATTCTAATAATTCAAATTTTGTTGATGAACAAGAGTTGTTTCATATCCTGGTTTAAAAATCTCAAAACTCTAAGACAAGGTTCACGGTATTGATATTTGCTATTTGGGTTACAATAGAATGTGACAAAAAATTTATTTCTTATATATTGCTGAGTCATGCTAAAGACAATATTCTATATACTTGAAGCAAATAATTTTTTGTTTGTATACTCTGTCAAGTACCAATATATGTGACCTGAAACTTGATTTTTGTTACATTGTGCATATCCGAATGTTCACGACGACAATATTCTATTTACTTGAAACACTCTCTCAAAGATTTGGTCTGTAATTCTTTTGTTGAGAGTACTGAGTACCAATACATGTGACTTGAAACTTGATTTGTGTATATCCAAATGCTTTGCTGCAGTCCGTGCTCTTTCCTCTTCGACTGCCTCGTGGAGGCGGCTGGTGCCGGGGTGCAGGAAGCTGGCGGCGCCGAGGATGCTGGAGGAGGCTGCGGACTACGTGGCCGATCGCCGGAGGTAATAAGTTTACAAGTGAAAAATTTTATATAAACCCCATTTTGGTGTTTATTCAGAAATTTTTTGTATCAATGCTGATATCGACGAGTCGATATTAATCTCAATACTCTTCGCACAATGTTGAGAAAAATTAGGAAGCACTTTCATATAATGATGACAATGTCCGTCCTTTGAGATTAGGTCCACTATGGATGCCGCAGTAGATGCCTCAAGGATAAATTTACTTTTATCCATTTCTGAAAGAAACCCCATAGCTCTGTTTACTTCACCATTCTCCAACAAGCCCTTAACAATAGCATTAAGCATAACAGAATCTGAAGAGTAACCATCATTCTTCACTGACAAAAACAACTCATCAAACTCATCCAACAACCCTTCTTTAATAAGGCCGTTCATCATTATAGTGTATGTTGCAACATCTGGTGACACTGTCATTTGCAAGAATAGAGTTAAAGAGATCCTTTGCTGCATTAACCTTACCAACTTGTAACATTCCTTCAATTAAAATATTGAAGGTCGTAGCTTCCAGTTTTTCCTTCTGACATGATAGAGTGTCCAACAGATTCATGGCCTCATCAATGTGGTAGTTTTCCTTCCAGTTTTTCCTGCTGCTAGTCCCGCTGCTACATTTGAATTATGATACAAAAATGTGACTAACTTGAATTCTTTGCTTTTATTATGAAGTGATAATATTGTTGCTGCTACATGGAGACAGGGAGTGGATAGGACAGTAGAGTTTTTCCCAAACCCATACTTTCCAGATATTTACCTTAGATGAAATATAAGGAACAGGGCATGTTTCAATTGGAAAACCAAATTCACAACCCATATTTCACTGCAAACAATTTTTTTCTATTCTATTGTCTACATACCTACAACTTTATTGTGTTCCTACCAAAAAATTTATATATTGGCAATGATGAGATACAATTTGGAGATGGTTTTGTGACTTCCATTACAATGAATTATGGTTTTGAAAAAATCTGTCCTTACAGTTCTACTATGCACTATGAGCCAACCTTATATATTTTGATACTGCTATTTTTTTTACCTTTCTTTGGTCATTTTCTTGACTGTGTCTACAATTTGCAGGTGCGGTTAACTTGGTTTTACATGGCAGCTTTGCTCCTGCAGTTTTACTATGCACTCTGAGCCAACCGTGTTGTATTTTGATCAAACTAGCTTAGTTAGATCTTCCTCTAATTCAAACTAAGTTTTTTTTTAATCTTTTTCAGGGTTTTGCTACGTGATGCCGACAGTTTTGATGTGCTCAAAGTTGAAGCCAATGTACTAATAGTTTTGAGGGTCTACTTATTAGTAGTAGTTGTAAATATATGTATTTGGATGTCCTATTTTGAAAAAAATGTAATGAAGATGGTGATATATATTATGTATATATTTGTAATTGGATTAAATGTACTCTATAACATTTAGATGTTTTCTTGTGAATATGGTCCAAAATGAATGTTTTGAAATTGAATTGAGCAATGTTCTATAATTTTTTGGAAAGTAATATATAAATATACAGAATTGAGCGTTATAAATGTGCTGAATTGAGTCTATACAGATTATCTATTCATAACGCTTTCAAACTACGCTGAAAATAAGTGTAGCAGAAACTCATCATATTCATGACGGTTATTTTATGACGCTTTTAAAAAACATTTATAACACCCGTTTTCATGACGGTTGCTGTGAAAAAAAAGCGTTATGGTACGTCATTAATGATGCTTTTTAGCCGTCATTAAAAGGATTTTTTGTTGTAGTGATATGTATGTGTGTATAAATAAATATATACGTGTGTATATATAAATATACGTATAGTATGTATGTGTATATGTGTGTATGTATAAATAAATATATATAATATATACAAGTATATAGGTATGTGGGTGTATGTATATACACATATACAATAGAGTAAATATAAAGCCTAAGCTTCCAGTTCAGCCAAGCGTTCCCACAGGCCGCAGGCCCACACGCTGAAACATCCCAGGCCCGAGCACCCCTTAATCTCATCCCATAACTCTCGGCCAACCGAGAGATATATATCAATATATATCATGGCCGAGATCGAGAGAACAACAGCAAAACCCTAGCTATACCCGCGCCCATGCCCTGGCGACCTTTCCTCACCGCCAAGGGTGGCCGTCGAGCCGACTGAGCGCGCGGCCTGGTGCCGACAGCAAGAACAGCAAACTGCGAGGAGAAGGCCGACTTCACGGCACTGGTTCTCCACGATCGTTCGATCATTTTTAGAATCATTTTCTATGGTGCGTACCTAACTCAACCCCCTTTTATCTCGTTCAAATAGTTTGAATTATTTTGCTTCGTACGCGATGGAAATCGAGTTCCAAAATCGAGAAAAATCTCGAAATTCTGAGTATAGAGACTGTCCCAAAGTCCCCACTTTGAGTCTCGATTTCTTACAAACCAGTGATCGATTTCGAAATCCATTTGAATAGGTTTATAGACAACATATAGGGCTAAAGAACCCTTTTTACAGAAATCAATTTTGATCACTGTGCGCCGAGAAATCAGTTTCCCAATATTGAGAAAAACCTGTTTTAAAAACCATAAAATTCTTCGATACGACGTGCGTACTGCCAATCCGGGCGACGTGGTCGCGAATTAAAAGCATCGAAAGGTACGTAACGGCTTCGTGGTCGTGTGGGCTTTGACGAAATTCAAATTGGTCGCGTGTGCGTGACGAATTTGATGCGTATCCGTCGAAATTTATCGTATCGGCCTCTGTACAAGTTTTCCAATTACTTCGTGCACGCTCGTCAGATCGAGACAAAACTTACGCCAACATGACCGTATCATTTTTCTGGTCCTGTATGCCAAGTTTGGTCCGATTCTGAGACAGTTGATCGGATCGCCGTTTTGCGGGCCCCACGGTCCAACTCAACGGGCAATTTTGTGCACGGCCTGCCGGAATCCAACTTAGGACATACGGTTGGGTTCGTATCGAAAAATGGATCCGTAGACATGTAGTTTGATGACTTTAGAGACCGTTGACTCTGGCACGCTTTTCGGTGCAAAGCGGATCCAACGGCGGATATCGTTTTGACCCAAAATTACCGTTTTGCCCTGTGTCCAGAATTGGACTTAAGGACAGGCAATCCTAGCTAATTTGACTATTTTGAAAATATTGGTAATATTTATTTCAGCTTCCGGGGACTGTTGTACGGGTTTTGACTATTGTGGCACATTGAGTAGTTCAGACTGTCGGTTTCACCAGCAGAGGACCACAGGCGAGTACAGTTTATTGTCTGCATTTCGATATTGATTTTCACTATATTTTATTGGTTGGTCATTGGTTATGTGATTATTTTCTATTTTAAATTGTTGAGTCGGGAATGTGAAGTACCAACGATGTGTGATCTGACCTTAGACAGTGTAGACAGTGATTTATTATTGCAAAGTAGACAGTGTAGACAGTGATTTATTATTACAAAGTAGACAGTGTAAACAGTAATTTTATTATTACAAAGTAGACCATATTTTTTTATTGCATTATTTGATGTAGACTGTGTAACTTTATACAATGTAGACAGTGTAACTTTAGACAGTGTAGACAGTATAACTTTAGACAGTGTAGACAGTGTAGACAGTGTCGTGTAATTGTCCCGAGACCGATCACATATCAAAGGTACTTTTAACAGTTGGGAAAAGTATTTTGTGTCTATTTATTTGCTATTGGTTTTTCGTATTTACTGTTTATTTTCAAAACTCATGATTGATGTCTAACCTTTGTTTTATAGTCATTTTCTTTATTTGAAATTGCATTCAGTGAATTGTGCTCGTTCCATTCCTGACTGGAAACCATATTTTTCAGGTTAGCCGTGGATTCATTTAGCATGGGAGATACGGGGGTACCTGCAGACAAAAGCCTAGAGACTAGTTAGATAGTTGAGTTGTAGTCATTATATATTTGTACAAGTTTATATTTTTCTGCAAATGTAAAACTTGTGATCATTATAAATTAAATTAATTATGTAAATGAGCATTATTTGTGATTTTGATCTTCATGGCCGTGACAGCGTTCTACCGTCGACACTGCGGCGTAGGCTGGCTTGGACACGTCTCGTATCCGTTTAAAAAAAATGGGTGCGGGTCGTGACAACAACCGTAAACCAAATAAGGACCCGATTGTAACCCTTCACCTGAACAGAGCTTAGTCTCCAACCAATTATCGACAAGAGTAAAATATAAGCAAACATGTCCTGAGATAGCATGTACTGGGGCTAGGCAAGACTAGACAGGATTGACTCCATCCAACACTCACGGCCAAACAAAGAGTACGGCTTGATACTTTAAGTAACTAGGGTTATCACAAACCTAGTTACTAGCAAGATGCAATGAGATGTTCCAGCAGTCACAAGCCCTGCAGCTATCCAGGTTATCCAGGCGAGATTTATTTAAGAGTTATCAAGAATTATTAGGTAACTTGGAGTGCAACACCTAACAGTGTGCTTAGAACTTGTTTCATGGAGTGCTCCACATGACAGTGGGCTGGGAATGTGCCCTACTCGACGGTAGGCTACAAGTCCCTCAGGTGTGGCCGGGATAACGGGATCGCCTGTAACTAGAAACATCTTTCTATATGAACTACTTGATCAATCTAGTCATTATCCTAGTCCGATTCAGTATGAATCCCTGACCGTGGGAAATCAAGGATTTACGTCCTAGACATGATGCAAGACGGGACATATAACTTGTATAAAGACAAGCAAGAGAAATCATCCACGGTGTCAAGACGAGAGTTACATATTACTTGTCAAGATTACTTGTCAGGAGTGCGCCACCCCGGGTCACTATTAAGCTGGTACATGCCATGTTTACTTGTTACTTGTCAAGATTACTTGTCAGGAGTGCGCCACCCCTGGCCACTATTAAGGATGATCACCTCATGTTTATGTTATCAAGTCATACCATGCTCAAGGCCATCATGCTCCATATTAACAAGTTAAAGTGGGGTCGTCACAAGTTAGGCCAAGTACAGGACACATGTGAGATCACAAGCATATATACAAAAACTAGGCGAAACATGCATGGGAGTTGTCATAACACATCAATTCTCAATATTCAAGAAAGTACGCGAAAATGTTCAGGCGTAAAATTAGAACATAACATCGTTGGCGTAAAACTGAACATAACTTCCTTATGAATCATTATCATTGGTAACAAGAAGCCTATGTTATGCACATAGTTGGAGAGTCATTTATCACAAGGTCTAGTTCATATAAGGTCATAGCTCAACGCATGAAAACACAAGGTCCTATGGTATTCCCCAAAATCTAAGGTTCAACACATCTAAGAAAAATAGGCATAACTTCCGCATACGAACTCTAAAGGAGGTGCTCCAAAGATATTTGGAAAGACAAGACAAAGATCTAAAACTTTCATGTTTTAAGTTTTTCGAAATTCTGGCTAAAAAATAGCTAAACTTGGCAAAAACAGTCATTCTTTGCACTTTTTATGCCAAAAATTTAATTCTGCATAAAATACGCAAAAGAGTACGCAAAAACAGGGTTCCCTGCATAAAATTTACATTCAGCCAGCACTACATTCTTCAGCCAACATGAAAAATTCAGAAAACTTGTTTTGGCCATAAAAACTTTATTTTAACTTGAAATGAGGTGAATCAAAAATCAAATTCATACGAAATTCCGTGCTCTTGCTCATGGAACTATTAGTTTTTGAAAATAACAAGTTTTAGTAGGTCAAAAACCAAGAAAACTCCATGAACTCATGAAACCCCAAAGTTACAATGTAGATCTAGAAGAATCTATCCACAAAAATCAAAGACTCCAAGTTTTAAAGAGGCTTATAATCATGTAAAGAAGAGAATGGAATAATAAAACTTGAGATCCATCATGAAGCAAGTTGCACTTGCCTAGGGCTCTTGGGTGTAGGTGGAGAGGAGTAAATGAAAAAGAAGAAGAAATAATGAAGAGAGAGAAAGGGTTGGTGAGTTATAAGGGATGGTTTATCATGATGAACCAAGGAGGGTCTAACCAAGTTAAACCAAAATAAACCAAACCAAGCCAATACATGCCATGATGAATCTAAACAAGATTAAACCAGGATTAGCTAGCAAATGACAAGTCATGGTACGGGTCAGAATCCCGTACACGTATACTGGAAATACGTATAACGGAAAACGAAGGTGACAGTATGGAAGAAGAGGAAGAATCGAAACGTTTTTTTAAAGTAGGTTTCGTGGGTGTTTTCAATAAATTAGAAGGACACAAAGGTCATTCTGCACCCTTTTATATATTTTTCGTTAATTCTGGGCACGCAATAAAATGTTATTTTGCGGTGGATTTTTCATAAAATTTTTGCAGTTTTTGGGCATTTGATAAATTTCTTCTTGAAACCCCTGTAGGAAACGGGAAAATTATTGTTTTATATCTACTTATTGAATAATTTTTGCTCAAAATATATCTATCAATTGTCATAATGATTTTTTTCATAAAAAATCTATACTACCATATAAAGAGACAAATAGGCTTCACCGTAAAAAAAAAATTATTCCAAAAATGTCGTCATTTATACATACTAACTAAGATTGTTCATATATACTATTATATAATGAAAAGTATGTTTCACCGTTGAAGTTCTTATTTCAAAAATACTGTCATCTATATATGCTAATTAAAATTGTTTATTATATTTAATATGGATAGTCATGTAATTATGTATAAAAAAGGGATTAAAAAGAGTGTTTGTTCTTTCCAAGTATTATAAAATACGTGCAAGGCACGTGCATATATATAGTAGTTAATATAATTTTCGTTTGTAATAATTTTTTGCTAAAAATTAATAAAATTCCATGGGAGAGATATCACTTGTTGTAGCAATGATTTTTGCTCAAAACGGATTCTAAAATACTCATTAGCTTGACGTTTTGAAATTCTTAGTTGATCCCTCAAATAAATGACAGAATTCAACATTTTTTCCTCAATAAGATATGTTGTTTTATACCCTCGTTACAGGACACCAAATAGAAAGTCAAAGAAAAACTATAATTGCAATCCAAATTTAAACTAGTCAAAATGATTATACTTATCTTGCACCAAAGACAAATCTAGCTTCTACATTTGTTAAGAAAAGAAAGCAATATGAAACAATTATTCATTCAACTTTTGCTTGGTAGTACTTTTTATCTTGAGCTTTGCTATGCCTACAACTAAATTTTACAACCCTCCTACAACCGGACACGTGTCGGACTTCGATTAAAGGAGGGGAAAAATGGTGGGACCCGGTGGAGCCCATGTAGCAGGGGGGTGAGGGTGGTGGTGGGACACGGTGGGACCCATGTGTAAGGGATGGGAGAGAGTAGTTGTAAGAAGGTTGTAAAAATTTGATAGTAAACTTAGCATTTTCCTTTTATCTTTTCCCACTTTAATAGTTGGTAGTATTTTATTGTGCAATTGATCATCGTGAACTCATTATCCATCTTGAACATATATATTAGCTGCCAGAAAATGACAAGTCTAGTACATAGTATACATCACAGACTACGCAACCAACTAAGAGCATCTCCAACGCTGTTGTCTTGTTGCATCTCGTGATTCCTACTTGGCATGTATAACGAGACAATGTCTTGTCCAGTGGCATCTCATGATTTTCAAAAGACAACATCTTTTATTTACCTTCTCCAATGCACGCCATCCTATTTCTCTCTTTTTTCATCAGTTAAACTCTCTCTCTCTCTCTTCCCCTTCTTTTTCCTCAACTGTGCTTTTCTTTCCGCCATTAATGGCGTCGACGGAGCCGACGCTGAAGAGACGAAAGCTCACCTGCACCTCGTCGTTGTCATCGTCTCCAAGTAGGACTCGAGCCCCGCGGTCATGAACTCGTTTGAGTGGAAGGAGGCTGAAGTCGGACACCCCACTCGAGCGGAACGAGACTGAAGTCAGCGGCGACGACGACGACGGAAGGAGACAGCCGCCCTGAACGAGAAGGAGACAGCAACGACGATGAAGCTCCGAAAGACGACGACGAAGCTCCGAAAGACGGCGACGACGACGGCGATGGAAGGAGACGGCAACGACGATGGCGACGGAAGGAGACGACAACGACGACGAAGCTCCGAAAGACGGCGACGACGACGGAAGGAGACGGCAACGACTACGGCGACGGAATGAGACGACAACGACGACGACGAGTCTGCAGCTGATCGGATCGAAGGAGATGCAAAGGAGGAGGACGCGATAGTTCTCCGGCGAGTATGAGGACTTGGGACTGTGATGATGTGGAAATAGACATTGTGAAGTCTGTTGTCTAGATCTAGACAACAGACTTCACATTTTGCTTGCCATGTCACTGCCACCTCAACTCTCCATCTTTTTCCACATTTGCATTGGAGAATAATTTTTGCAATGAAGTTTTGTAATTCCTATGTGGCAACCATTTTTTCCAAAGCCACAACAGCATTGGAGATGCTCTAAGCCTAACTAGCTTTTTCGGTATAGTTTGCTTTGGACAAACTGTCAGCTATGGAGTTAGGCCCCGCGAAGCTACACCTTAGCACAAAAGTTTGTTTCTAGGAAACTGCTAGTAGTGGTGCTAGGCTCCTAGGGCTAGATTCTGCGGAGCTAGGCTATGAGCGACTAAGTTCCGAGGGGTTGAGTTTCGCAAGTTTGCTCCATTTTGCAGAGTTAAATATTATGTGGTTACTTCATTCTACTAAGCTAAGTCCCATGGGACTATTCCATTTTGCGGAGTTAGTGACTTAGCCAAATGTGATTATCCCTTTAGGCGATATTGTGCCCGTTGTTAGTCTCACGTACAACAAGGTTAGACGGAATTCAATAGCATCAAGATGCTGGTAATGGTGGAGGATGGGCCTCCAGCTAATTTTCATAGCATTGTAGACGCTGATTTTGAGAGTCATTGCTCACACTAATTTATCCAAATTGATCTATTGAAAGTCATTGGTGACTGATACATAAGAAGCTCTTAAATGAAAGTCATTTCGGGCTGATAAATCAAAAGTTCCTTTCTTTAGAGAAAAAAAGCTTTCTTAATTTGATAAAAAAAGTAGATCATATTTTTTTTAAATCATACTTACTTGTATTGTTTGATGATGATCACGCGATCGTGAGCTTTTTCTACTTGACGATAACGTGTTCTAAACTAAATATACAAACTAAAGATGAGAGAGATGGAGAGCAGAAGAATTATTGGTTGAATCCTTCCATAGACTTCTATATATAATACTAATAGCATAACAACTTGATACAATAGTAACTTTACAAGATTAAAAATAGATAATTGTGTCTCTGGGTATAGTTAGTTACAATTAACTGCAACATTAAAGAATAACTAGTAAATGTACGTGCGTTGCACATATTATAACGTATAATAAGAATATTATCCAATTATAGTTAAATATCTTTTCTAACTCATGTGGTTAAGGTGGATTGTTTTCTTCTTGTTTGGTTGAGTTTAATTCCCCATTTTGTATATGTATAATAAATTTAAAAAAAATTCAACCATCTTTTACTGAATTTTTTTTAAATGGTTGATGATATACACAGCTTAGACGGCTCAAACTTAAGCCGTTTTGAAGCCCTTTTATAATAGTAGAGATAATATGATAATTAATGAATAATTAGAAGGCAATTTGGTGGAGAAGATTAGGTATGGCTGTGTAGTGCCTCGCTTCCGATAGGCGACGGACTCCGTAATATGCATGCGCCGAATCAGATCGGTCAAAAACTTGGATGGCCATCTGACTCGATCGCTGAGTTTGGTAAACGATAACACCTTGCAGCATCGATCAAATCGATTTGGACGAATGTTACGAGAATCGATCCAATTAATGAAACAGCTTCTATTGAAATAAGTCCTAGATGCAACAGGCTGCGTCTCGGCGAGTGAGCTCTATATAAGAGTCTCTTCGACGGGACCGGACTATTGTATGGTTTTCTTGGAGCTTTCGCCACTTAGTTTTGATGAATGTGTTTTCGTGTCGTTTTTTGAATGCATTCTACGAATTTCGAAACGAAGGATTAAAGAAGAGATTCTGACTAAGTGTTGGTATCATTGCAGGAGCTCGCGTAACAGAAGCTTGAATATTACGAAGCGCTCCAACTATCGGCACGATCGAATACTTGGTGGGTGGTTCGGCCCTCGGCCCCTTCTTTTCTCTTCTGTCCCGCAAACGAAATTCTTTTGTCTCTAACTTATTCAAATCGACGATGCCAAATTAAATACATGCCAATCCACTAAGATCAAGAACTCAAAAAAATGTATCGATTTAAAATAATTTACTCTGAAAATATAATTTTGCACCAAAATGAGAAAATATAAGATTATAGAAAAGAGATAGACTATTCCATGATCGGCAAAATAAAATGATGAAACGTTGGTTGCGGCATACGGTGCCTCGGGAGAATTTGGTGCCTACGGGACGCTAAATCGGAAGTACGGCTTGGAAAAAATGACTTAGTTGCATGAGTTGGAAAAATGATAATACTGCTTAATAATGTCCACGCTATGCAATCCGTTTCATATGTTAAACTGTTCTCGCATTTGCATGGTCATGGACAACTTATGCACAAGGATTTTCTCGAAATGGTATTCGGGACATCGGAATCGAATCGACCTAGAAAAAATTTAAGATTTCGTTATTGGCACGAGGCATTGCAGGACCTCCAGCTAGGCTTGCAACCTAGTCTGATAGGGTGCATCGTAATGCCATGATGAATAGTCCCTCGTGATGATTAACACCGATGACCTCATATAAAATAGCATGCTTACCTATTTATTATGCAGGTGAAAGTTATTATCTCTGTTTTTATGCAGGGACGAGCACGACCGTGGTAAGAATGAGATAAACTGCTATGATTTCTGTCTGCTTTACTGTTTTAAATGGAAGGCTATCAATATGAACTGAATTCATTTAGTTCTAAATAGAAAGAAAACTCAAATGCATGCCTACCTTAACAAATCAGAGTCAGTTTAGATGAGTGGGTTCGTCCCGCTCACTAGTGCATTTCCAAGTGTACTAATCCCCAATCCCACAGGTGACGAGGACTCTGGGGGTGCACGTCGCTAAGCCAAAGCTGAAGTTCGGAGAAGCATTTTGAAGCTCTTCCTATTCTGAAGTATCTTTAAGCCAATTCATCGAAGGCTTTCAAGGTATAAAAGGATGAATGTATGGAACGACAAGTGTCAGTTCGGGCAGCTTGTCGAGTATATTTTCTTTTGTTTCAATCGATGTAGCCGCAACGGCATATCCAATGTAATATGACTTGCACTTCGTTGCAAGCTATCAATGAAAAGCATATTTCTATCTTCCTATACTGCGTGTTCAATTACTCTGAGATTTGTGAAGTTTCAACTTGATGTTTCAAATAAGAATGATCAAATGTAATATTCTTGCCTTGTACGAGTGCAATTCCATATTTGTACGGCATCACGCTTTAGCGAGGACGATTGATTCGGCATAATGGAAACGGAGACGAACGGTCCGTCGAATCGGGACGTGACAAGCTGGATTAGGGGTGTGATTAGAAGAATAGGTAGGTAGGGTTTAATCAGGGAATTTATTAGGTTAAAATTTTGAATTAGAGCAATTAGTTAGAAAATAATTATGAGTAAATTAGAAATAAATAAATAAATAAATAAATCGATTAAAGAAGAATTATGGAACGGAATTACGAAAAGTATAAATAATTGCAAACGATAGTTGTGGTTATATTTCCAATTGAACTAAAAATTAAAAATATAAAGGAATAAAAATTCAAATGAGCGTAGTCAAAGTCATATTTCTGTATGAATACAAAATATAAAATAACATAAAAATATGTTTTGTTGAGGGCATGTACTAACGTCCCACTTAAACCATACAAGTCGAGAATAAAGTAATTTGAGAAATCCGAAAAGTTTATAAGATGCATGGGTGAGTCAATGATTAAAAAAGTAATTTGAGAAATCCAAGAGGTTTATAAAATGCGTGTGTGAGTGAATGATTATTAATTAAAAGAATAAAAACAATTCTATGCAAATCAGGATGGTTGTCGTTGATAACTTGATGAATTGGTATTATTTTCTTTGATAAAATGGGTATAGCCATCTATGTTCTTTGATAAAATGGTTATTTCTGTTTTCTTTTATATGGGTATAGCCATCTACTCTTTTTTCTCCAAGCATGTTAGTTTGAAGTGGCGTAATAAAATTCTAAGCACCAAATGCCTGTATTAACCAAGATTATAAGTGATCAAATAAACTTTTCTTAGAGCATCTCCAACCCTATTGTGAATTTGACAAAAATAGTTGTCACATAGGAATGACAATCATTTTTTTCAAAAGTACTTCTTCAGTCCAATGCTGAAAATGTGAAATAAAGTGTAAAGTTGACATGGCAAGGAGAATGTGAAGTTGGTTGTCTAGATCTAGACAATGCACTTCATAATGACTTTATGTCCACATCATCAATTATGAATAAAAATATATATATAAAAAAGATTCGATTACCGTCCAGCCCATGACCAATCCCAATCTTACTATTCCCTCGCCAATTTTGTCCTTCCTCCTGTCGACCCTAACTATTCTGACCGTCCCGGACATAATGGAACCGACCGTGCCGACATCAGAGGTCACCTTGTGTAGTTGTTACCCGAAGTCACAGTTCATGCCATCTTGATCATCGCAGTACACCAGACGTCCTACCAGGCAAGACACCGACGTCCTACCAGGCAAGACACCTTGCCATTTGCTGTTTATTTATTTTAGCTCATATTTCATGCATTATTTATTTTCTTTATGCAAAATAAACTGTGATACATGGCATAACCTGTTAGAACTTACTGTTCATTTATATTCTGCTATGTATTATTTTTCTTACACATTAAAACCTAGATTTAAGGGACCATCTTTGTGTGTTGCATTCATGGCCTTGACACGTTGTACCACGAAGGAAGTGAAAAAGTTGTCTTGGAAGTTGAAAAAAAAAAAATTATTATCTTCTCAAACTTTTGTATTGGAGAACATATTTTTATCTCATTTGTCTTGTGTGAATGTAATCTTACCACATAGGAAAGATAGGGTTGGAGATGCTCTTAGACTAGCATTATTCCACTCCCTTCTTCTTATGTGAGCAACTAATCCAACACTAGAACAATGTAGGAAACAACGTAAGAGTAAATAATTTAAAGATAAAAGAAAAAAAGAAGAAGCATTTAATAATAAAACTTATATTTTTGGTATATCAAATGCAACTCTCTTATTTCCAGTCACTCAATTGGCATACTCCATAAACTTTAAGACTCTTAAACTAATTATCTAAAAAAAAAAAATCCTACTTAGTAATAATTGATCATCACTCATATCATATCATTAGCTAAAGAAGAAGAAGAACACTGCCCAAGAGCACAACTAGCACCGCGAGTGACAGACGAGACACGGTCGTAACATAGCCAGACGAGGGAGCAGCAGGTGCAGGCGCCGGCGACGGAGCATTAGGTGACGAAGATGGCGACGACGTCGAGGGAGCAGCAGGTGCAGGCGCCACCGATGGAGCATTCGGAGACGAAGATGGCGATGGAGAAGGTGCCTCCGAAGACGACGGAGACGGAGAAGGTGCTTCCGAGGACGAAGGAGATGGAGATGGTGATTTCGGAGACGGAGACGGAGGCGGAGGAGACGCAGTAGGAGGGGTAGGCCTCTCCGCCATCACGACAACGAGCAGCTTCTGTCCCTTCTCGCACCTTCCAGGCTCGCCGCTGACGAAGAAGAAAGGCCCCGATCTATCAAACTGGAACACCGAGTCCCCTCCGTCCATCTTCTTTATCGGGTTCGTCAAGTTACATAAATCATAGTCCCTTCTGCTCACCAACAGAACCGAGTCCTCGTCCTTCTTGTACTTAAAAACTGCAAATTCATGGAGGTGCGGTTGATTGCAACGTGGAAAAGAAATTAATTCTATAGAATTATTTTTCTACCACAAAATTTTTATGAAATTAAAAAAAAAAATTTATCGAAAACTTAATTTGGATGTTTGATTGTCATAAGACCATCTCCAATGGGGGTTTTTGTCATCCCTATTTCTATGGAAGAAATCCATTTTAGAAAAAAATTCTCCCAATAGTAATTTCTATCACCATTTCTGTCCTAGATGGACATGATGTAGGATAGAAACTTTATAGGAGGTCCTAGCAATGATGTAGGATAGAAACTTTAACACTCATAGAAATTCTCTTATCTCTCATGACAATTATTATTGGCCCCACGTCATTAAATTGGTCCTTTTACTATGTGACACATAGGCTAGAAATAGAGAACCATTGGAGACCATTTTTGTATGTCTACAATTTTTATGTAGAAACTCTTCCAACTAGCATAGAAATCTCTTTAAAGTACAATGCCAAGTAGGATAAGAACTCAATTTTAGAAATTACCATTGTAGATGGTCTTATTTTTTAGAAGAAGTTTAATATTCTACCATTTTAGAAGAAAATACAGAAAATGATAGTTTTTTGGAAAATAATTCAATGGAAAGTACAAGCTAACAAACACTACAACTGATGGAAAATTTGTGACGGAAATATTTTCCGTGGAAAAAAAAAAAAAAACCAATCAAACACAGCGTTACATGTACAAAATCATCAAACTAAGTTGTTCCAATGCTATTAAAAAAATTAGGATTTAGAACCGAGTTTATACATACCAATATTGTCATGGACCTGAAACCTCATCCTTCCGGCCCAAGCATTGTAACTCTCCGAAGGCTGCTCGACCCAGCCATGGCTGCCACCAGGATAGAAGTCGTATGCATTTGTAGCAGAAATCATCAGAAGTACTGCTACGAGAGAGCAAGCTAATGGACTCCAACACTCCATACTTGTCAATGAAGTGAGAAAAAAAAATTTAGATAGTGAAGAGATGGGATCCTAAGTTCAGTTTATATAAATTATACTTCTCCGCATCATTCCGTATCTCAACAAATAAGGTTAACTTGAGTTATGAAGATAAATGGGCATCTCAACTTGATATTCTAAGATTATCTATTAGTAACCATCCCCTTGATAAAATACAATATTGTAGAGTTATCATCATTAAACTATATACAGTTATTGTTGTTGTTGGCAGACGACCCAAAAAACCTGCCAATTTCCTTGTTGGTTGTAAAAGAAAAAAAAAAAAAAACGGTTTCTAGTATTTCTTTGTCCTATGTGATTTTTCTTCTAACAACATTTCATTGCATTAATCTTTTCCTTTTTCCAGTCTTTCGGATATATTTTCTTATCCTTTCAAAAAAAAGAAGACTTTGGATTTTACATCGCTTATAGTTTAGGTCATGACATGTTCAAGTAAAAATTTTAGACCCTGAATTTTCACTTTTTGTTTCTTAATTTTCGTTATACTCTGAACATAAGTACAAGAGCAATAACCAACACAAACTGGAAGAAAAAAAAAGATATAGAAGAAGGGTTAATTAGCCTTTAGCCCCTGGATTTTACAATAGTTTAGAGTTTAAGTCCTAGTATATTCAATTGCAAAGTGTGTAGACCATGAAAAAAAAGTGTATTTTTTTCATAATACCCTGAACATAACTACAATGACAACAATTAACACATGGTAGAAACGAGGGTACGATGGAAAAATGAAAACCGAAAGTAAAATTTTTAAGATCGGAACTTCTCAGTTGGAGATGTTAGGGTCTAAACTCTAAACTTATATACAACATAGGGTCTAAATGCTAATTAGCCCTATAAAAAAAACCAAAGATAATTAAAATTCAGGGTGTAAATTTTTCAATGAACATGTGATGGCTTAAATTTTAAACTAGTATAAAATCAAAGGTCTAAGCGGTAACTAGTCCCAAAAAATAGTTAGATTTAGTTTCATAATTATAATTACATTAAAAAAAATTGTTTTTAAGTTGGTACAGATGCAACATTGAAGCCCATTTCACACTAAATCCAAAATGATTTAAATTTGGAAGAAATATAAGAGGCCCACTTCACATAAAAAGAGTTTACTTATAGCCCGGCTACCTCCTCAACTTTATTTGTACACAATATAGGCGTCCATTTGTGTTGAACACTGAATAAATATATACTGAGTGTTTTTTTTTTCCAAATGTACACAAAATTTCTTCACTCGACACAAATGAGTTCATTCAAAAGTTCTAGGTCCTTGGTTTACAAGCGTCAAGGAATAATAATTGGGTATTATTGGTTTTGATAAGTTTGAATTTGGAGTTTCCAAAACCTAAACTCTAATAAATGTTTTCAATTGCTAAGTTCCTTAAATTTCTCTCTCTTTTTGTTTTAAATTATACTACTCGATGCTTGACATTGGTATTAAGTTTCATGTGGGTGATTATTTTATGAACAATGCCAAAGAGCTATACTAATTATAGTTAGGTGTCACAGACTCACAATAGTGTATAATCCAATGGCTTCACCCCATTTTTTTTCCGAGCAATATTTCAAAAAAAAAAAAGCAACAAAATTTTGGACTACATGATCTGGTCATTTTATTTAATACCTTTTTTTAGAAAACAAATAATTTTGCACCATTCAATTCTTAACCAGAATATATTCTCATGTTAAGTGTCCAAAAACAAGTTCTCTTTGTCGCACATAGCCAAAGGAGCATCAAACAAGTCTCTTAATCAAGTTGGACATGATAAAAGTAATAAGAAGAATCATGTTCACCAAGGAGGACATATATATATGGATGCTAACTTTCGTCGATGACGTGTTTATTGGTTGGAAATCTGGCGTGTGGAGCAATGGTGCAGAGCAAGTAGCGCAATGAGCAATTAATTAAAGTTCGTCCATGGTCGGACTTGGATTAATCTTTTATTTCATTTACACAAAATATCATAGGGAGGGAAGAACTTTTACTTATGTGCGTAGAATATGAGTTGTTCTTTTTTACTTATTTGTATGGAATATGGTAAGTTTTTCATATATTTATAGACTGAGGGATAAAATGTTAGCTGAGTTGGTGTTTTACAACACATTCGTGGGACGCCGACTCTCTTTTCGACATCTTTTCTAAAGAACGAATTTGTTGCAAAACGTCAACTATGTTGACACCAACTATTTTTTATTTTATATTTTAAAACATCGTTTTGGACCTATCAAATTTTTTTTTAAATTGTTTCTGGAATCGTTCCCACTGGAATTCGAACTCCTGACCACTCGGACCGCATGCATCTCTCTTAACCACTAGGCTAGAAGTCATCTGCATATATATATATATATATATATATATATATATATATATATATATATAAATATAAATATATATATGAAATGATAATTGTGTCAAACGTCTCCCACTGGAATAGATCTCCTAGCCACTTGGGCCGCATGTCTCACCATTACTACTAAGGCTATGGATCATTAGCGCATATATATATATATATATATATATATATATATATATATATATATATATATATATATATATATATATATATATATATAGGCTTTCCCAATGTCGGCGGTAGAAACCCTAGATGAGATAGGGACGACGGCAGAAGGGGCTGCAGGAGGACGAACCGGAAATAACATAGGTGAGTTGCTGCTGGGTGATCTCATATGGGATCCGGGGTCGATAACAGGAACGCGAGGGCAGGCCGTTCGGGGGGAGGTGGTTACGGGCGGATCGGAGACAGAAGGAGGGTGGACGACGGTAAGGAGGCGGAGGAAACCAACAATGAACATCAGAATCAACACGGAGAGGCCAAAGTTCGGGAGCGACAGGGGATCGGACTGGCAGACTTTGGTGGTAGGGGACTCTAGTCGACGAAGCGGGGGACAGGGGCAGGGACATCAGAGGATCGGAGGACGTGGAGCGATAGCACAACGAAGGCAGGCATGGCAGCCAAAGAACTTGCAAGGGCAAACAAGGTCAATACAGACGGGCACCCCGACTACGATAAAGGAGGGAACACCGTCTACAATGGAAGCAGCAAGGAAGAGGGGAGACGAAGTTACAACAGAACCAAGAAGAGCTACAATTGCAGAGAAGGGGAAAGGGATTGATATAGCACAAGTTCCCAGTAAATCTTGGGCGGACTGTGTGCACCTCGCTCCACGCAATGAGGGAGTGCAGATGCGTTACATAGCTCCGAAGAAGATCAGTAATTATGTACGAGCTCTGTTCACAGAAGAAGAACTTGAGGAGACGACAGGCTATTGGAAGAATACGATTGTTTTGTACGTATTAGGAAACAGGCCATTCTATGGCCATATTCGTGCGTATGCCAATAGATTGTGGAGACCGAGAGGTAATATGGAATTCTTTGCCAGAGACAATGGGTTCTATTACGTCAGATTTCAACTGCAGGAGGACATGGAGAAAGTAATTCAAGGGGGGCCCTGGACCTTCGATGACAGGCTGATCATTATGAATGTATGGTCGTAGGAACACCAATGTGAAAAGGAAGTGCTACACTCAGTTCCGATCTAGATTTGCCTTCCAGAGTTGCCGATTAGAATCTGGAGCCTGTCCATGATAACGAAACTTGCTAGCATAATAGGAACCCCGATTAAAGCGGATGAGGCCACTACGTCCAGATCAAGACTGGGATATGCGCGTATCTTTGTGGAGATAACGACAGGCCGAGATCTACCCAGCGAACTGGAATATGAGGTTCCATCAGGAGAAGTTTTCAGACAAAGAGTTGAGTATGAATGGGTTCCGCCGACATGCCGGCACTGCAACTGCTTTGGGCACCCACCTAGGGACTGCCATTTGGGAGGAAGAGACGACACCACCAAGGAGGTGGAGGAGGTGGACGGACCAGAGGCTATGATGGAGACCATGAGGGAAGGACAAGCAATAATCCATCGAACTCGACAAAAATCCAAGGGGATCAAGACACGGAGATGGAAACGGACCAGGGCATTATAAAGGCACTAGTTACAAGCAGCAAAACCGGTAGCACAAGTATAGGGAAGCAAATGAATACAAATAAGGATGGGACGATGGATGGGAGGCTCGTGGTATTTCAAGCAAGAGATAATAACACCTTAAAGATCGGGACTATAAATAGCGGAAAAGACAAGGTGGCGTTGAGGACACCGAGAGGTAACAACATGGAGATTATTCCGGCACACTCGGAAGGACTAATGACGCAAGACAATGGATCCAACAGCCGCAAGAGACATGCAGGAGCTACGAGAGAAGACACATCCCGACCGCAACATATACAACAAGGGGGACAAGAGTTGATGTGCACAGATAACCCGAGGTGGGCGGAGATCCATCAGCAAAGGATGAGGGATATCCAAAATAAGGAATCCAACCAAACAGAAGAGCGGTATGAGTTGGCTAACCCCCCTATTAGCAACTCGGCGGATGTACCGGGGGAATTACCTCTGAATTAATTAAATGACGATTATCTCATGGAATGTGAGGGGGGTGTGTTCGCTGGGTAGATGGAAGGAGATTGGGGATGTGATACGAAGAGAAAAGAGTAGTATAGTCGCACTTTTGGAGACGAAGATCAAATCGACGAGATTACTTGAGAGGAGATGTCCTGCTCCTTGGAAGTATATTCACAACTTGCACCTGTGTGACTCTACGAGGATCTGGATTCGATGGGATTCCACGAACTGGGATGGAGAATTGGTCCATATGACGGATCAATTAATTGTCATGCTATTTTCCAATAAAGGTGGGTTGCGCATTCTATTTGGAGCAGTATATGGTCAGAATGATAGACGGAGGCTGTCACGCCCCAGAACCAGAATACTGGAGAGCGGGGGAATGACTCAGTCAGCTACGTATTACGGGTAGATGAATATCGTATAATACGATCAATGCTGTCTAAAAGACAAGGGGGTGCATACTACATGAAAGTCTCGCTGTGATCACTTCACATCTATTGTCTCAATCATTCAAACAAGAAGCAATAACAGAGAACATTTAAGATAAAGCAATAAGGCGTCCCAAACGCTTAGTCAAAATGTCCTTGAGATCTGGCTTTACAAAACATAGCCAGATGATATAGCAACATATACACAATTGTTATCAGCTGCAGTCTAACTTAATTACAATTATGTAAAAGTAAGTGCAAGACTATCCGACTAATATGTCGGTGCCAAGCGACAAAATGTAAAGTAATTAACAAAATGAGCGGGGAAGTAAGGAACCCACTCGAGTCCTCCTGCGATCATTCCTCTAGTATTGACCATCTTGGAGGTAGAAGTAAGCTGAGTCCTCGGAAACCGGCTCTAAATCTGGCCATGCAAAACCAGAGAGGTTAGACCTCTAATAGCAAGTACCGCAAGGAAGCACGATATGAGACATTAAACCAGTAAATAAGAGAATATAATAATAGATCTCTGCTTGCTACTGGGATTCACGTAACATCACGACACTTCGAACCAACCTCCCAACCAAACAAGGACAGAAGTTGGCCCGTTATGTCCTGATGCACTGATCATCTCAGTTAGGTAACAGAGCAGGTACAATACACAAACAAATCAACTTAAACGGCCATCCAACTCCTACGGCTTACTACTGTGAGTCCCAAGTTATCCTGGAATTATGCAATAAGGATTTTTCAGTTCTTACTATGGACAAGCAATGCTAGTCGATCCAATCAATCCATTACGCCAATCATGAATTAGACGAGTCCCAGCGGGACGCCCATCATCAATATACAATATACAATAATATAATCAGATATCGCTCCCTGCCCGTGTGGCAGAATTGCAGTATCTGTGGAAACCAGCCGGCCTGTTGGGCGCTAATAATCCCAAAGAGGACTGCCATGTAAGAACTCGGAGATCCATTTCCTCCATGCAATCATTATTTTATTTAACTTAGTAGCCTCTATGTTAAGTGAAATCCCATGTCGTGGATCATGGTCATTCAGAATGAGTACTTCCGTACGGGGTACGATATGCACATCTCTACAACGATACCCGTGCGATTAGGTTGTAGGTCTTACATAGCGTAATACAACAATCAAAACTAGCCACGGAATAATTATGCCTTGATCATAAAGTACACATGCTGCTTTTGTAGAAAAATAAATTGAAGCCTGCACATGCCTGTATGCCAATATTCGGGATCGGCCAATCGATTACAATAGTTCATAATTAATATGAACGTGTCTTATTCCATTTAATTCAATAAGACGACTAGCCAGTCTCTTAGTTCCATCTAGGAACGCATGATCAATAATTAATCAAGATAACAATCCATGTTCATTAATGTCAAATTCGGGAAATAAAATTGGGAGATAAATAATGATTGGGAAATAAATAATCTCATGTGCCTGAGGAATAAAGATTCATACGGCTGTGGAAAATAAATCTCATGCGCTGTGGGAAATGATTGGGAAATAAATAATCTCATGCGCCTGAGGAATGCGGCTGTGGGAAATGATTGGGAAATAAATAATCTCATGCGCCTGAGGAAATGATTGAAAAATAAATAATCTCATGCGCCTAAGGAATGCGGCTGTGGGAAATAAATCTCATGCGCTGTGGGAAATATTTGGAAAATAAATAATCTCATGCGATGTGGGAAATGATTGAGAAATAAATAATCTCATGCGCCTGAGAAAATGATTGGGAAATAAATAATCTCATGCGCTGTGAGAAATGATTGGAAAATAAATAATCTCATGCGCTGTGGGAAATAATTGGGAAATAAATAATCTCATGCGCCTGAGGAAATGATTGGGAAATAAATAATCTCATGCGCTGTGGAAAATGATTGGGAAATAAATAATCTCATGCGCTGTGGGAAATGATTGGGAAATAAATAATCTCATGCGCCTGAGGAAATGATTGGAAAATAAATAATCTCATGCGCTGTGGGAAATGATTGGGAAATAAATAATCTCATGCGCCTGAGAAAATGATTGGGAAATAAATAATCTCATGCGCTTGAGGAAATGACTGGAAAATAAATATAAATAATCTCATGCGCCTGAGGAAATGATTGGGAAATAAATAATCTCATGCGCTGTGGGAAATGATTGGGAAATAAATAATCTCATGCGCTGTGGAAAATGATTGGGAAATAAATAATCTCATGCGCTGCCGGGACTTCATGGCGCATGGCCTCCCGGCGTATGGCCTCCCGGGCGCATGGGGTTCCCGGCGCATGGGGTTCATCGTCCCCAAACAGCAAGTTCAGCCATGAAAGTCCTAAAAACTTGCGATGGCCATAACTTCCTCATCCGAAGCCGAAATCAAGCGAAACAAAAGCCAAAACTGAATGAAATTGAATTCTCTACAACATAGAACTATTAGTTTTCAAAAATAACCAAGTTTTAGAGATCAAAACCAAGAAAAATCAAAAATGTATCAAACTTAGATCTACAACAAATAAGCCATGGAAATTGAAAATGCTAAGTACTAAAGAGACTTAGAATCAAATAGGGAAGATGATAGAACAATAAAAATAGGGATCCATCAAGAAGCAAGTTGGCACTTGCCTATCTCTTCTAGGTTGGTAGGAGAGTTATGAGGAAGAAGAAGAGAAATGAGAAGAAGTAATGAAGAGAGAGAAAGAGTTTGGGGCTTTAAATGGGGTGGTAGTAGGTAGGGGTTTATTTCGGTTCATGATGAACCAACATAATTAAACCAATCTGAGCCGAACCCATAGCAAAGCTAAAGCAGAGTATAAAAGCAGAAAGTAAAGTACAGAAATAAATTGCAGGAAATTAATTAACATAAAATTAAAGGGATTTAAATACAGAGCAATACATGATAAATATAAAATATTTACATTTAAACAGTACATGTATTCTAAAAATACGTATTCTGGGAATGGGAAGTGACATCTCTACCCTCCTTAGAAAAATTCCGTCCTCGGAATTTCAGATCCAAGCATGATAGAAATATCGAAGCTAAACTAATCTAAGTACAAGTAAATTGGGTAAGCTTTCATTCTACATTGATAATAACAAGTAATGTATCTACATCTATCAATCTACAACATTAAGCAATTCTACTTATAAGGTGACAAGCATGAGGAGTTAAGACAATCAAGGTATACAGAAGGAAATATACCTTGTGAGTCAAACAGGTGCGGATACCGTGATCGGATATCATCCTCACGTTTCCACGTTGACTCTCCTAAAGAGTGATGACCCCAAGCAACCCGGACAAGGTTAATTGTTCTATTCTTGAGTATCTTCTCTCTTCGGTCCAAAATAGACACAGGCTGTTCCTCGTAAGACAAGTTGGTACCAACAACCAGCTCAGAATGATCAAGGACATGGCTTGGGTCCGATACATACCTTCGCAATTGAGATACATGAAACAAGTCATGAACCTCTCGTAACGAAGGTGGAAGGGATAAACGATAAGCAACATCGCCTATCCTCTCAAGGATAACAAACGGGCCCACGTATCGGGGACTCAACTTCCCGCGAATGCCAAATCTAATGACCCCACGGGTAGGTGAGATCCGCAAGAATACGTGGTCCCCAACAGAAAATTCTAGCGGCCTACGATGCTGGTCCGCCCAATGACGATGCCGATCCTGCGCAACTCGAAGTCGCTCTCTAATTCCTTTAATCACTTCCACTGTCTGAACAATCATCTCCGGGCCTAACATCTTTCTCTCTCCAATATCGTCCTACGCTAGTGGCGACCTACACTTCTTACCATATAGTGCTTCAAATGGCGCCATCTGGATACTGGCTTGATAACTGTTGTTATATGAGAACTCGACCAAGTGTAGGTGGCTCTCCCAAGATACTCCAAAATCTAGGGTACAAGCTCGCAACATATCTTCTAGGGTCTGAATTGTTCTTTCTGATTGCCCGTCCGTCTGTGGGTGGTATGCCGTGCTAAATCTTAACTTGGTACCCAAGCTATGATGTAAGCTCTTCCAAAAATATGATGTAAAACGGGTATCTCTGTCTGACACAATACTGACTGGGACCCCATGCTGCCTGACTATCTGCTGCATATACAATTCTGCCAACTTCTCCGTAGATTGACCTACTCTAAAAGGAAAAAAATGTGCCACCTTCGTAAGCCGATCTACGATTACCCAAATAGCATCCTTACCACTTGGTGATCTCGGTAAACCGGTCACAAAGTCCATTGTAATATGTTCCCACTTCCATTCCAGGATAGGAAGCGGTTGCAATAACCCAGCTGGCCTCTGCTGTTCTGCCTTCACTTGCTGACATACCAAGCAACGGGAAACAAATCTAGCTATCTCCCTCTTCATCCCGTTCCACCAGAAGTGCTGCTTGATATCTTGGTACATTTTGGTCCCTCCAGGGTGTATGGAATACTGAGAGCTGTGAGCTTCTGCCATAACCTCCTGTCTGATATCTCTACTAGGCACACATAGACGTGAGTACCCAAACCTAAGGGTACCATCTTCATGAATTTGCATCTCCTTTCTGAGCCCTGACTCATATTCTGTCCTAAGCTTCTGAATCCTTGGGTCTTGTGCCTGAGCTGCCTTGATCCTATCTACCAAGTCGGATTGAACTTGTAGACTCGCCAGAACTCGTACATCACAAGGAAGTATAACTTCGATGCCCATCTCCTGAAGGTCTTCTAAGATATGCCTCTGTGTTGTTAACATAAATGTGCCGTCTCTCCTGCTGAGAGCATCTGCTACCACATTAGCCTTGCCTGGATGATACTGAAGCTCCACGTCGTAATCCTTGATCAACTCCAACCATCTTCTCTGCCTCATGTTCAGCTCCTTCTGAGTAAAGATGTACTTCAGACTTTTGTGGTCTGTGTACATGTCCACTCGATCACCATATAAGTAATGCCTCCATAGCTTCAAAGCAAATACTACTGCTGCCAACTCCAAGTCATGAGTCGGATAATTCTTCTCGTGGTCCCGAAGTTGCCTGGATGCGTACGCTATCACCTTCCCATGCTGCATGAGGACACATCCAAGTCCTTTACCTGACGCATCACAATATACAGTAAAATCTCCGGGCCCAACTGGCAATGTAAGAATAGGTGCTGATATCAACTTCTGCTTCAAGTTCTCAAATGATGCCTGACATTCTGCCGACCAGACGAATGGTACATCCTTCCGTGTCAATCGGGTCATGGGTGCTGAAAGCCTCGCAAAGTCTGATACAAACCTTCTGTAATATCCTGCCAATCCCAAGAAACTCTGCACATCAGCTACGGTCTTGGGTACTAGCCAACTCTCTACTGCTTCTACCTTCTTGGGGTCTACTGCTACTCCAGCTCCTGATATGATATGACCCAAAAATGAAATGTGATCCGACCAAAACTCATACTTGCTGAGCTTGGCATACAAATGGTTCTCTCTCAGAACCTGTAACACTTTCCTGAGGTGGTCTTCATGCTCCTCTTCACTGGCAGAATATACAAGAATGTCGTCGAGAAACACAACGATAAATTGATCCAAGTACGGCATAAAGATGCGATTCATCAAATCCATAAAGATTGCTGGAGCATTGGTCAAACCAAACGGCATTACTAAGAATTCATAATGTCCATACTTCGACCTGAATGCTGTCTTGGGAATGTCTTCCTTTCGAACCCTCACTTGATGATACCCTGAATGAAGATCTATCTTGGAGAAAACTCTAGCTTTGCTCAACTGATCAAATAAGTCGTCGATCCTGGGTAGTGGGTACTTGTTCTTCACTGTTGCCGCGTTAAGCTTCCTGTAATTAATGCACAATCTGGATGACCCATCCTTCTTCCCCACAAGTACCACTGGTGCTGCCTATGGTGACACGCTAGCTTGGATGAACTTTTTCTCCTTCAGTTCCTCTATGTGCTGATATACCTTGGCCTGCTCTGAGTCTGCCATTCTATAAACTCGATCTGATATCGGTTTAGTTCCAGGTGCCAATTCTATACTGAACTCAATATCTCTAACCGGTGGTAGACCTGGAAGTTCTTTGGGGAATACGTCCAGAAACTCTTCAACTACCTTCGGAACTTGAACTTCTTCCATTGCCGTTATTACTCCCTGCTCTTGTTGAGTTGCCTCTGATCTGACTAATGTGAATCTCTTCATGCCTGGAATATCAAAAGATACAATCCCCCTACGACAATCTATTGTCGCATGACTGTCTTTCAGCCAGTCCATGCCTAAGATAACGTCGAAATTTCTAACAGAAAATTCTATCAACCGGACGGGTAAGGAATGCCCGCAAACTACAACGCTACACGCTAGAATAACTCTACTAACTCCTACGAGCCCATTACCAGTGGGTATATTTAACCTCCCTAGTAATGCCTCGAATTCCATTCCTAGCCGTGTTACAAATTGTGCAGATATAAATGAGTGTGATGCTCCCGAATCAAACAATGCTACTGCGGGATAAGAGGCGACGAGAATATTACCTGCCACAGCATCTCCAGATGCCAATGCCTCTTCCAAGGACAGAGTGAATGCCTGCCCTCGACCTCCTTGCTGGTTCCCATGCTGCGGTCTAGCCTGGTGCTGCCGCTGGCCCCTGCTTTGGTGATGCTGGGGTGGTCTATGCTGGTGTTGCTGCATCGACGGTCCCTGCTGCCGAAACATCTGAGCCTGTGGCATTAACGGACGCTGGGCCAATGGTCTCACTGCCACTGCGAGTCCTCGATACTGCCCTGCCCCTGGTGCTGGCAGAGCAGGAAACTGCTGTACTGGTCCTCCTGACCTCAAATTCATGGGACATGTGGTAACCCGATGATCTGGATTTCCATATATCAAATATTGTCCGTTCAATGTCCGACACACATCTCTAGTGTGCCCTATCTTCCCGCAATAAGTGCAGCCTGCTGGGGGTTGCTGGTTCTTCCTCTGTTGCTATTGCTGCTGCCTGGGTGGTGGTGCTGGTCCTCGCAGTGCCACATCGTGGATACGAATGCCAGGGGATGATGATGTTGTTCGGGGCGCTACTCCCCCTCCTCCTTCAATCTGACTGTGGGATCTCTTCTGACCCCCAGTCCTGGCCGCAATCCTCTGAACGGTTATCTCATGCCTTCGAGTCACCGTCAATACTTTATCAAAATTCTGGTAATTGTGCCCCTCTATCAATTGCAAGAGCTCAAGATGAAACCCTTGCTGGAACCTCATAGCCCTCTGGCTCTCTGTTGCTACCATCTCTGGGGCGAACCTACTCAATCTGCAGAACTCTGCTGCATAAGCATCTACAGTCTTGCCAGCCTGTCTAAGGTTGATAAACTTCTGTTGTAGCTCAAACTGCGCCACAACTCCATAGTACTTTGTCTTGAATCTTGCTGTAAAATCGTCCCAAGCCACAGGACGTCTGATGCCTACCTCCTCTGATTCCCACCAATCACGTACGAGATCCTGAAGTAACAACTTCACCTGATCCACACGTTCTTCTGCCGGCACCTTAGCGGCTGTCAAAATAGCCTCAATATCCTTAAGACATGCATCTGCTGAGGTGGCATCCTCCGTGTCTTCGAAACGGCGGAGGTTGTACTTGCAAAATCTGGCTGACGCTCCTGAATCTGTCCTTGCCCCTCTTTCCAAAGCTGTCTGTAATCCTTGGTTAAGTAGTACATTCTGCTCTTGTAACTGAGCGTGCATACGTTGTTGGGCTAACATCTGATGTTGCTGAGTAGCCATCATCCCTCTCATGATCTCCAGAAGGGCTGGTGTGTCCACTTCCACTGGGGTCGGTGGAACTATCGGTGGTGTTGGAACCTCCGGATACTGCGGTCCAGCTGCTGGTTCCACTATCACTTCTTCTTGAATAGTCTCTTGAAGTAGTTCTGACCCTTGTTGCTGACCAACCTGGCCATATTGCCCATGTTGCTCTTGTTGCTGCTGTCCAGCCCTGACAGGTACGGACGAGGTGCCCCTAAGAAAAGGGACAAGAGAACAATCAAACGACCGGACATGAAGGATCAATGAAGCCAAAGGATATGAGAAGGTCAAGCTAGGATTGAGAACAACGAATCATGAGATCAAGGGGGAACATGTGTGATTGAGACATCCTAAAATCAAAACACCCCACAAGTCTAAAATTAGACCTGTATGGGCCACCACTAAAACCTTGTCACGCCCCAGAACCAGAATACTGGAGAGCGGAAGAATGACTCAGCCAACTACGTATTACGGGTAGATGAATACCGTATAATATGATCAATGATGTCTAAAAGACAAGGGGGTGCATACTACATGAAAGTCTCGCTATAGTCACTTCACATCTATTGTCTCAATCATTCAAACAAGAAGCAATAACAGAGAACATTTAAGATAAAGCAATAAGGCGTCCCAAACGCTTAGTCAAAATATCTTTGAGATCTGGCTTTACAAAACATAGCCAGATGATATAGCAACATATACACAATTATTATCAGCTGCAGTCTGACTTAATTGCAATTATGTAAAAGTAAGTGCAAGACTATCCGACTAACATGTCGGTGCCAAGCGGCAAAATGTAAAGTAATTAACAAAACGAGCGGGGAAGTAAGGAACCCACTCGAGTCCTTCTGCGATCATTCCTCTAGTATTGACCATCTTGGAGGTAGAAGTAAGCTGAGTCCTCGGGAACCGGCTCTAAATCTGGCCATGCAAAACCAGAGAGGTTATATCACGTCCCGACCCGGGAAATCGCTCGTCCTCGCTAGATTTCACCCGAATCATCGTCCTCGCTGGGGCGTGATGCCGTACGAGCCTGGAGTTGCGCTCGTGCAAGGCAAGATAACAGGTTCACATAGAACTATCTCAATTTGATAACATAAGCAGCGAAAGGAAAACATAGTATAACACAAGAATCTCTTTTATTGATAACATGTCGAAGATTACAAGGCTCTGAATAGCCCAACATAAATGCCAATTGGCTACAACGCTCATGATCTCTCTAGCTCATAAAGGATTACATTGTTCCATACATTATGCCTCTATATAGCCACCAAGTAGTCTACGGCCGAACATCTCCATGTCGCAGATCCGAACGCATATGCGGTAGCTCCTCTTGAACGCCAAGGACTCCATGCCTCGGCACGTCCAAGCTAAGCTCCGCCCCGAACCGATCATAACCTGAGCCTGCACATAAACTAGTAGGGGATTAGTGCTTTCGTCCTCGCTTCGCACTGATCAAGATCCGCTCGCACCAAACCAAACACTTAATCCATTTAGTGAAACATGCATCTTAATTTGTGATCTTTCTATTTAGCCTTAGGATCGATTTCATGGCAACACTTAAACATAGCACATTATCGTAAATGTGTCCCAAACCGTATTCCTGCAGCAGATACAGTTAGCCATAATATGAATATAAACATAGTGCTCGTGCATATCTCCGTCCCATTTTTCTTAGCCAGCAGTGGTTAGAACTTAACATAAGGAAACATACGAATCACTTAACCGACCAATCATAAACGTAAACATATGCATAATGGGTGGCAGGCCCTGCGCTTGCACCCAGCTCTCATCTCAGCCCACCGGCCCTAACTATATGAAGGTCACGGTGTTTCGCACCGTAATGGACTTGGCATCTCATATGTGTAAGCCTACAATCACTTCGATACGGGTTGCTAGCCCAGTATCCGAAGGATCCCAAACTTACGGATATCATAGCTTATCACAGTACTGGACGGTCGCAATCCGTCCGAATGTTGTGCACCATAAATACCACACATAATTCCCTCCTAGGCCGAACGGTCCCGGCGCCCCGGCGTAACCGTTCGAGGGAAGCCGCACCCGTGCACGGGCAATCCGAGTCCATTGACCATGCAATACGTTCTATATCATACAATCCATAGCATACCAACCGATCTCGTATTCCATAAACATAGTCTCGCACATAAACGGTTTCTCGTGCCGTAAACGGTTTCCCATGCCATAAATATAATCCACCATTCATATGGGGAGCTCCGTCGGCGTTATGCTCCAACACATCCATATTGATACACGACGCCCAACGGCTTAGTCATCTCATACTCGTATTCAACGCGTACCATTCGTAAGTTATTCTCATAGTATAATTCCGTATTACTTAGTCTTTTTATAACATAAGTGCCCGAGGGCACGCTCAGTACCGTAATCAATGTTCTACGCCTAGTGTTCAATGTTCTCGGAGCCGTGTACATGATGTATATCTCAATATCGTCTTTCAATGTTCTACCATCATTGCCCTACCGCGACTCGTACACTTGATGTACGTCGCTTTAATTGTTCGATTGTTCAATGTTCTACCTTAGTGTTCGACGCATACTTAGACACTTACTCGCCGAGCCACGCTCGCTTACTCAATAGCAACTTTACGCATTCCATAACATATTTTATTAGACGTGAAGGAATAGGAAAAGAGAGTCAAGAACCCGCCCACCTTAAGCCGATACGTTTTGTCGCCTCGCCGATTGAAGCGTCTCGCTTCCATAACTCGATCGCATAGCTAACTCCCGGACTTAGCCATTCCTTCGAACCACTCGGTTGATTTGGCCTATCGCGCCCATACCATGATCCGTAATCCAGCATAAAGGTATAGCCTGCACACCAGATCAACTAACATTAGCACTTGCTCGACGGGACTTATCCTTTGCATCGATTCGATTCATAGATTCCAACCGACTCAAAGCTTACCTTTGGCCAACGCAACACTTGCATCGATTCATATCGATACTTCATCGGGTCAACGCAACTCTTCGAGTCAACGACTCATTATAATGCACCGAGCGGAGCGGGGTATTACATAATATAACACTCAAAATTAGGTTCGTCCTCGAACCGAAACCAACACTTAATCCAAGTGCCTCGCATAGATCGCTTCACAATCTCGTACTACTATCGTTGGAATCATACAACTTAGTTTAGATTATACACATATTTTAGGCGTCCCACCAATATATGCATTTTAGCCAAGCTCAGTTGTAGGATTTCGGGACAAACTAACAAGCTCAAATTAAATCCTCGAGCATCCATCGGTCCGCACTCGACTTAGTCATATCTTAGCGCCTATTCTCAAAATACGTCTCGTATGCATATCCCATAACATGCGATCATCTCCCAACATCTTGCACCTAACTTAATTCAAACCATAACTTCGATCTCACAAGTTTCTCGCCGATCATCTAACACTCGCATTGCATCAACTCATTGCGCATCCGATCACAACAATTCTCCGCAATGCCTACTCGCCCAACCGTTTGCCTATCTCTCACATAACTCAAGTCTTTCATCCAATCATTTTATAAAATTTGCCCTTAACGACATGGACTAAGTTGACATGTCTCGAATTTCCTTTGTCTACACTCCGTACTAAGTCTCGCACACAATTATCCCAACATGATCCACGTTCTCGAACTGCCTACGCATCGCGTCTGGGGCTACCCCCGCTAGGTAACTTATCCAGACATCGTACTTAATCTCTCCCGACACAAGAGGTCAACTTGAGTCTACGATGCTCAAAGGCAACAATCTTTCCGACCCAAGGTCTCTTACGATGCACCTATCTTCGATACTCGACCGAGCACGAATCCTTTACTCATTCCTCGATTCAATCCCGTCTAGTTCGTTCCATAACCTAAATCGCGCACTCGAACACACATAACTTAACCGTTATTCAGACCGATCTACGACATAACTCTTAGGGTCGTTCTACTATCCGTCGCTTTCGCGCATTGCAGAATCCTTGCAATCGCCTTACCGCATTACTACGCTAAGCACGTTCCTCAACATCTATTCGATCCAATATAACTTTTCTTGACCATATCGATTCTAGTACTCGCTAACTTTCGAGACACGATACTCACTCGCTTAGACTTATCCTCAACATGCACTACCTCATTCCTTATCCTTCTTACGCGACTTCTTTAGGGTCATCCTACGGGACTTCTTACATTCACTTGATTTGGCGGTCAAGTCTTCTAGGGTCATCTGCCCCGAAACTACGCTCGATAATTGAAGATCATCAACGAGGGACAGTTACAACGAACCATGCTATATCCTATCGCAGAGCCAAATTAATTTTTGACACTTCCTATAGGACTTTACCCAATCCACAATTTATCCATCCCCGCACAACTGATGCGCCATTGCTACTCGAATCACTCATGCATTACCGTCGACTATCTTAGCTTGTCGTATGACATCTACTCGCCTCAGGTCAGAGTTTACCTATTCGTGATCATAGTCCGACACATTCCATACTCCTCGAAACCATCCTCGAACAAATTTCGCATCAAACCACAAGTCCATATCAAATTTGCCACGCCTCGCAAGTTCGATCATCCCCACTGGATGAATCACCATACCAGTGCTCACGCGGAATGATCGTTCTAATTTGATGTGACGCATGTGCGAGGCCGATGTTGCACTCGCTCAAGACAAGAATGTCAATATAGTGGTGATCCGCGAAGCAATCCAGACACTTTCGTTTTCATCCAAGCAACATCCATTAACTCTCAAATTCTCCGAAGCGTTCCTACCGTTATCATCAAACTGCCATCAACTTAACTTGCATCTTATTCATCCAACAACAATGCTCAACATAATTTTCGTTCATTCGATCAGAGTATCTCCGAGTTATTGCATATCGTCTTTGATACGCCTCAATACCATCGTCGATATGCATAACTTGAACATCTTCCTTTCTCATAAGCTCAAACCCGTTGCAATCATTGCCATTATCCGAACTCGAATACGAATCAAGTCTCGCACTTATCAAGATCCATCCAGTCGTAACTACTTAACATCGTCGCGACACAATTTCAAATTCACATATCCATTCTTATATCCCTAACTCGTACTTCCAAATCGTGCTACCGACTCATAGTGCTAACCCAAATTCGTTTGTACAATTTCCCGTACCTACTCAACACATTCCGAAGAAGTCGTCGTACTAACTCAACATAAGTTCGACCGGGTCGACTATTTCCTCAACGTAACATTCTCTCATTAGGCTCTGCCTATCGTTCAACTTAAACTTAACGAATCCTCGCCCGACGTATCACCCATAAGTATGACTTCGCACATAATTACTCCCACTCGAGTCTCGGTACTACTCCGTTCGTTGCGGACAATCATATCGTAACAACATAATCGTCTCGACGAAGTCTATCGCAAGTCACCAACCGGCTTAACATAGATATCGCTAAGTGGTATTCCATATACCACTCAGGATCGAGCCTATCGTTATCGACACAATACTTCGCTATACTTGCTCACCTAATTGGTATTGCATATACCACTCGAAACTGAGTCATCTCTCGACATCACATTCCGCATAGGTCCGACTTCTATCTCAACTTAACCGTCCCGTATGGCGATCCTTCCGATCCCAGCTCTAACGTTAACTCAAGTTTGACACACATTCAATCTAACCGTATTATGGCGATCGTATCGATCACACCCGCAACATTCGCTTATTCAAAGCTCAACGCGACATTCGGCCAACATAAACGTTCGCCTACTCAAACTCAACTTAGCGACCAACTCGACTCATACTATCGCATCCGCGATCTTCCAATCCCGCTCGTTGTAACTCGTGCAACAACTCACTCTCGATACTTACGGTCTTTACTCAGTCTTACGCAACATATTGCTATCCATCCGCATAGCCATACAACACGCATCATACCATATCGACTCGTTGCACCGATACAACGAACGGTTCACGACTTGCTGCACTCCGTGCAACCAACAACACATAATCCTTCGCGTAGCCACATAATATGCATCGCTTCATATCTCGACTCGCTGCATATCGTGCAACCAAGAACACATATCTCCTCGTACTTCGTGCGACCGATAACACATAACGCCTCGCACCCCGTGCGATCGACCACACCTATCGTTGCACTTCATGCAACCAATATCACCATATTCGTTGCACTTCGTGCGACCAGCATTCCATAACTCGTTGTACTTCGTGCAACCAACATCCCATAACTCGTTGCACTTCGTGCAACCAACACTCTCCGACGGCACCCGGAGATAGCGTGATAGTCACGACATACTTGTGGCAGACGTACGCACTTAATATAGACTTATTGTATGGAACATCCAATGTAGCGTCGAGCAGATCCATGAGCCATGCGGTTGCGGAAACAACTTAGAGTCAACTGAATTCGATAGCGAAGCAACTGAGGGTCGAAGAGATTCATGCACGGTCTAAAGGATGGAACCGCTCTGATACCAACTTGTCATGCCCCGACCCGGGAAATCGTTCGTCCTCGCTAGATTTCACCCGAATCATCGTCTTCGCTGGGGCGTGATGCCGCACGAGCCTGGAGTTGCGCTCGTGCAAGGCAAGATAACAGGTTCACATAGAACTATCTCAATTTGATAACATAAGCAGCAGAAAAAAAATAGAGTATAACACAAGAATCTCTTTTATTGATAACATGTCGAAGATTACAAGGCTCTGAATAGCCCAACATAAATGCCAATTGGCTACAACGCTCATGATCTCTCTAGCTCACAAAGGATTACATTGTTCCATACATTATGCCTCTATATAGCCACCAAGTAGTCTACGGCCGAACATCTCCATGTCGCAGATTCGAACGCATATGCGGTAGCTCCTCTTGAACGCCAAGGACTCCATGCCTCGGCACGTCCAAGCTAAGCTCCGCCCCGAACAGATCATAACCTGAGCCTGCACATAAACTAGTAGGGGATTAGTGCTTTCGTCCTCGCTTCGTACTGATCAAGACCCACTCGCACCAAACCAAACACTTAATCCATTTAGTGAAACATGCATCTTAATTTGTGATCTTTCTATTTAGCCTTAGGATCGATTTCAAGGCAACACTTAAACATAGCGCATTATCGTAAATATGTCCCAAACCGTGTTCCTGCAGCAGATACAGTTAGCCATAATATGAATATAAATATAGTGCTCGTGCATATCTCCGTCCCATTTTCCTTAGCCTGCAGTGGTTAGAACTTAACATAAAGAAACATACGAATCACTTAACCGACCAATCATAAATGTAAACATATGCATAATGGGTGGCAGGCCCTGCGCCTGCACCCAGCTCTCATCTCAGCCCACCGGCCCTAACTATATGAAGGTCACGGTGTTTCGTACCGTAATGGACTTGGCATCTCATATGTGTAAGCCTACAATCGCTTCGATACGGGTTGCTAGCCCAGTATCCGAAGGATCCCAAACTTACGGATATCATAGCTTATCACAGCACTGGACGGTCGTAATCCGTCCGAATGTTGTGCACCATAAATACCACACATAATTCCCTCCTAGGCCGAACGGTCCCGGCGCCCCGGCGTAACCGTTCGAGGGAAGCCGCACCCGTGCACGGGCAATCCGAGTCCATTGACCATGCAATACGTTCCATATCATACAATCTATAGCATACCAACCGATCTCGTATTCCATAAACATAGTCTCGCACATAAACGGTTTCCCGTGCCATAAACGGTTTCCCGTGCCATAAACATAATCCACCATTCATATGGGGAGCTCCGTCGGCGTTATGTCCCAACACATCCATATTGATGCACGATACCCAACGGCTTAGTCATCTCATACTCGTATTCAACGCGTACCATTCGTAAGTTATTCTCATAGTATAATTCCGTATTACTTAGTCTTTTCGTAACATAAGTGCCCGAGGGCACGCTCAGTACCGTAATCAATGTTCTACGCCTAGTGTTCAATGTTCTCGGAGCCGTGCACATGATGTACATCTCAATATCGTCTTTCAATGTTCTACCATCATTGCCCTACCGCGACTCGTACACTTGATGTACGTCACTTCAATTGTTCGATTGTTCAATGTTCTACCTTAGTGTTCGACGCATACTTAGACACTTACTCGTCGAGCTACGCTCGCTTACTCAATAGCAACTTTACGCATTCCATAACATATTTTATTAGACGTGAAGGAATAGGGAGAGAGAGTCAAGAACCCGCCCACCTTAAGCCGATACGCCTTGCCGCCTCGCCGATTGAAGCGTCTCGCTTCCATAACTCGATCGCATAGCTAACTCCCGGACTTAGCCATTCCTTCGAACCACTCGGTTGATTTGGCCTATCGCGCCCATACCATGATCCGTAATCCAGCATAAAGGCATAGCCTGCACACCAGATCAACTAACATTAGCACTTGCTCGACGGGACTTATCCTTTGTATCGATTCGATTCATAGATTCCAACCAACTCAAAGCTTACCTTTGGCCAACGCAATACTTGCATCGATTCATATCGATACTTCATCGGGTCAACGCAACTCTTCGAGTCAACGACTCATTATAATGCACCGAGCGGAGCGGGGCATTACATGTTAGACCTCTAATAGCAAGTACCGCAAGGAAGCACGATATGAGACATTAAACCAGTAAATAAGAGAATATAATAATAGATCTCTACTTGCTACTGGGATTCACGTAACATCACGATACTTCGAACCAACCTCCCAACCAAACAAGGACAGAAGTTGGCCCGTCATGTCCTGATGCTCTGATCATCTCAGTTAGGTAACAGAGTAGGTACAGTACACAAACAAATCAACTTAAACGGCCATCCAACTCCTACGGCTTACTACTGTGAGTCCCAAGTTATCCTGGAATTATGCAATAAGGATTTCTCAGTTCTTACTATGGACAAGCAAGGCTAGTCGATCCAATCAATCCATTGCGCCAATCATGAATTAGACGAGTCCCAGCGGGACGCCCGTCATCAATATACAATATACAATAATATAAGCAGATACCGCTCCCTGCCCGTGTGGCAGAATTGCAGTATCTGTGGGAACCAGCCGGCCTGTTGGGCGCTAATAATCCCAAAGAGGGCTGCCATGTAAGAACTCGGAGATCCATTCCCTCCATGCAATCATTATTTTATTTAACTTAGTAGCCTCTATGTTAAGTGAAATCACATGCCGTGAATCATGGTCATTCAGAATGAGTACTTTCGTACGGGGTACGATATGCACATCTCTACAACGATACCCGTGCGGTTAAGTTGTAGGTCTTACATAGCGTAATACAACAATCAAAACTAGCCACGGAATAATCATACCTTGGTCATAAAGTACACATGCTGCTTTTGTAGAAAAATAAATTGAAGCCTGCACATGCCTGTATGCCAATATTCGGGATCAGGCAATCGATTACAATAGTTCATAATTAATATAAACGTGTCTTATTCCATTTAATTCAATAAGACGACTAGCCAGTCTCTTAGTTCCATCTAGGAACGTATGATCAATAATTAATCAAGATAACAATCCACGTTCATTAATGTCAAATTTGGGAAATAAAATTGGGAGATAAATAATGATTGGAAATAAATAATCTCATGCGCCTGAGGAATAAAGATTCATGCGGCTGTGGGAAATAAATCTCATGCGCTGTAGGAAATGATTGGGAAATAAATAATCTCATGCGCCTGAGGAAATGATTGAGAAATAAATAATCTCATGCGCTGTGGGAAATGATTGGAAAATAAATAATCTCATGCGCCTGAGGAATGCGGCTGTGGGAAATAATTGAAAAATAAATAATCTCATGCGCCTGAGAAAATGATTGGGAAATAAATAATCTCATGCGCCTAAGGAATACGGCTGTGGAAAATAAATCTCATGCGCTGTGGGAAATGATTGAGAAATAAATAATCTCATGCGCTGTGGGAAATGATTGGGAAATAAATAATCTCATGCGCCTGAGGAAATGATTGGGAAATAAATAATCTCATGCGCTGTGGAAAATGATTGGAAAATAAATAATCTCATGCGCTGTAGAAAATGATTGGGAAATAAATAATCTCATCCGCCTGAGGAAATGATTGGGAAATAAATAATCTCATGCACTGTGGAAAATGATTGGGAAATAAATAATCTCATGCGCTGTGGGAAGTGATTGGAAAATAAATAATCTCATGCGCCTGAGGAAATAATTGGGAAATAAATAATCTCATGCGCTGTGGGGAATGATTGGGAAATAAATAATCTCATGCGCCTGAGGAAATGATTGGGAAATAAATAATAAAATAAATAATCTCATGCGCCTGAGGAAATGATTGGAAAATAAATAATCTCATGCGCTGTGAGAAATGATTGGGAAATAAATAATCTTATGCGCTGTGGGAAATGATTGGAAAATAAATAATCTCATGCGCTGTGGGAAATGATTGGGAAATAAATAATCTCATGCGCCTGAGGAAATGATTGGGAAATAAATAATCTCATGCGCTGTGGGAAATGATTGGAAAATAAATAATCTCATGCGCTGTGGGAAATGATTGAAAAATAAATAATCTCATGCGCTGCCGGGACTTCATGGCGCATGGCCTCCCGGCGTATGGCCTCCCGGGCGCATGGGGTTCCCGGCGCATGGGGTTCATCGTCCCCAAACAGCAAGTTCAGCCATGAAAGTCCTAAAAACTTACGATGGCCATAACTTCCTCATCCGAAGCCGAAATCAAGCGAAACAAAAGCCAAAACTGAATGAAATTGAATTCTCTACAACATAGAACTATTAGTTTTCGAAAATAACCAAGTTTTAGAGATCAAAACCAAGAGAAAAACCAAAAATGTATCAAACTTAGATCTACAACAAATAAGCCATGGAAATTGAAAATGCTAAGTACTAAAGAGACTTAGAATCAAATAGGGAAGATGATGGAACAATAAAAATAGGGATCCATCAAGAAGCAAGTTGGCACTTGCCTATCTCTTCTAGGTTGGTGGGAGAGTTATGAGGAAGAAGAAGAGAAATGAGAAGAAGTAATGAAGAGAGAGAAAGAGTTTGGGGCTTTAAATGGGGTGGTGGTAGGTGGGGGTTTATTTCGGTTCATGATGAACCAACATAATTAAACCAATCTGAGCCGAACCAATAGCAAAGCTAAAGCAGAGTATAAAAGCAGAAAGTAAAGTGCAGAAATGAAATTGCAGGAAATTAATTAACATGAAATTAAAGGGATTTAAATACAGAGCAATACATGATAAATATAAAATATTTACATTTAAACAGTACATGCATTCTAAAAATACGTATTCTGGGAATGGGAAGTGACAAAGGCAATGCCGATTATGGGAAGAGATAGTTCGTGTTAGTACGTCCAATAGTCAAACAAACAGACTACCTCTGGTATTCATGGGCGACTTCAACGCCATCCTCTCGAGGTCAGAGAAAGTAGGGGGAAGGGAGGTTCCGGAACCTATCATACAGGAATTCCAAACTTGTCTGCTACAATCAGGCTTGTATACGTTAAACAGGACTGGTCATCTTTGGACCTGGCATAACAGGGCCTCGAAGAACAGAGTAGCATGTCAGTTGGATCGCGTACTTGGTAATAGTAGTTGGTTTGACACATTTCTGACTGTATACGCGGAAGTTCTGTCGGCGGGCACTAGCGATCATTCACCGGTGTGCGTCCGACTATTGACGAAGGAGAAACAAAGGAACAGGCCATTTCGGTTCAATAACAAATGGCCTTTGATGGCTGGTTATGAAGACGCGGTTGGCAGGGGATTGCATACTGAAGTTAGTAGAAACCTGCAGTATAGGTTGCTCATTAAACTGAAACAAACTAAAGCACAGCTAAAAGCTTGGTATAAGAATGCTCCCAAGCGGAGTAGTGAGGAGGCCGAGAAGCAACTACGAGACGTACAAGAGCTCATGCAGAACCACATATTGAACTCGAAAATTGCAGAAGAGGCCAATTCACTTTGCCAAGAGGTGAGCAAACTGAGACAACTTGAGCAAATAGAATGGGCGCATCGGGCAAAATGTGCCTGGCTGCAGTAGGGAGACAGGAGTACTAAATTCTTCTACAATGTTGTTCGAGCAAGGGAGAATCGGAACCACATAGCCAGGCTGCTAGGCCCCGATGGAAAGGAAGCGGTGTCTCAAGAAGATATTCAATCCGAAGCGGTCAGGTACTATTCTGACTTATATAACCAATCTGACTATATGTCCTGTTTTCCAGAGTTGATATGCAAAAAGGTGATTACTCCCTGTGGTAATCAAGTTCTATTGTCGCCTGTGACGATGGAAGAGGTAGATATGATAGTTATGAAATCTGATCCGAACAAGTCTCTGGGGCCAGATGGGTTCGGAAGTAGCTTTTACAAGTCACACTGGGGAGAACTAAAGGGAATGGTATTTGAGGTGGTCGCGGATTTCTTCGCCCATGGCCGACTGCTTCGTGAGTTAAACCATACGTTTCTCACGCTTATACCTAAAAAGGAAGGCGCTACAGCACTTGGGGACTTTCGACCAATATCTTGTTGCAATTATATTTACAAAATAATCGCGACGGTGATGAGTAGACGTATGGAGAATATTATGAAAGACCTCATTTCTCCCTGTCAAGCAGCGTTCATCAAAGGCCGAGACATAGCTGATAATAATTTGTTAGCTTACGAGATGGTACGCCAGTTCAATAAAGTGAGTGGTCAGAAGGCATGTATCAAAATTGATTTGCGAAAAACATATGATACAGTGAATCGTTCATTCCTATGTCAGCTTATGCTTAACATGGGGTTTGATGGAGTATGGGTCGAAAGAATTCGAGAATGCATATCTACTCCTACATTCTCAGTTATGGTGGGTGGTCAGCCGTATGGGTTCTTCGGAAGCAATCGTGGTCTTCGATAGGGGGACCCTCTATCCCCATATCTATTTACGATCATTATGGAGTATTTTTCATGTATGTTAGACTCTGCAGTCATTTTGGGACATGTTACTCCATTATATAAACAGATTGTACCTCACATCCACTACCAGAATAAGTCATTTTAGCGACGCCTAAAGACGTCGCTAAAACAATAATTTTCGTCGCTAAAAATACGTCGCGACGAAATTATCGACGTTTCAGGCTGGTCACAGAAATGTAAGTCGCTGATCATATAAACGTCGCAATTGCCGACGTTCGCCGACGTATTTATACGTCGGTATAATGCCGACGTCCACCGTCGTGTCGTCGCTCTTTGCGACGTAATATTTAGTGTCGCTACAAGTCGGTAAATTTACCGACGAATTACCGTCGAGTCGTCGGTGATTTAGTGACATATACAAAGTCGCTAGACGTCGGTAAATCCTGGGAATTTTTGGGGATAATTACCGACGTACACCGACGTTTACCGACGTCCTACGACAAATAATAACGTCGCTAAACGTCGGTAGACTGGATAATATTAATTATCTACCGACGTCTACCGACGCACAATTACGTCGGAGGACGTCGGTAAACGTCGGTAAACGTCGCTAATTCTGCAAAAAAAATAAAAATAAAATAAAATACAGAATGTCTATTTCTCCCTGTATTTTAAAAAGCTAACCATTTCTCACTGTAGAATAGGATCCAAACAATCACAGAATGTCCATTTCTCACTGTACACAGGTTTCAGTCCCTATAACCAAGTCTACAACAATCACACAAAATATGGTTGTCAGAATGGCTCAGAACACAACCCAAAATTCACACAATGTCCAAGTCTACAACAATCATTCTAGCAATGTCCAAATCTGGTTCGTAAGACAAACTAAACATAATCAGTTCTATTTCACATGCTTAATTGCCAAGTATGGAAACGAATGGCTCAGAACACAACCCAAAATTCATTCTAGCATACATTAGTGTGAATCATCTATATTCTATACATATGGTGTAGTATATGTTCTTATCGTATCTAGTATCTGAAGAATGTAACAGAATCAAGATGAACTCACATAATGTAATACTAAGACATCATCTACTACTATCTAAGATATAGTGATAGGTTGTCGTATCATCATTGTCGAGGGATGAGGGTCGGAGGACAGTCAACTTTATCTACGGATACATAGTTTCTGCCTCGCCAGTCGAATGGCTTAATTGCCAAGTATGGGAACGAATGGCTCAGAACACAACCCAAAATTTATTCTAGCATATATTAGTGTGAATCATCTATATTCTGTACATATGGTGTAGTATATGCTCTTATCGTATCTAGTATCTGAAAAATGTAACAGAATCAAGATGAACTCACATAATGTAATACTAAGACATCATCTACTACTATATAAGATATAGTGATAGGGGCTCGCCGGAGGGAGGAGAAGGGGCTCGCGGTGGAGGAGGAGGATGAGCGGCGCCGGAGGGAAGGGGGTCGGGCTGTCGTCGAGGTCGAGGAAGAGGGGCGGGAACAAAAAATTTGGGGAGAGGGAGAAATGAAAAGTCGAACCGAGGAAACCCTTTTTATCAGAAATTAGCGACGTCCGCAAATACGTCGCAAAGCGTCGGTATTCGTTTAATATTCGGTGACGTAATAATCTTTGCGACGCTAAACGTCGCTGAACTAATAAAACTAGAGACGTTTTCCGACAAATCAACGACGTTGGTTTTTATTACAGTAAAGGTAGTCGCAATATGTCGCTGTTTGTCGCTATCAGCGACGTATTGTGACGCATACTTTCGAAGTCGCTATCAAGGAATGGCTCAGAACACAACCCAAAATTCATTCTAGCATACATTAGTGTGAATCATCTATGTTCTGTACATATGGTGTAGTATATGTTCTTATCGTATCTAGTATCTGAAGAATGTAACAGAATCAAGATGAACTCACATAATGTAATACTAAGACATCATCTACTACTATATAAGATATAGTGATAGGTTGTCGTATCATCATTGCCGGGGTCGGAGGACGTCGGTAAACGTCGTTAAATCTGCAAAAAAAAATAAAAAAATAAAATACAGAATATCTATTTCTCCCTGCAGTTTAAAAAGATAACCATTTCTCACTGTAGAATAGGATCCAAACAATCACAGAATGTCCATTTCTCGCTGTACACAGGTTTCAGTCCCTATAACCAAGTCTACAACAATCACACAAAATATGGGAACGAATGGCTCAGAACACAACCCAAAATTTATTCTAGCATACATTAGTGTGAATCATCTATGTTCTGTATATATGGTATAGTATATGTTCTTATCGTATCTAGTATCTGAAGAATGTAACAGAATCAAGATGAACTCACATAATGTAATACTAAGACATCATCTACTACTATATAAGATATAGTGATAGGTTGTCGTATCATCATTGCCGAAGGATGAGGGTCGGAGGACAGTCAACTTTATCTACGGCTATATAGTTTCTGCCTCGCCACACTACAACAAATATGGCATACAATAGCAGTTTATCTATGGCGTTCAAGCCTCCCTGCTATAGAATGTCATCATCAATAGCGTGCATTAGTCTGTGCTATTAAAAGGTCATACAATAGCAGTTTAGCTATAGCGTTTATGCCGCCCTGCTATTATAATACCATCATCCATAGCGTTTATTGGAAATGCTATTAAAAGTACATACAATAGCAGTTTATATATAGCGTTTATGCCTCCCCGCTATTAGAAGTGTCGTTACAATAGCGTTCATTATGCAGTGCTGTTAAAGGTATAGTTTTTTTTTTCTGAATAAGAGATCCGGTTCATTTGAAAAAAATTTGAAGTCCTACTTTTGATATATTTTTGACATATAACAATGTATAAATTCATTATGCAGTGAAGAAAAATGTAAATATTTGAAAGCAACATTTATATATATATATAAAATAAAAAAAAATAAAAAAAAACAAAAAAAAATATATATATATATATATATATATATATATATATATATATATATATATATATATATATATATATATATATATATATATATATATATATATATTTTGAAGTCCTACTTTTGATATATTAATTTTTGACATATAACAAAAAAGTGTAGAAACTTATAATTTCTTTAATATAATTAAAATATAATTTCTATTTATTCGGTTTAACCGAATAAATCGATCAAATAACAGAATAATTTATAATTGGTTCGGTAATTTGGTTTTGGTTTTGGTTAATTTTGGTTCGATTTCGGTTTTGGAGTTTTTGAATTTTGGTTTATTTGGTGTTGACTATTTCGTTTCGGTTGAAACCACGAATAAACAGAAGGCACCCCTACATAGGTATCCCAGTTCGATTAGGAGTAGCATCATATTGCATATATTTTATATGATTAAAAAAATACTATAACATATTTTGGATGCTATATAAGTTACAACGTCGTAATGGGATTAAATCGCTACCGTAAAAAAAAATTCGTGCGAAGGAGCTGCAGAATACTCTTCAACTAATCCCACTAACCTTTCAGAAATTTTATCTAAAATTCCTCTCCCCTGGTAAACCGAATAAGAAAATTTAGTAATATATATACGAAATATATCTTTGTATGTTTATTTAATATATATATTGCAAAAAAATTATAAATAAACTGAAATATTGGTTATAAACCAAATAAACTAAAAATCAAACAGATTATATTCCATTCAGTTTGGTTCGGTACAGGATATTTCGGCTGGTTTCAATTTTTGTTATTCGATTTTCGGTCGAATTTGGTATTTGGTAATTCGGTTCGGTTAACCGAGTTAATCGAATGCTCACAATTGAACTATCTACTGTTCCAATCATATGGGAGAATAAGCAACACAGTTTTATAAAATATATTTTATATTAAAATAATAAGTTAAAAATTTGGACTTATACATCAGCTTAGCAACAAAAGTTAAAAATCTTAAAGTGATACAATAATTAATTAACCGTTACTAAAATTTTAGTTTTATATTTTTGTTACGGTAATAGGTGTTACAATAATTAATAACGCATATTTTCTATAATTAGTAAAATATATTTTACTAAAATATATTTTACATTATAACACATATTTTCTATAATTAGTAACGGTTATTTCCATGACACACTTGTAACGGTAATAGGTGTTACAATAATTAATTAACCGTTACTAAAATTTTAGTTTTATATTTTTGTTATTTTTATAATGTTTGTAATAGTGAAAACCATGACAAAGTAATGTGACATTGAAAGGAATGAAAAATTTGGCGACTCTTCCCGCAATGATTTCGTTTTCCCTCTCATTCTCTCAATTGACCATCCTCCACCTCTCTCCCCTTTTTATTTTCATTTTCATTTTCCCTCTTCTTCTCCTCTCTCTCTCTCTCTCTCTCTCTCTCTCTCTCTCTCTCTCTCTCTCGAGTTTTCTCCGGTCTTCAGTTTCCTCATCTTCTGCTCGAGCCTATACCTTTCCTCTTTCTAAAAACCCCTCTTCTAAAATCTCCACCAAAACCCTAGCTTTTCTATATAAAGCTCTAACAATTTTCTTCATCTTCTGCTCCAGAAGGGGGAAATGGTCGAGTGGGTCGAGGGATGCCAACAAGGCCAGGGACATGCTCGAGGCTCTTCGCTCTCTGCCCTAACCCTTCCGTCTCCTCTTCCTCCTCGTCCCCCTCCTCGCCGTCCTCTACTTCCTCGTCTACACTTAAGGCGGCTCTAACGACGCCTCTCCACCGACGTTGGCACCCTCATCTCCATCTTCGTCAGGAACCGCGCTAGGCTTGACGAGGCCATCGAGTCCGTCCTCCACACCATGGGTACAGATCTCAAATCTCTATCGCTCTCTACTGTAAAAAAAGTCTTGTATTCTCTTCTTCTATGTTGGAATTTTGGACTTGAATTGTTTGTCAAAATTATTTTTGTTTTGTGATATGGGAATCATTGGTTGCATTTATTTTAGGACCTTTATGTGTTTGATGAAATGCTAAGTAGAAATTTTACCCAAAACTTTTCTCTTAAGCCCAAAAACTTACAACACTTGGGTGTTTATAGGCTTGTACATGGCCACGATGGGAATGAAGGTGTTGGAGGTGCTGTGGTGGAGGCCGAGGAGGATTGAAGAGCACTTCGCCAAGAAGGGTCTTGATTCATGAGTCGTACGGCTACTGTTATGATTGACACCACATCCCACTAGTATTCCGTTCTATGGTAAGTGCTATTTTTAGGAAGTTTTTTGGAATTTTAAGCATGTATATTTCGTTCCTTAAGCTTTTTTTTTTTGGAATTTTTAGGAAGTTTTTTGTGGTATTCTTAGGTGATGACATCGTTGATGAGAAGACAGATGTGTCCGCATTAAGTGTCTTCCTCCTGGCGTCATATCGGTTAGAACTGGGAAGAGCACTGCTGCGTTTATTAAAACAGTGTGTAGAACATCGAATTATCATAGTTGTTTGCCTTCGTATATCCATATATTTTGGTATTCATTTTTCAATAAACTGAAATATATGTTACTTAATAGTAAGACACGAATAACAAGTAGTAGACCAGTTTCTCTATTACTCCAAGACATGTTCTGATGTTCATGATCCAGTTGTTTGATCTTGCCTTTTTCCACTTTACCTGAAAAGAAAGCGGAAAAAACGTGTGTGTGTATTCTTTTTGATGTTTCTTGAATTTATTCGGATTTAAATTTTAGTTTATGTTTGTCTCATTGTATGTCTTCCTGTTAAGCTAAGTTGTTGGTAACAAATCATGAATCAACAAATCATTGATGTTTCTTGAAGAGCATTGCTGTGTTTATTAAAACAGTGTTCCACCCAATAATAACTGGTCAAGTTGATTCATGTTCCTCCCAATAATAACTGGTCCTGTACCTGTGTATAAGGGTTTGGTTCTGGTTGGCTTCTGCCAAACAACTTGGGTAAATAAATAATTATGGTTGGTCTGTTTCAAATAATATTTTGGCTTCTTTGAAGTGTATCTGATTTGTTCCCTTACATCAGGATAATTTATCTTGACTGCTGGAATATGGGGCTTTTACTTTTCATTATAGTGCTTACCTGGCAAGATCTTTTGGACCCCCTTTACCAATATGTAAAAATAGACTATTCTATTTGTATCAATATATTGTAGAGAGCATATCCAGTCTTTCCTCATCCATTAGTTCCCAATACTAAAATTACAAGCTTTGCTTCTACTTGTCATGCTAGTCGCTTGGATTACATCTCTTGGGCTTAATATTTCAGCAACTAACTTGTGAAAGCTAATGGTACAGGTGCAATAGAGATGCTTTCTTTCTTTTTTTCCTCCTGCATCAGCCTGCTAGCTTGGAGAATATTGGGAAAAGAAACCTTCGAAAGCTTCTGACATGTAAGCATCATTTCCATATATCTACTTCTTATAAAGTTCTATGATGCTTCTATTGTCTACTAAAATTCATGCTAATGTTCAATTCCTTAAGAATTGGTAACCATTACAATGTCGCTTTGCACTTGAGGAAGGATAAATCCTGGACAAGGAGTTTGTGGAGTATTATAGAACAAGACTGAAAAATGGAAGCAATGAAAATTTTATAGGATTAGAGTTTGTGGAGTATTTTGTAATTTTTAGATATTGTAAGTAGCATTAAGTGCTTGTTATATTCGAAAATATGTGGTGATCCTTACAATTTGGCTGGCAGGAGTCTTCTTTGTCTCCTTTCGTATTACCTAACAATATACAATCAATCAAGCCCTTGTGGTTTATTAAACTAGGGAAAATGAGGGTAACAACAGAATTGGGCATATTAATATCAAATATGCACAAAATAGGACATGTTGTGTATTATAATACATTAATGTATTGTTAGCATCCTTGAAAGGTGTTTTATATTCTTGCATGTATTTTTATTATCTTTTACAATCATAATATAATACACTTGCTACTACCAGATATGAAATAATTTTTTTTTATTTCACTCATGATAGGGGTTTGATATGAAGAATTGTTGTCAATGATGAGTTGGGATCCAATATGAAGAATTGTGGCAAAATAATGAGGGTTTTTTCCTCTAAGCCTTCATATATAACATATGCAAAGTAGCAGAGAGACTATTTAGCTCACATGTCTGCTAAACTTTCAGGTAGTTTTCCAACTTTTTGGAGATAATTTTGTTTCGAAAACTCCATAGATGCTCCAACTTGCTAAAGTTGATTGATACAAACTGCTACTTGAATATATTTCAATGACTAAAAACTTATTCCTGGTTAACAACATTGTTTATTTTTTGAAACTACTACTTATACATTGATATTCAACTCCTAATTCATGTCTTGCTCAAACATTGTTTCTTTTTCCAAACTACTTAAAATTTGTCAATCACTATCTCCATCTCTGTAAACTTTGTCGATAAATAAAAGAACACAACTCTTTTGCGCATTACTGATCCATCTTAAGGGTCAGATTCTTCTACACAAAGGATCAATTCGTGGTTTCAAAATTCATCCAACTAAAGCTCATATTAGCGAGATGGAAAAAGAACAAGTTGAGAAAAAGAGTACCTTGTCTATGGATGACAGCTCCTCAACATGTTCAACTGACTCTGTTCTGTCGGTTGTTCTGAATGGACCATGCCAGGGTAATTCATCATCCAACAACAAAATTAACGGCACTTCTAACAGGTAACATTTGTCTTGGTTTCATGTATGTCTCAAATATGAATCTATTTGTTCCTTCTGATACCAATTGGATCATTTCAGAAGGAAGAAACAGCGGAATAAGGACAGAAAGACTTGTTCTATTGTCGATGCTGGCCAAATTCTTCATGCCACTAGAATTTGTAGAGGAACTGAGCCCGAATCAGATGGTAAAATTCACCCTTTGAAGGATCGAGTTCTTAGTCTTGAGCAGCATCAGGATCTGAAGGTAGGTTGAACAAAACTTCTGCCACAAACTGAGTGAAGCAAGGTTTTCAATATATGATTACTGTGTTTACTATGTAGATTGAAGAAAATAGTTGAACTGATGTTGCTTAGAAAATCACAGCCTTTTCATCTTGAATGCTAGTTTCTCAAGCCTTTTGGTAGTAAATTTGTAAATTTTCAAAACATGTCCATTTCTTGCTGTCTACAATAGTCTGCTTCCCTGCTTTTTGTATTATATATTAAGCAACTTAATTAACCTTTTTTATTCATCACATAGTGTAGTACGTCTCGGTTCATGGTAGGGTTCGGAAAAATGTACACTAATTGTCTAGATCATATCTCCTCTAAGCATACTTCATTTTCATAGTAGACACTTGCATTAAAATCTGTGCCTGGGATTTTTGGGGGCCCTGCTGCCTCTTTCATTAGAATTAATGGTAATCCCGTGACTCAGATGTCTATTTAGTATTTACATAAACTTAGACTCTTCTTGGCTTTGAGTTGAACCCGAAAGCCCCCAGAGCAAGTAAAACACCCTCGCAATCAACGTAAAATCTCATACATTGTTTAAATAGTCTACATGTTACACTTAAGCCCACTTCAAAATTCCACTTCTATATCAAAATTTCACATGTTTAATATTCTATAGGTTACAGGTTACTAGATCTTGAAAGCCAGAAAGTTAATATCTTGATCGAAATATTGTTTTATCAATCGAAATTCTCTCTATAATATAAATTTTAACCTAAAAAAATATACATAATCCGCCAAGGCCTATCATCAAAACTTTTAAGTACAAGATTCAGATATCAATTTCGGCTAACCATCTTTCTATCCTCGAGCATAAACAATTACTGTTCTTAGAAGCTCCAATCCAATATCGAATTCATTACCCTACCATAAGTAATATGTTACCAAACTAGTTCATCCACTTACATATCCTCAAATCCTAATATTTGCAATTCTGGTTTTCATGACTTAAGTTCTAGGTTACATTTCATTAACTGCCTATATTTGATCTAAGTTGAAAAATAAAAATATGAAAGTTTGTCTATCTATTTCAAGTTATTTTTAATTTTTCTTTACACTAATGATTTGTATTAGTGCACTGGTAAGGCATCACTAATGATTAATCCTATTTTTGTATAGGCATCACTAATGATTTTTTCCTTACACTAATGATTTTTAGTGCACTGGTAAGGCCTTCAGTCAAAAATGCACGCACTCGAGATGGTTTTTTCTTTACACTAATGATTTCCCCCTATTTTTGTGTAGGTTGGATGAAGGAAGAGTATGCTTTCTGGGGGGTTTTGGTTGTGGATAGGCTCGAAGGGAGCTAAATGTTAGATAGTCAACATTTTGGGATATATGTAGCTGATACACTGTTAATGTTTAATATTTGGACATATGTTTGGTACTACTTCGTTGTTCTACATAGACAAATTAAGGATTTTGAATGTTTGGTACTACTTTGTTGTTCTACATGGAGAAATTAAGGATTTTGAATGTTTGGTACTACTTCGTTGTTCTACATATGTTTGGTACTACTTCATTTTGTGATTGATTCGCATTTAAACATTTGAATACCTGAATTTTATGTAACTGTGGGCTGCATTCTGCAAATTTTCGAATACAGAATTTTCAATCTGCAATAGCATTCTGACATGCTATAATAGCAGGAAAGAAATGCATATATATGAAAGAATTTTGACTATGCAATAGCATATATATATATCGAAACGCTATTATAACTCAACAGCGTTCAGGAACGCCATAACACATTTATAGCATAAACAAATGTTATTAGTAAGCTATAGCGTTCGTAAACGCTATACAACCTATACAGCGTTTTCCAGTGCTATAAAAGGACTATAGCGTTCATGAACGCTACAACTGATGAATAGCGTTCATGTATGCTATTAAAGCTCTATAGCGTTCACAAATGCTATAAGCTATATACAGCGTTTCGAAATGCTATACATGATCTATAGCGGCCGTAAACGCTATAAACCATCAATAGCGTTTTGGAACGCTATACTTTTATAGCGTTCTTGTACATGGGGTTATTATAGCGGGGGCATTTATAGCGGACGCAATATGCTATAATAGACATTCTACAGCGTTCCGAGCACGCTATTATATCCCATATCTGTTGTAGTGCCAGTCGAATGGCTGCAGGGACTATGTCCTGATCACCATGTCGTATCGTAGATTAATGCAAATGGAGCTGGAGCCAAAATACAGAAACCAAAATACAAAATTCAGAATCCAAAATACAAAATACAAAATACAGAAACCAAAATACAAAATACAGAAACCAAAATACAAAATACAGAAACCAAAATATAAAATACAGAAACTAAAATACAAAATATAGAATCCAAAATAGGACCCTCTGTGAGAACGGATGGCTCAGAACACAACCCAACCGGAGATGATACTCTGAGAGATCCATCTGAGAGGGACGTATACTCTGAGAGATCACCTTTACAAGAATGATATCAGTAGTAGGATTGAGTGCTGGAGGAGATATTATCAGAGTATACGTCTTACTCAGATGGGTCTCTCACCGTTACTATTTTTTTCTGACAGCATGGTGGATGTGCTCCGTCCACAGATTCTTGCTCCGAGCCAAAACTTTGTCCCGGAGCTCAAGTGGACATCCTTGGTGTAGAGCTCGAGTGAGAGGTTCCTGACAGCATGGTGGTCTCCTTTGTCAAAGTATCCATGCTCGTCCCACAACCAATGTGGGATGAGCACGGATACTTTGACAAAGGAGACCACCATGCTGTCAGGAACCTCTCACTCGAACTCTACACCAAGGATGTCCACTTGAGCTCCGGGGCAAAGTTTTGGCTCGGAGCAAGAATCTGTTGAGGGAGCACATCCACCATGCCGTCAGAAAAAAATATTAACGGTGAGAGACCCATCTGAGTAGGACGTATACTCTGATAATATCTCCTCCAGCACTCAATCCCACTACTGATATAATTCTTGTAAAGGTGATCTCTCAGAGTATACGTCCCTCTCAGATGGATCTCTCAGAGTATCCTCTCCGATTGGTTGTCGTATCATCATTGCCGAGGGATGAGGGTCGGAGGACAGTCGACTTTATCTACGGATACATAGTTTCTGCCTCGCCAGTCGAATGGCTGCAGGGACTATGTCCTGATCACCATGTCGTAGTCCAATATAATCCAGAGATTGACACAGTTCTAATTCATATATGTAGTCCAATACAAATAGTCTAATACAAAAATAATCCAATACAAATAGTCCAATACAAATAAGTACTAATAGCTAATGAGAACCACGCTGCTCACGCAAACGCTCAGTGATACGTTCACGCAACCACCTCGAAAAAGCGAGATTTTTGGTGCGAGGAGAGATGTCGTCCCTTGCAAGGACTGCATGAAGAGAACTCTCGGTCTCACTAGCTACCGGTGCTGGATGAATAGAACTCTCGGTCTCACTAGCAACCGGTGCCACTTCCTCCTCAACTGTAGGAGGAGCCACCTCAGCATTCACTGTTTTCTTCAAACGACGTGCCGCTCCTCGTGTCATGGGTACCATCTGGTAAGATCGATAGTCACAAATAATATAATTGTAACATAAGCAAGCTAACTAAAGGAACCATCATGTAATTTGAGTACATTTTCGAAAGCCGATAAAGTATGAGAAATTCGATTTTTTGCCAAGTGTGAGAACGGATGGCTCAGAACACAACCCAAGATTCATTCAAGCATACATTAGTGTGACTCATCTATGTTTTGTACATATGGTATAGTATATGTTCTTATCGTATCTAATATCTGAAGAATGTAACAGAATCAAGATGAACTCACATAATGTAATACTACGACATCATCTACTACTATAGATATAGTGATAGGTTGCGTATCATCATTGCCGAGGGATGAGGGTCAGAGGACAGTCAACTTTATCTACGGATACATAGTTTCTGCCTCGCCAGTCGAATGGCTTAATTGCCAAGTATGGGAACGAATGGCTCAGAACACAACCCAAAATTTATTCTAGCATACATTAGTGTGAATCATCTATATTCTGTACATATGGTGTAGTATATGTTCTTATCGTATCTAGTATCTGAAGAATGTAACAGAATCAAGATGAACTCACATAATGTAATACTAAGACATCATCTACTACTATATAAGATATAGTGATAGGGGCTCGCCGGAGGGAGGAGAAGGGGCTCGCGGTGGAGGAGGAGGATGAGCGGCGCCGGAGGGAAGGGGGTCGGGCTGTCGTCGAGGTCGAGGAAGAGGGGCGGGAACAAAAAATTTGGGGAGAGGGAGAAATGAAAAGTCGAACCGAGGAAACCCTTTTTATCAGAAATTAGCGACGTCCGCAAATACGTCGCAAAGCGTCGGTATTCGTTTAATATTCGACGACGTAATAATCTTTGCGACGCTAAACGTCGCTGAACTAATAAAACTAGAGACGTTTTCCGACAAATCAACGACGTTGGTTTTTATTACAGTAAAGGTAGTCGCAATATGTCGCTGTTTGTCGCTATCAGCGACGTATTGTGACGCATACTTTCGAAGTCGCTATCAAGGAATGGCTCAGAACACAACCCAAAATTCATTCTAGCATACATTAGTGTGAATCATCTATGTTCTGTACATATGGTGTAGTATATGTTCTTATCGTATCTAGTATCTGAAGAATGTAACAGAATCAAGATGAACTCACATAATGTAATACTAAGACATCATCTACTACTATATAAGATATAGTGATAGGTTGTCGTATCATCATTGCCGAGGGATGAGGGTCGGAGGACGTCGGTAAACGTCGTTAAATCTGCAAAAAAAATAAAAAAATAAAATACAGAATATCTATTTCTCCCTGCAGTTTAAAAAGATAACCATTTTTCACTGTAGAATAGGATCCAAACAATCACAGAATGTCCATTTCTCGCTGTACACAGGTTTTAGTCCCTATAACCAAGTCTACAACAATCACACAAAATATGGGAACGAATGGCTCAGAACACAACCCAAAATTCATTCTAGCATACATTAGTATGAATCATCTATGTTCTGTATATATGGTGTAGTATATGTTCTTATCGTATCTAGTATCTGAAGAATGTAACAGAATCAAGATGAACTCACATAATGTAATACTAAGACATCATCTACTACTATATAAGATATAGTGATAGGTTGTCGTATCATCATTGCCGAAGGATGAGGGTCGGAGGACAGTCAACTTTATCTATGGCTACATAGTTTCTGCCTCGCCAGTCGAATGGCTGCAGGGACTATGTCCTGATCACCATGTCGTATCGTAGATTAATGCAAATGGAGCTGGAGCCAAAATACATAAACCAAAATACAAAATTCAGAATCCAAAATACAAAATACAAAATACAGAAACCAAAATACAAAATACAGAAACCAAAATACAAAATACAGAAACCAAAATATAAAATATAGAAACTAAAATACAAAATATAGAATCCAAAATAGGACCCTCTGTGAGAACGGATGGCTCAGAACACAACCCAACCGGAGATGATACTCTGAGAGATCCATCTGAGAGGGACGTATACTCTGAGAGATCACCTTTACAAGAATGATATCAGTAGTAGGATTGAGTGCTGGAGGAGATATTATCAGAGTATACGTCTTACTCAGATGGGTCTCTCACCGTTACTATTTTTTCTGACAGCATGGTGGATGTGCTCCGTCCACAGATTCTTGCTCCGAGCCAAAACTTTGTCCCGGAGCTCAAGTGGACATCCTTGGTGTAGAGCTCGAGTGAGAGGTTCCTGACAGCATGGTGGTCTCCTTTGTCAAAGTATCCATGCTCGTCCCACAACCAATGTGGGATGAGCACGGATACTTTGACAAAGGAGATCACCATGCTGTCAGGAACCTCTCACTCGAACTCTACACCAAGGATGTCCACTTGAGCTCCGGGGCAAAGTTTTGGCTCGGAGCAAGAATCTGTTGAGGGAGCACATCCACCATGCCGTCAGAAAAAAATATTAACGGTGAGAGACCCATCTGAGTAGGACGTATACTCTGATAATATCTCCTCTAGCACTCAATCCCACTACTGATATAATTCTTGTAAAGGTGATCTCTCAGAGTATACGTCCCTCTCAGATGGATCTCTCAGAGTATCCTCTCCGGTTGGTTGTCGTATCATCATTGCCGAGGGATGAGGGTCGGAGGACAATCGACTTTATCTACGGATACATAGTTTCTGCCTCGCCAGTCGAATGGCTTGCAGGGACTATGTCCTGATCACCATGTCGTAGTCCAATATAATCCAGAGATTGACACAGTTCTAATTCATATATGTAGTCCAATACAAATAGTCTAATACAAAAACAACCCAATACAAATAGTCCAATACAAATAAGTACTAATAGCTAATGAGAACCACGCTGCTCACGCAAACGCTCAGTGATACGTTCACGCAACCACCTCGAAAAAGCGAGATTTTTGGCGCGAGGAGAGATGTCGTCCCTTGCAAGGACTGCATGAAGAGAACTCTCGGTCTCACTAGCTACCGGTGCTGGATGAATAGAACTCCCGGTCTCACTAGCAACCGGTGCCACTTCATCCTCAACTGTAGGAGGAGCCACCTCAGCATTCACTGTTTTCTTCAAACGACGTGCCGCTCCTCGGGTCATGGGTACCATCTGGTAAGATCGATAGTCACAAATAATATAATTGTAACATAAGCAAGCTAACTAAAGGAACCATCATGTAATTTGAGTACATTTTCGAAAGTCGATAAAGTATGAGAAATTTGATTTTTTGCTAAGTGTGAGAACGGATGGCTCAGAACACAACCCAAGATTCATTCAAGCATACATTAGTGTGACTCATCTATGTTTTGTACATCTGGTATAGTATATGTTCTTATCGTATCTAGTATCTGAAGAATGTAACAGAATCAAGATGAACTCACATAATGTAATACTACGACATCATCTACTACTATATAAGATATAGTGATAGGTTATCGTATCATCATTGCCGAGGGATGAGGGTCGGAGGACAGTCAACTTTATCTACGGTTACATAGTTTCTGCCTCGCCAGTCAAATGGCTGCAGGGACTATGTCCTTGAGACAGTGAACATATACACCATGAATCCAAACCCCATATTCACATTTACTAATCCAAATGGATGCAGGGACTATGTCCTTGCCTCTCTGGTTGGTTGTCGTATCATCATTGCCGTGGGATGAGGGTCGGAGGACAGTCAACTTTATCACGGTTACATAGTTTCTGCCTCGCCAGTCGAATGGCTGCAGGGACTATGTCCTTGAGACAGTGAACATATACACCATGAATCCAAACCCCATATTCATATTTACTAATCCAAATGGATGCAGGGACTATGTCCTTGCCTCTCCGGTTGGTTGTCGTATAATCATTGCCGAGGGATGAGGGTCGGATGACAGTCAACTTTATCTACGACTACATAGTTTCTGCCTCGCCAGTCGAATAGCTGCAGGGACTATAATAAGACACAATTCACCAAACAGAACCATACTGTAGAACTCACACTTTAAGACAATAGATGAAGGAAGACTTGTATGGAGGATCGATAGGGTTGAGCGATGTCATTTTATTCTACAAAGAGAACCATACTGTAGAACTCATACTGTAGAACTCACACTTTAACACAATTCTACAAAGAGTTGTCATAGGGTGTTGAGCGATGTCATTTTATTCTTTTCTTCTTCTTCTTCTTGGGATTTTTGAGTATTGGATCTTGAGAGACATATATAGCTAGAACTTACGAAGAATGGAGTACCATACTTCAACAAATAGATGTTGACTAATTGGTTCATATACTTGTTGTCTAAAATAAGTGTAGGAATGTTGCAAGGTGAAACAATGTATCAAACACTATATCGAAACCCAAACCCAATATGCAAATCCAAATTAATACGAAAATACACAAGTGTATGTAGGGGATTAAATGTACAGAGGTGAAATACATATATATGCAAGCTTGAGGGTGTCTACGTGTCCAACAAATGGACACAAAGTGTCCAAAACCTCACGAACACACTGTATCAGTGAACACATGGCCGTAATGTGTCTCCGTGTCCATTTTGGACACGAAAAACACCTCAATTAGGTTAGGGTTTACCTTCAGTCTCCTCGCGGTGGTGGAGGAGGAGGAGGAGGACAAGTTCGATTGTGGAGGAGGAGGGGATTTAGTGTACAGAGGTGAAATACATATATATGCAAGCTTGGGGGTGTCCACGTGTCCAACAAATGGACACAAAGTGTCCAAAACCTCACGAACACACTGTATCAGTGAACACTTGGTCGTAATGTGTCTCCGTGTCCATTTTGGACACAAAAAATACCTCAATTAGGGTTAGGGTTTACCTTCAGTCTCCTCGCGGTGGTGGAGGAGGAGGAGGATCTCGCGGTGGAGAAGAAGAAGGGGCTCGCGGTGGAGGAAGAGGAGGAGAACGGGCTCACCGGAGGGAGGAGAAGGGGCTCGCGGTGGAGGAGGAGGATGAGCGGCGCCGGAGGGAAGGGGGTGGCTGTCGTCGAGGTCGGGGAAGAGGGGCGGGAAAATAAAATTGGGGGAGAGGGAGAAATGAAAAGTCGAACCGAGGAAACCCTTTTTATCAGAAATTAGCGACGTCCAAAAATACGTCGCAAAGCGTCGGTAAGCGTTTAATATTCGGCGACTTATTAATCGTTGCGACGCTAAACGTCGCTGAACTAATAAAACTAGCGACGTTTTCCGACAAATCAACGACGTTGATTTTTATTACACTAAAGGTAGTCGCAATATGTCGCTGTTTGTCGCTATCAGCGACGTATTGTGACGCATTCTTTAGGAGTCGCTAAATCCAAAAATATTAGCGACGTTTTAAGTTGGCGTCGCTAATTTCGTTGCTAATATGACTTATTTTGGTAGTGATCTCACACTTGATCTATGCGGACGACTTGCTCGTGTTCATTGATCCCTCGAGATCCGGGTTACAAAAGTTAGGCGACATTCTGGAAGTGTTCGGTCGCTACACGGGGCTTCGGCTGAATAGTGAAAAATTAAAGATATTCTTTAGTGCTCACTGCTCGAAGAAGGCGGAAAAAGCAGGTATATTGGGAGTGGAACGGGGGGATTTGCCGGTTAGATATTTGGGCATACCACTTTCAGTTAATTATGCGAGAGAACTGGAATGTCGTAGCCTGGAGGATTATGTACAACGGAGAGTAAAGGGATGGCAAGCCCAATGTTTGTCATTCGGAGGACGTATAGAATTGGTGAAGACAGTAATTACTGCAGTTGCAAATTATTGGTTACAGTCTACTCTGCTCCCAACGGCCACCATAACGAGAATAGAGCGACTATGCGCTAACTTTATTTGGCGAGGGGGGTACATGCAATTGGTTGGGAGGACCTTTGCCGACCACAAGAAGAAGGTGGCGTGGGGCTGCGACAATTACGCGATCTCCGGGTGGTGGCCGGGTTGAAAGTCTCGTGGAAGCTTCTTACAACTAACTCACTTTGGGCTATGTGGATGAGGAGCAGGTATTTGTCAGGAAAAAACTTCTGGGACACGCAGGCTAACAACAACGACTCGGTCGTGTTTAAACGCATTATGACCCACAAATCTAGATTAAAGGGGATGATATCTCGTGTGTTCAAGGATGGGAAGACAACGGGATTATGGCATGATCCCTGGATATGCCATCAGAGTTTGGCCGAACGTCGAGGAAGGGCTAACATGGGACGATCACAGCAGGAAGAAATGGTAAGCATCATACTTAGGGAGGAAATGTGGCGGCCAGAGCTACACAGGAAAACTCGGTTCCTGAGTACATTAATTGCAGATATCCGCATCGACTTGAACGTGGACGGCGACAAATGGGTATGGGACGCAACCGGGGATAGCAAGTTTATTCAGAAGGTGGTTTATGAGAGCTGCAGGAGGCAACACAACAAATGGGAATTCGCAGATTTGGTGTGGACTAAAGGTGTGGCGCGGAAGTTGCAATTGTGCGTATACAAATTATGCAAGGGACGACTCCTTACGCAAGACAGGCTCCTCAGATTTGGTTTCAGGCTGGAGGAGAACGGGTGTGTGCTTTGTGGGAACCATCTGGAATCCATACAACACCTGTTCTTTGAGTGCGACGTGGCTTGGGATATATGGAGAGTACAACGGGATATCCTCCATTTACCAATGAGTAGAGAGCGAGAGTGGGGCCATACGGTGGGAGAGTTAAATGGGAATCGAAGTAGAGGGAATGTCTGGGTCAATGAGGCTCGGTTCAGATTCGCCGCGACAGTGTGGCACATTTGGAGAGAACGTAACATACGTATCTTCGAGAGGTTGAAGACGTCCTATAGAGGCATGATTCTTAATATAGAATATGATGTTTCAATAATGAAAACGAGGATAAAGCAGGCCGCTGGCCAACAGTTGTAAGATCTAATTTTTCTGTTACTAATAATACAATTACCCTTTTTCAATATATATATATATATATATATATATATATATATATATATATATAAAGAATTAAACTAGTTTTTCTTAGATGAGAAGGAAGTTATAGACAACTAACAATGCAATTGCTGATCTATACATGATTATTCTAGTTGTAGATTTTTTTTTTTCCAGCAAACTAAGCAAATGTACAAAGAGAGAGCACAAGAATTTGGTTCTTGCCAAGCTGACATGATGTTGATTGTGATTTGTGAAAGGCTCGACACCTATTGATTTATGAAACTTTAAACCACTAGCTAACTTATTGAGGATTGGATGCACAGCAACAACATCAACAACAAGAAACTGTCTTTATTCCAAATTTATTGAATCTACTGTGAGGAATCATTTTCTTCCAACAACCACAATAATAAATTTATTTCAAATAATGTTCGAATTGTTTTTTTTTTCCCTTTTCATTTAGCTTTGATAAGGGCTAATGTTATTTTGTAACACCCACAAACACAATGCAGCACAAGAAGTTTTTTTTTTTTTTTTTACCAATTCTCCAAAACTTTTCAACGATTTCGTGTCTCTAGTAGTCCTAATCTTCATTCTTTTACTGCCTCCCTCTGCTGACTCTTTGAGTCACAGAGAAATTTCAATCAGAAATTTCAAAAGTATCAGCCTGGAGACACTTTAACACATTTTTCTCTTGACTCAAACTATATAGTCCTTTTAATTGAGACTATATATCATCCAGATGATGACAATATATATATATATATATATATGTATATATATATATATATATACATATATATATATATATATATATATATATATATAGTTGCTTGAATGGACCCTCTACTGGCCATCAATTAATAGACCCTAGTCCAGTCAAAATACAATATAGTCTTAGGTCTCATTTGCTTTGGGGAATCAGAACTTTTGAAAATGAAGTCATTTTTTTGTGTTTAGATGTTAAAGAAAATAAATAAACAACAAAATTAATTTTTAAGAAAAAATATGAGAGAAAACAGTTCACAGGCCCACAAGATAATTCACTTTCCCATCTAAAATTTCACTCTCTTAATTTCTTCGACTTTTCAAACACAGTAATTGATCAGATATATAATTTCTTAAAGGAAAGGAAAGAATTACGATTTTTTTTTCCTTTCATTACCGCGGACCAAACGAGTCACGAAAAATGATTCAAAGATAATGTTTAAAACATGACAACTCTCCTTCCTTCGAGTCTTTTCCTTTCTGCGAACCAAAAGTGTCATGGTAAAAGATTTAAAAATTATGTTTAAAACATGACAACTCTCCTTCCTTCGAGTTTGATATACTATATTTTCAACTCTTCTCCAATTTAGTGCTAAAGAAAATAAATAGAAAACGAAATTAATTTTCAAGGAGAAAAAAAAAGGAGAGAAAATGGTTCTCCACCCACCCAAGAATTCTCTTTTCTCATCTAAAAATTCACTTTAATTCTCTAAATTTCTTTGATTTCTTCGAACAACGAAAAAAAATTAATGATAGGATGTGTAATTTTCTAAAGAAAAGAAAATAACAATGAATTGATTTTCTTTCTTTCCCTTTTCCGCAAACCAAAAATGTAAAGGAAAAAAGATTTTAAGATATTATGTTTAAAACATGACAACTCTCCTCCCTCCGAGTTGATGTACTATATTTTCAACTATTCTCAAATTTAATGTACTTTATACCAATCGAGATAAAAATAAAATATTATCGAAGCTCTATGAGTCTATGACATGGGGATGAATTTTTAAAACATAACATCAATAAATTTCTATAACTTCCATTACAATCACATATATGAATTTTGTAAAAAAAAATTTATTTTTTATTTGCAAACACTCAACATAACAAAGTATAACCTCCAGAAACCATTCTAATAATTAAAAAAGAAAATTAACAAATCCCCCTCATCAAAGAAATCACCAACCCTAACTACAGCAGTTAGGTCACAACAGCACAGACCAGAACCAGCAGTGCTCCAAGCGACAGACTCGAAGCGGCGGTGGCGACAGAGGCTGAGGACTTCTTGTTCCCTGGAGGGGCCTGATCGGAACTCGGCGGAGCCCCCAGCGAAGGAAGGTTCGGAGACGGAACACTCGGAGAAGGAAGAGGAGGAGGTGTGGTTGGAGAATAAGGAGAAGAAGCAGAGGGAGATGGAATTGGTGACATAGTCGATGGAGAAGGAGATGGTGACTCAATCAACGGAGATGGAGAAGGAGAAGTTGGTGGCTCGGTCGACGGAGATGGAGAAGGAGTTGGCGACATAGTCGACGGGGATGGAGAAGGAGAAGTTGGCGGCTCAGTCGACGGAGAAGGAGACGGAGCGGACGGAGAAGGAGCAGGAGGAGAAGAAGGTGACGGCGTCGGAGTCGGAGTCGGAGTCGGAACAGGCTTCTTGTTCCTCTCCGCCAACACGACAATAACCAGCTTCTGCCCCTTGGCACAGTTGCCGTCACTGCCGCTGATGAAGTAGAAGGGCCCCGACCGGTCGATGACGAACACCGAGTCTCCGTCCTCCATCTTCTTTGCAGGGTTGCTCGTGCTGCAAGAATCGTAGTCCTCCTTCTTCACCACCAGAACCGAGTCCGCGCCCTTCTTGTACTTGAACACTACAAATCAAACCAACCAAAAAAAAAAATAAAAAAATCAACATGTAAGTTATACCAACCTTAGGGTCTGCTTGGTAATGATATTTTCATCGGTTCTGGAATATTTTTGAACCGATCGTTTATAAAAGTTTCTGCTTGTTTATTTTTTTGAGGTACTGATTTTGATCGGCACAAAAATTTTACTTCAAAAAAAAAATTTTGATCGGCACAAAAATTCTCCAAAACTAATATAATGCAATTTTGGATGACTTTACGATTTTATTATTTTATTCCATTTATATCCTCAAAAAAAATATATATTTGTAAATACGTAAAAAAAATTCAGAACCGCTTGTTAGTAAATTATCAAGCATGAATTAGACTGATTTAAAAGTTGTTACTTAAAAACCATCCAAAACCGAACTCTTCATAACAATTCATAACCGATACTCTAAAAATACTTTATAACTGCTATCCTTACAGTTGCCAAGCAGACCCAACGTGTCCTAACGTATTTTAGAATGTTTACGTGGTGTCGGCCGACCCGATATAACAAGGTTGGCACGTACCGAGTTTGTCGTGGACTTGAAATCTCATCCTCTGGGCCCAGTGGCTGTAGCTCTCCGAAGGGCTTTGCGTCCAGCCATCTCTGCCGCCGACGTAGAAGTCGTACGCGCTTGACGCAGAAATCAGACCGATCAGAATCACAGCTACGAGAAGCTTCATCTCTACCAAGGAATTATATAGAGAGAGGAAAAAAAGAAAAGAAAAATGATAAGCTATAAAGTATAAATTATAGAGAGAGAGACTGTGTTGTTAAATTTGATGAAGAGCTGCTATATATATATATATATAGTGATCGCCCAATAAGTGAGAAGTCCGTTACTTTCTCATTTGACACGTGTCAGCAATTATGGTGGCCACGGCAATAATGTCCTTCAATGCTGTTTTCGATCAGTGTTTTAAAAATCTGACACAGGTTCCTTGATTCAGTAGTTTTTTCGATCCGTATCAGTGATATTTTTTTTTTAGATGTGATCGGCATTGATCCGTTGTGTTTTCGAAATATAGTTCTAAATAATTTTTTTAAAAAAATTAACGTCTAGAAAAGAATAAATTTGGATCACTTAGATCAACCAAATAGTTGAACCACTAAGTGGGCCGATTTGATCCAACTCAGTATCTTATCCCGATCCATCTCTGTTTCGGTTTTTAAAACAAGGGCTCTGATTGCCTTTCACTGCTGCTTGATGTTTTGGAGGCCGCAGCGGATTCGGGTCTTGGTGTTAAATATGGGGTTAATGAGCTAATTATAGAGGAAAAAAGAACCAAGTATATTCGTATATAATTGGAAAATAATTTAATTTAGGCATTGATGTTTCAGCTTGGAGTTCGTCGTTAGCTCCTTCGTTTCACTGTGTCGTTATGCACGAGGTCTAGGCTCGTGTCAGTGTCACCGTGTCGTTATACGCGAGGCCTAGGCGTCCAAATGTTCACATTTGGTCGGGAATCGGACGGCTGTTGTTCAACCTTCGAGAGCGGAGTCGATCTGACGGCGTTGAGGTTAGCCAGACGACTTGATACGAGCACATTGTGCGGAATGGACGTAGCACCGACGGACAGGTGGGACCAGGCTGAGATCACAAGTTGGACGGAATTGACAAGTATGGTCCACCGATCTAAATGTGGATGGATGTATGCTGGCCTAGGGGCCTCCGAGACAAACCGTTTTTCGGATACACCTTAAGCAAACTTTAATGGAAAATGCTAACTTGTCCACAGGTAGGCTGGTCCGTCCGTCTGCATGGCCAAACTCCATTGTTCCCCTCTCCTCTATTTGCATGAGTTTCACGTCGATTGATCTGTCAATAGAATTTAGCCATGTGGCAGCAAACTGGCCCATGCGCGAACAAGGTAGCAGTGTCCAACTTTATGTGCCGATGTAGCAAGAGCTTGCCTAAATATTGGCAGGAATGAGTCAACTTTCATCTCAGTCAAGTTTATCCAACCCATATGGAACAATTCATTGCTCAAATTATTTCAGGCCAAGATGGTTCCAATTTCTGATTCCGCACTCTCGATTTAGTATCTATAATAAAATTATTTACAATAACTATTCTTAAATTTTATGTTTATAACAAAAGTATTTCTACTTTTAAAATAATTACCGAGCACATCATGTTTTATGTTTATTACATGAAATATTCTATTTTAAGATAAAAATAAAAAGTTGTAGCACTATTCTTATTTTTAATTTTTCTTTTCTAAAGGGAGGGGTGGCCAGTTGGTTCGCAGATTGGAGGGAAAAGGAAATCAATTCATTGGCATTTTTTTTCTTCCTTTGGAAAATTACAATTGTCATTGATTTTTCTTTTTGATGTTTGGAAATGCCAATAAACTTGGAAAAGAAAGTGAATACTTCAAGATGGAAAAGTGACTTCTTGCTTGGATAGATAAAATTATTTTTCTCCATAATTTTTCTTCTATTGGAAATCAGTTTTATTCTCCAACTCCATAATTTTGCGAACCGAACGAAACCTTAATTTAAAAGTAAAATATTCGTATTATAAACCCAGAACTTATAATATTTTCAATATTCCTTGTGAAATAAAGAGCACAACACATCAGTCCAAACTTCAATTTAGTCCAGTCCAACTCTTATCTTAATCTAATCAAACTATCCAACACACATACAAAGGTTGCAGCCCTTCCACGAAAAGAAAGAGCACACCGGCCAATCAAGTCCTCTTCGATTTCGACAACAAACAAAAAAAGTTTTATGAAAGCTGAAGCTGCTTACTTTTCTTCTGCAAGAACTAGAAACACTTTGGAAACGGAAGAAGTCATCATGACACGCAAGGACTTCTTCGAGCAGTGACTTATTAATCACCGATTGTGGCCACAAATATTCTACTACGTCGTGCCAAAGTATACGACAGATTGCTCATATTCAGGTATAACACGTTTCAGAATAACAATTTATAAAAATTAAAATATAAAAATTAAGTAAAAAATAAATACCAAACAATCCAAAAGTGTTCAAATTGGAGTGCCACTGTAATATATATGATGAACATATACTCCTCATCGGTCATATGAATGGTACTCTGTTGAGTGGTACACAGGACCGGTCCATGGGATTGGATTGTTCTATCCAGAGCTACTTTTAATTGTCTTTGACCCTTATTGTGGGCCGAACATGGAGGATCACCTGCAATTCGATCTCTTGTGGGATCATGCTAAACTTGAAAGTTGTCCCAAGTAGAAAGAAACTGTCCAAGTCCGAACTCTTATCTGACTTACCACTGGACCGGACCGGTACTGGTGGTACAAGAAAGAATCTTAATTGTGCTCGTGCAACACATGCATTGCGAAAACCTTTCACGTTTCGGATTGATGCATCTGCAGCCACTATTCTCCAAATTATATCCAGACTGAACACAATTGCTTTCACAACTCGACAGTAAGAAATCAATTATTCAAACAACTTCCAACAGCGCAGGAGATCCAAAATTTATTTCATTACAATCTTATCAGTAGTGAAAGCAATCGTATAAAAATAAAATAAAATTTTAAAAATTATTCACCACCACCAACACCACAATCTTATAAGTAGTGACGAATTTATTTCATTACAATCGAATAAAAATAAAATAAAATTTAAAAAATTCAAAACCGAACCAAAATTAATCATAACATAACCGAAACTGGTAAACTACTTTATTGCTTTAATAGACTTAACCCTAAGTTAAAACTGTATTTAAATAATATTAAAAATTTATAATTGTTATAGTATTTCAAAGTAGGACTAGTAATTAAATTATCAAAATATGAATTTAAAAAAGACATACAAAAAATATCATTTTCAAAATATACACATTTTTATCATAAAATTGCAGATATATAATAATGTATAATTCTTATTAGGTTTTAAATTTTGGACGGAAACAAAAATCAAATAATTTTTTTAGTATTTTTTTAAAACCGAAATGAACCAAAAAGAAAAAAGAAAATTTTTGAGTCGCACCACACTTGTTTTACCCAAATTCAAGGTGCACCCAACACAATTTCCATAATGCAAGACACCCCCACTTTTGACAGTTTCCGTCCTTCGTTAACGGTCAACTCCTTTGACCCATTTTTTTTTTGACGAAAATGTCATCTTCTTTCCCAGGGACGGAGGGGGGCGGAGCGAGGCGGGGGCGCGAGGGCGAAGGGGCGGCTGGGGCACGAGGGCGGAGGGGGCGCGGGGGCGAAGGGGCGGCGGGGGAGCGGTGGTGGTGTTGGTGAAGAAGGTGGTGGTGGTGATGGTGAAAGTGGTGGTAGTGGTGATAGTGAAGGTGGTGGTAATGATGGTGGTGATGGACGCGGAAGCGGCGGGATGGGAGCGCAGCAGCGGCGGGACGGGTTTGGATTTGTGATAAGATGAGGATATTTTCGTCAAAAAATATCGATCAAAGGGTTTGACCGTCAGTTATGGACGGTTTTCGTCAAAAGTGGAAGGATTCGTACATTATGGTAAAGCAGTGGAGTACACCTTGAATTTGGATAAAGCAAGTGGGATGCGACTCAAAATTTCTCAAAAAAAATTCAAAAGCAGAACAAAATCTCTCGGTTCTCAGCCCAAAACAGAATAATGCTCACCCCTACAGCCCTACTTATGTCACATTACATCTAGCTGATGTGTATGTCACTGGCCTGCGGGCTGGAACAGCGGAACGCACTTATCTTTCGCCAACCAACAAAAATAGTGCATACATTAAACAGATAACATCCAGAAAGGAACGTTGAGCTAAGACCATTACTGCTGTAAAGATTGTGTCATGTACAGCATGCTCTACAACATTCTGCTAAAGTGAGAGATGCCACTTCTGAATTCTCCCTAAAGCTCAGGCATGCCGATTCCAGCTTTAGCGTCGTAGGTCTTTTCCAGCACGACGTCGATAGGCGTATCTTTCGGACCAACTGCACCGACGAAAATAACAAATCAAAACCTAATTAAGCCAAACATTACATGCATCATTTGAAAGGCCAAAGTCTGATAAACATATCAAAATTTGCCAATAAGAAGAAAGAACACTAAGATCCAACAATTATATCAGTGTATACAAACGAACTTCTCTTTCTCAAAGCAGGATATATACATGAAAAGTGAAGTGTCTGCATATACATGGAAGACACTCGCCACAAAAGCTTTTTAACTGGTAATGGTGGAGCATCTTTTGAAAGTTTTCATTGGCCGACTAAATCCTAAAGTGGTTGTTTCTCCCACTGGACTGAAAGGTCCTAATAACCAATTAAAAAACGCGAAGCAGTATAATTATAACAAATTTAAATCCAATATTTTGCTTCATATAAGATCATTTGGGCATCCAACAAGGAGCCATGCTTGCCATGCTCGCCAACCTAGTACCTAAGTTGACAATATTAGAATTACTTGTTATCAAACTGGTTAGTGGTTACCCATAGACCTACCGAGCGGGAATCAACTTGAGTTATAGGTGTAGTTTTGGGGGCATTGACTGCACCTTTTGGTGTAACTTGCTATTCCTTATATCGGAACCAAGGTTGCATGAAACTCATGATACCTAGGAATTCTTTTTAAACATGACTATCTGGGTCTACAGACTCTAGACTTATAGAGGCTCTTTGGCGCACTGTAAGAGGAATGCACGAGACAAACTAACTAAACCCTTTATTTTCCTCCTCTTTTTTGGGGTGTGGTGTACCCTAACACGACATGTATGACTTCTTGAGCTCAAACTCCAACTCTGCGTTCTACTTTCATGGCTAATAGCCTGGGACTAACGACCCCCTCATTCCTCAAACTTCCTCTCATAGCTTCAATCCTCCGAACGGGTAAATTTAGCAATGTAGAATGTTCCCCTACCTTGCAAAGTAGGGGAACATTCTACATTGCTAAATTAATATTAATTAATGTGGAGTAGGTTCAGGACTAATCTCATGAGGAAAATCACTTGGTTTGGGTTTGGGTTTGGGTCTCTAAAATTGAGCTTTGATGCATTTAGGATTCACAGTTGGATTATTAGGATTCGCAGTTTGATTATTTTCCCTTCAATTTTGTGCATTGGTTGGTTGATATATGTTTGGAATTAGGTTAAGGCTCTGGACTTAGGAGTATCAGTTATTCTAGACATGGTTTACCATTATTTTGTACCTAACATATGTTGAGTTCGTAGATGGGCTGGTTAAGATATTTGTTCTGGTTGAGAGTTGAGACTGGATCATAGTTGATAGTCATGTGTCTAGAGTGAATGAGTTGCCGAATATGTAAATTGGCTAAGTCGGGAAAAATTGTTCGGGTTCGACCCAGCTACATAATTGGCTACATGTGTTTAGATTTTATACATATAATATTTGGCTACTTCAGTAGTAGGCTTTAGTAGATGGTAACACGAGGATTTCAGTCAGCCAGAATAAGATATAATTAGAGTTCAAAAATGAAAGAGTAGGTACGAGTTGGCCTTCCCTTGCTTACTACCTTATCGGACACCAAAAGAAAGAAGGGTAGGCTCTCTCGACTCTCCCTTCTTGAGTTTCTTTTTTCACTTAATAGACCTCTAGATCATCTTCTACACCCATCTTCTCAACCATGAGTATCTTCCTCAATTGTTCCTCGAAGAGCAGTTTTTCTTTACCCTAGATTTCCAGATTGGCCTCAATATTCTTGTTTCTTACTTGTTGCTGCTTGCAAAACAATATTTGCTGATGAAAATTGGTCTTGGCTGGAACTACTTTCATCAACATACTACAAAAATTCCTATACTTACTCAAAGTTCAGAAACTGTCATTATGTGATATGAAACCTCATCGAAAGTTGAGTAAAGCAAATATTATCACTGCAGCCCCCAACACTCGTTAGTTTGGAACCCACTCCGAACCCGAATAGGAATTGTCAACCCATCGAAGCCTAACGAACCTATAAAAACCTAAATATATGATAGCTATGATAGTCTGATATTGTTCATACGACCAGAATCATGAGAAAGCAAACCCGAAGAGAACTTGCCAACCCATTGAAAATTTGAAACCTTACGAACCTATAAAAACCTAAGCATGTGATAGCTATGGTAGTCTGGCATTGTTCACAGGACCAGAATCAAGAGAAAGCAACTTGATCTGCACCAAATTACAATATAAGTCCAGCAAATTTCTTAATTAGATTCAAATTGAATTGCAAACATATATCATCCAATGGATTCAATCATAGGAAAGCAAACATGAATAAAAATTAAATCCTAATCATTTGGTACGAAATTAGCCTAAAGAAAATCCTAATCAGATGGCTTAACTTCACCAGAAGTTCCCAGTTGTCTCATAGAAATCTAGTTAATCCAAATAGGCAAATAAGAATTAATCCAGTCCAACTAACCAATAGTGATTCGTGCAAATTAACTAGTTTTTTCTCTTCTTTGTAAAGACAAGAAACACATTCTACATCAATAATTCTCCCATTAGAATGGGTCACCTATGGATCATAAGAAAGCTACGTAAGGGCTAGACAAAGTTTTAATGACCGGCTATTAGCATGAGCATGAGAGAGCCATGCCATAAAACCTACGTAGCCGATTGGCAGGTAAGTAGATAGACCTACGTTTTTTATATGCAATTTAAGCTAATGCAAACAACGAGCACCCTCCAAGTTCTGTTAGACTTTAAAGAGTCTAGATGAAGAGGCAAGATGGTACAATTTGTAATTTGTTATTGGGAATTATGTTCATCTGAATAGTTTAAAGTATCGGCCGATATCGATACGATTTGGCATGTCCCGATCCGATACCGACCGATACCCGATACTGACCGATACCAACATTGGGATCTCTTTCCGATCAATTTGGCAAAGAAAATTGAACGAAAAAGACGAATCAATAAGGGTTTGAAGCATAATAAGGTTGTAAAAGCATATAAAGGAAGAAAATTGATCGATTGCATGTAAAACAATCGGTAAGGATGAGTACTATTTCATTTTTAATTTCAAAACTACTAAGAAATAACACTGAAAATACTTAAAATTATGCCTAAATGTATAAAATATATTTTTTAAATGTTAATAATTTATTAATAATTATTTGTTTTCCGATACCAAAAATCCGATACTCCCATCCGAAACCGCCGATACTACCGATATCGCCGATACCGATACTCATAGAAATGGTTGGATACCGATTCCGATACCGATACTACGAACCTTACTTCATCTCTATGACACATTAAACCAGAGAGTGAATGAGAGTCCCTTAATAATTCCTCTCATAAACACCATAATAGTTAAATAAACATAAAATATGATACCTAATAACTTGGATCTCTAAAGGAAATGTAACCTACTCCGAGCTTTGTTGTAACAAACACTAATCCACGGAAAGGTTGTGCTTTCTTTTTGTTATTATTATAAGGATATCGATCAAAAAACAAATATAAGAAGCTTCTCCAGAAGAAAAAAAGGATTCCAAAACTTAGGCCCAAAAGGAAACACTATCAATTCCTGAAAATTTTGTTTTCCCCAGTCCACATCTTTTCCATTGAAACAAATATTTGAAAGACAGTTTCCAGAGCAAATTCAATTCTAAAAAGCTTTGCCAATAAGAAGAAAGAACACTAAGATCAAACAATTACAGCAGTGCGTACAAATGAACTTCTCTTTCTCAAAGCAGGATAAATACAGGAAAAGTGTCTGCATATACATGGAAGAGGACTCGCCACAAAGTTTTTAACTGGTAATGGTGGAGCATCTTTTGAAAGTTTTCATTGGTCGACTAAATCCTAAAGTGGTTGTTTCTCCCACGCGAACCAGCCTAATTATAACAAATTTAAATCCAATATTTTGCTTCATATAAGACCATTTGGGCATCCAACAAGGAGCCATGCTCGCCAACCTAGTACCTAAGTTGACAATATTAGTACTACTTGTTATCAAACTTTAGTGGTTAGTGGTTACCCATAGACCTCCCGAGCGGGAATCAACTTGAGTTATAGGTGAAGTTTTGGCGGCATTGACTGCACCTTTTGGTGTAGCTTGCTATTCCTTATATCGGAACCAAATTGGTTATTGGGCAGTAAAAATTGCAAGGTTGTAAAAATCGCTAGTCGGCTGCTAGTCGGTTCGCGGGGACTAAGGAGTAATCGGATTAATCGGGGACTAGTCGAATTAGTCGGTGTATATATATATATATATATATATATATATATATATATATATATATATATGCAATAAAAAATGCAATATATGTCATGTCATATTATTTGGTGTTTCTTTTTCTCTATTTTTAATTTACATGCTATTAATATATATTAATATGATAACGACATTGGAATGATGTGTGCACAGCCCATAGAGGGACTCGGGAAGGAAAACAATGCAAAAAAAAAGCAAAAAAAACAGCGGAATAAAAAAAGCACAGTAGTAAAAAAAAAAAGAGCATGAAGCAGCATTAAAAAAAGCAAAGCAGTGCAGCAAAATCAAAGCAGAAAATGAAACAAAAGCAGCAAAAGCAGTGCAACAACAGTAAAAAAAAACAGTGCAGCAGCAGTAAACAAATAAATGCAACAAAAGTCATTTCTCCTTCCTTGGCAACAGCAGCAGTAAACAAATAAATGCAACAAAATCCCTTTCTCCTTCCTTGGCAACAAAAGAATGCAAAAAAGCAAGGAGAAAATAAAAAAAAAGAAGCAAAAAAGAAAAGAAAAAAATACCTGAAGCAGTCGGCGGCTCTGGCGCTCCAGTCGGCGGGGAACGGCGGGAGCGGCGCTGCAGTCAGGTACGTCCTTTTTTTTTTTCTTCTTCTTCGAACTCCTCTTCTTTCTCCTCCTCTTTTTTTTGCAGCCTCTGTTGCCTAGTCAGCCGAGCAGGGCCGGCCAGCCGCCTAGGGCCGACTAGTCGGCCGACTAGGCCGTTTAACTGTGTTAGCCGATTTTTGGCCCGACCAGCGGCCAAGTCGAGGCGGGGGCGCCCGACTGCCGACTAGTCGGCCGCCCAGGCCACACTGAAAAATTGACATGAAAGAGTTTGTCCACCTATAAGGGACGCACATTATATTTTTCGCCTTCTGGTGCATGAAACTCATGATACCTAGGAATGCTTTTTAACATGACTATAATTTGCAGGGATTTAAACCCGCACCCCCCACCCCAACACACACCCACCCACCCCACCCACACCATACTGGGTCTACAGACTCTAGACTTATAGAGGCTCTTTGGCGCACTGTAAGAGGAATGCACGAGACAAACTAACTAAACCCTTTATTTTCCTCCTTTTTTGGGGTGTGGCATACCCTAACACGACATGTATGACTTCTTGAGCTCAAACTCCAACTCTGCGGTCTACTTTCATAGCTTATCCTGGACCTAGTGTGGTCTCTGTCATTTCACATGTGTGTGGATGTACTTGCACGGCAAAGGAAATTGCTAATAGCCTGGAACTAACGACCCCCTCATTCCTCAAACTTCCTCTCATAGCTTCAATCCTCCGAACGGGTAAATTTAGCAATGTAGAATGTTCCCCTACCTTGCAAAGTAGGGGAACATTCTACATTGCTAAATTAATATTAGCTAATGTAGATTAGGTTCAGGACTAATCTAGTGAGGAAAATCACTTGGTTTGGGTTCGGGTATCTAAAATTGAGCTTTGATGCATTTAGGATTCACAATTGGATTATTTTCCCTTCAATTTTGTGCATTGGTTGGTTGATGTATGTTTGGAATTAGGTTAAGGCTCTAATAAGGACTTAAGAGTATCAGTTATTCTAGACATGGTTTACCATTATTTTGTACCTAACATATGTTGAGTTCATAGATGGGCTTGTTAAGATATTTGTTCTGGTTGAGAGTTGAGACTGGATCATAGTTGATAGTCATGTGTCCAGAGTGAATGAGTTGCCGAATATGTAAATTGGCTAAGTCGGGCAAAATTGTTCGGGTTCGACCCAGCTACATAATTGGCTACATGTGTTTAGATTTTAGACAAAATCTAATATTTGGCTACTTCAGTAGTAGGCTTTAGTAGATGGTAACACGAGGATTTCAGTCAGCTAGAATAAGACATAATTAGAGTTCAAAAAATGAAAGTGTAGGTAAGAGTTGGCCTTCCCTTGGTTACTACCTTATCGGACACCAAAAGAAAGAACGGTAGGCTCTCTCGACTCTCCCTTCTTGAGTTTCTTTTCTCACTTAATAGACCTCTAGATCATCTTCCACTCCCATCTTCTCAACCATGAGTATCTTCCTCAATTGTTCCTCGAAGAGCAGTTTTTCTTTACCCTAGATTTCCAGATTGGCCTCAATATTCTTATTTCTTACTTGTTGCTGCTTGCAAAACAATATTTGCTGATGAAAATTGGTCTTGGCTGGAACTACTTTCATCAACATACTACAAAAATTCCTATACTTGCTCAAAGTTCAGAAACTGTCATTATGTGATATGAAACCTCATCGAAAGTTGAGTAAAGCAAAATATTATCACTGCAGCCCCCAACACTCATTAGTTTGGAACCCACTCCGAACCAGAATAGGAATTGTCAACCCATCAAAACCTAACGAACCTAAATATATGATAGCTATGATAGTCTGATATTGTTCATACGACCAGAATCATGAGAAAGCAAACCAGAATAGGACTTGCCAACCCTTCGAAACCTTACCAACCTATAAAAACCTAAGCATGTGATAGCTATGGTAGTCTGGCATTGTTCACAGGACCAGAATCAAGAGAAAGCAACTTGATATGCAGCAAATTACAATATAAGTCCAGCAAATCTCTTAATTAGATTCAAATTGAATTGCAAACATATATCATCCAATGGATTCAATCATAGGAAAGCAAACATGAATAAAAAAATTAAATCCTAATCCGTTGGTATGAAATTAGCCTAACGAAAATCCTAATCAGATGGCTTAACTTCACCAAAAGTTCCCAGTTGTCCCATAGAAATCTAGTTAATCCAAATAGGCAAATAAAAAATAATCCAGTCCAATTAACCAATAGTGATTCGTGCAAATTAACTAGTTTTTTCTCTTTTTTGTAAAGACAAGATACACATTCCACATTAATATTCTCCCATCAGAATGGGTCAACTATGTATCATAAGAAGCCTCCGTAAAGGGCTTGACAAAGTTTTAATGACCGGTTGTTAGCAATGAGCATGAGAGAGTCGTGCCACGAAACCTACGTAGCCGATTGGCAGGTAGGTAGATAGACCTACTTTTTTAATATGCAATTTAAGCTAATGCAAACAAGAAGCACCCTCCAAGTTCCGTTGGACTTTAAAGAGTCTAGGTGAAGAGGAAAGATGGTACAATTTGTTATAGGGAATTACGTTCATCTCTATGACACATTAAACCAGAGAGTGAATGAGAGTCCCTTAATAATTCCTCTCATAAACACCATAATTCTAATAGTTAAATAAACATAAAATATTATACCTAATCATTTGGATCTCTAAAGGAAATGTAACCTACTCCAAGCTTTGTTGTAACAAACACACATCCACGGAAAAGTTGTGCTTTCTTTTTGTTATTATTATAAGGATATCAATCAAAAACAAAAATAAGAAGCTTCTCTAGAAGAAAAAAGGATTCCAAAACTCAGGCCCAAAAGGAAACACTATCAAATCCTGAAGTTTTGTTTTCCCCGGTCCACATCTTTTCCATTGAAACAAATATTTAAAAGACAGTTTCCAGAGCAAATTCAATTCTAAAAGGCTTTCTCCTTTATACCAAAAGGACCAAAGTTGGCTTCAAATCTGCACCCATCTCTCTCTCTCTCTCTCTCTCTCTCTCTCTCTCTCTCTCTCTCTCCTCTCTCTCTCTCTCTCTCTTTATCCATCCACGTGTGCATGCCTATGTGTATGTAAGTTTGGATGTATCTCTGTGTGTTTGTTGCAGGAGTGCATTTTCATAGCTAACAAGGTTGGACGGATGGTTGTCTATGTTGGAACATTTGATTTTTGCAAGGCAGCAAGTACAAGCAACCGATCTACTCTAAGAAAGTTGTAAGAGTTTGTTCCCATATAAACATAAATTCATGGATAAGTTTTTCTTTCATATAAACAGTAACAAGGACTACAATTTTATACAAAGGCGTCCTAGTGCCACAAGCTCTCACTTATGCAGGGTTTGTGGAGGGTCAAGATGTACACAGCCTTACCCTTGTATATACGAGGAGGTTGTTTTCATGACTTGAACCGCATCCTCCAAAATACAAGCAACAAGACTTATAGTTGCGCCAAGTGATGTCCTCTAAAGTCTAAACGACTATACTCTTGTAAATTATTAATACTTTTATTGTTTTAGCTTGGTATATAATTTAATGACAATCATATATAGCTTTCAGCATGCTCCTTGTGTGCCCTTGCCAATAATGACAAATAATTAATAGATTGCACTATAGAGCATCAAACTAAATCTCAAGTGAGAAAGCAGTGACAGTGGCTCCATACACCATAGAGATAACAATGCAAAATGAGTTATTCTATGTTTATGGAGTGAGAATATCAAAGCAGCAAGCATTGACCTGTTCAAAATTAAATTTGAAATTCCAAGCCTTAAACTCAGTATAGGTTAAATTCTAACTTGGTATAATACATTTCATTATAGTTTTCAAACAATACCATGAGAAGATGGAGAACCGCATGCATAGTATAATGTTTATTGTTTAAAATGATCTATGTTATCGAGATAATGAAATCTTGAACTACATCAGTACTTAATCACCACTTTTCCCATTTTTATGCAGCAGTTCCAACTCTGGATTGCCTTTGAGATCAATCTAAAACAGTGAACTCCCATTTCTCTTACCTACAGTTTGCACGCTATGGATCTTACACAATCTATGAAAGATTTTGCAGACCATGATCGAATCAACTTGATTTCTCCAGTTTATACGATAATAAGAATTAACACTAATTCATTTAATTTCATCGACAACATTGTCCGAAATAGTCATAAGCTTGCTAAAAGCGGGCAAAGCAGTTCTAGAGGCATAGACATTAACAATCAAGGTTGACTAGATAACAATTACAGACAATTTCCATCATGTTGGAGGAGAAACTGGTACAAGGAACTTCACAGCAGTTCATAAAATAGGGCATATAAGAAATATTTACTTGTGCAGGGAATCTTCTGGAAACATCAAAAATTATTGAGTGGATACCCAATAGGGGAGAAAAAAACTCTAGACTTATAGGAGAAATTAATTTTTTGGGACATGTTTACCAATCATAACTCATTTGTGTGTCTTAATGTCAGCTAGGAACCAAGTTACGTTGGGCAAACACATTGGCTTTCCCATGACAGGTACAGTACACACAAAGGTCCATCTTAAGTGCCTAGGTGGTGTTTCCATGCTCAAAGAGATGGGTGCTTAGGTAGCCATCCAATGCATTTGAAATTCGAATTCATGCAGGTGGCACATGGCTGGGCTGTAGGCATAGCCAAACATTGATGCATAAGGGCGCAGAACTTAAATTCATAATCTTGAGTCTATCAGTCGAGAGTACTTCAAAGGTGAAAGGTCCCAACTATACATCATGATGTACTCATCAGGAAAAACATACCTTTTCTTTATACTGATTTCTCTCATCTTTTATAGTCTTCTCTTTCTCCTTTTCCTCTTCTCTTTCATTTCATTTTCTTCATTAACTTCTTATGTTTTCCTACTTCAACATTAAATTTTAGATTTTGAAATAAGTTAGGTGATTAGGAAGCTAGCAGCTAAGATAACCAGGGCCGGCTACAACATTTTGGAGGGGCCCTAGACAAGTCCCAAAAATGAAACCCTCATCCCTCTATATAATTTTTATTGTTTTATTTACAAGTAACGAAGATATATTTACTTTGCGATCTCCTCCACTTATGTACTTCTTCCCAATCTTTAAACAATTAATATTAAAGTTTCACAAGTAAAAAAAAGACATTATAAATTAGAAAGGATAAAGACCTGCATGGACAAGTTTATTGAGGGAGGAAGAGAGGAGAGAGATTTTTCGTAGGAAAATGAGAGAAGATGAAGAGGCGACTTAGAAATATGTGCAACATTTCACTTTTTCTTTTGAATGTTTTTTTTAATTCTTCTTCAGGCACTCATGAACTTCCGCAAGCCCATAGTTTTTTTTTTTCCGGTACAAAATAATTATAAGGCCCTAGGCGGCTGACTAGCCCGCCTCCCCCGGGATCCGACTACGAGGATAACTACACACACCAAGGTATATGCACCTCCAAACAACTCTCCAAATCATGGCCGGCCCTGAGCTCATAGGGACCTGGGGCGAATTTTCAAAATAGGACCCCCATACATAATGGAAAAAATATTAAAAAACTAAAAAAAAAAAATGAATAAAGGTTACTACTAATATTTGAACCAAGGACCTTTTGTATACAAGTCTGACAAACTAACCACTACACCGCAACAGCTTTGTGTCAATAAGGGCCCCATGGTACATAATATTTTTAATTTGGATACAAAATTATTAACATATTTATGTTTAAACTATTTTTTTGGGCCCACATGATCAGTGGGCCCTGGGCGGTCGCCCTGGCCGCCCTGGGCCAGGGCCGGCCCTTCTCCGAATGTTAATTTTTTATGTCAAGGCCAAACCTATTTTGAGCACGCCCGATGTCATAAGGTAATGAACGCAAATGCAAGATACACCTCACATTCTCATAGCTTCTCACATAAAATGAAACACTGATCTAGAGAAAGATGGATTAACATGTTTCACTTCAAGAATAAAGAGATAACAAAACATGTAAATGATTGAATCATTGTCTCAACTTTTGTACTTAACACTTACTGTGGCAACATTAGAATGTAATAATACCAGACTCTAGCAAACAAGAACTAGTTGGAGTGTGAAAGTACCTATTGTAGGCCGCGGCTTCCGCCTCATTTTCAATATCTCTGGACGAGGGATAATGGATCCAGAGGCTTCTTGGCCACGAGCAATTCTTACTTTGCTTCCATCTTCCATAAAGCGATACCCTATCTTACAAGGTTTCCTGAAAAAGAGAGAACAAAAAAGGGAACCAGATATGTCAAATAGAATTCCATACTAAGATTAAGTAAATACTCCTACTTCAACAATATACAATATTAACCATACCCAGTGACTGGATCCAGAACTTGCACATTTGAGACATGGAGAGGAGCTTCAACGCTGAAGATTCCGCCTTCGTGTCCTTTACCTTGTTTTATGTGTTTCTTAACCTGAGAAAGCAGTCAAATAGATAAGAGGTTAGCATCAACCATGTTTGATACATAAGTTTCTGAACAGACAAATCCACCACCTCTTAAATTCAAAATTGCAAGTGAAATTGAATTAAGAAATTTTAAAAATTGAGCAAACACCACATTGACTAAAGCTATTTAGCTTGTGCTAAACCAAATTCAAGACCTTACCTGGTATTGCAATCATCCTGATGATGATGCCAAATTGCCAACTACAATTGTTTCAAGTCTTTGACCCAGACTGTTGTAACTTAGCATCAATCATTCATTGCGATGGAAAGATTGAGAAGGATGGTTTTCCTATAATTAAAACAATACGGTCCAAATGGAACGCTTCTGATCTAGTATGCGCTCGAGTCTAAAAGGAAAATCCTATATGATAGTTATAGCACCATACAACTATATAAGTTTGTCGTATCAGAAACACATGGTACGAGATGGACGTATTCGTGGGAAGTTGGGAGGTTGTGCCAACTGATAATAAGAAAATAGAAAAATATCTTAGGCCGTTTCTACACGTGCAATGTAGACCTGGTAGATGCAATCATGCAATAAAGAAGCTGCAATGACTAGGTGTAGGCCTAAGCGAACTTGGATTGGGACTGCGAAAATGGATATGTTTTTTGTTAGTGTTAATGGAGGACTTGAGCCAGGACCTAAACGGACTCGGGTTTGTCACTATTTGGCTTAACTGTATCATATTACCTTCCTGTATGCTCCTTGGGTGCAAGAGCTTAAGGGTCTGCTTGGTAACCGTGTTTTTACCGGTTTTGGAGTGTTTTTGAACCGATCGTTTATGAAAACTAAAACCTCTGCTTGTTAATTTTTTTGAGGCACCGGTTTTGGTCGGCTCAAAAACCCCCCAAAACCGGTGTAATGTATTTTTGGGTGGCTTTATAAACACCCCAAATCGGTGGGTTTTGAGCGGCTCTATTTTTTTTTATTCCATTTATATCCTCACAAAAATATATATATAATTATAACTACTGATATCCTTCCCTATTTAATTTATTTGTGTAAAAAACTTTCAGAACCGCTCGTTAGTAAATTACCAAGCATGGATTGGACTGATTTAAAAGCCGCTACTTAAAAACCATCCAAAACCGGACCGCTCATAACCGGTACTCTAAAAACACCTCATAACCGCTACACTCCAATTGCCAAGCAGACCCTAAATTACATATCAAAAAGGTAGGTTTGTCTTGGATTTATGCTACCTTCGCTAGGAATTTGGCACAAACGACAGCCGGTCATAAAAACTTTGTCAAATCTTTTATTGAGCTTTCTTGTGTTCCACAACTGACGCGATTCGAGTATAAGTTCCTTAACATAGAAAAAAAAAAAAAACTAGGTGGTTGTTAAACCCTAATCATCAAAATAAATATAAATATAGTAAATTGAATTGAATTGAAGATGACGCACGGACCAGATTCTTTCCTTCGACGATGACTCGGTTCTGGGAGCGGATGACCCGCTTGATCATGCCCGTCTCTCCTTTGTCCTTCCCTCTTATTATCATCACCTGTGTATGACAAAACTATAAATTGCACGAAGAAAAAATAGAGAGAGAGAGGAAATTTTTTTTGGAAAGAATGAGAGAGATGAAGAATAGTGACATTGTCGCCTCTTAGAATCTTCCATTTCTCGATCAGTTTCTGAGCCGCCTTCCACCCCATCGTTAACCCTCGCCGCCCTTTCTTTCTATTCTCTCTCTCTCTCTCTCTCTCTCTCTCTCTCCTCTTTCTATTGGGTTGTAAGCTTAAAGCCTTAAACCTTTGCGGGTCTTGGTTACATGGCTAAAGCCAGTTTGCAAGGCCCACCAAACAGGAAATTTTGGCCCAGGGGATTAATTCAACAAATCTCTCTCCTAAGGCCATCTCCAATGGGAATTTCTAAAATTGGGCTTTTATCCTATGTGTCATTGTACTTTATATAAATTTCTAACCTAGTTGGTAGAGTTTCTGTATAGAAATTGCACATACAAATAAACACTCTCCAATGAGAGATTCTCCATTTCTATCCTATGTGACAACAAATAAATAGATCAATTTAATGATGTAGGTCCAACATTAAGGCCTCGTTTTGTTCGCAGAATCTTCGGGTTGGGAAAGGGAAGTGATTACTTTCCTATGTTTGGGTGCCAAATGAATTGAGGAGGAAAGGAAAGTGATTTCCAATGTAAGGAAAATTAGGGGGGAAGTGATTACATCCATCTAAGCAAGGAATCACTTTTCCACATTAAATTATTCACTTTCTTTTCCAAATTTCTTGGCATTTTCAAACATCGGAAAGAAAAATCAATGGGAATTGTAATTTTCCAAGGTAAGAAAATGGCAAGGAATTGATTTCATTTTCCTTCCATTCCGCGAACCAAAGGAGGCCTAATTGGTATGAGTGATGGAGAATTTCTATGAGAATTTCTACGTGTAAAAATACTCGTAGAAACTCTCCATCCTACATCATCGCCATGTAGGATATAAATTATTATAAAAATTATTATAAAAATTACTATTGGAATGTGTTCTACCGTAGAAATAGGGGACATAAAAACATCCATTGGAGATGGCCTAAGAAGGCGTTTGTTTTACCGCTAGAATTATTAATTCGATCTAACTATATATTTTTTTTATTAAATATATTATTTATTGGTGCAATGCAATTGGAACTTGACGACTAATTATAGGCTACTTAAAAAAAGTTGTAGCTTGTAGCTTCCTTTGTCGTACAACATCTAGTTGAAGGTAAAAGATACTTGACCTCTAAAAAATTTAATATTTTTATATCCTTAGATTACATAAAATCAGAAAAATAGAGAATCGCACAAAAAAAAAAAAAAAAGGAAGAAGAAGAGGAATTACACACAATTTTTTTTAGATTAATGAGTTTTATTGTTTTTTATGTTCTAATTGTTGTGAGTTTTAAGAGACTTGTTTATGATATATTTTTTAATTGATTTGACTTACGAAATGTAACATTTTACTTAATTTATAATGAAATTACTTTGATAGAAATTCAGTTTAAGGTTGTCGTGGATAATCCTCTACGTAGCATTAGTGAAATATTTTACTTTATAATGCTTTATAATAAGGGTTCAAAGGTAAATTGATGTATACTTATAATACATTAAAAATAAATACATAATCACTAATTAGTAGGGGTGAGCATTATTCGGTTTTGAACCGAAAATCGAACCGAACCGAACCGAATAAGAGATTCGGTTCGGTTTTTAAAAAAAACCGGTTCGGTTTCGGTTTTGAAAATACTAAATTTTCTTATTCGGTTTCGATTTCGGTCCAAAACCGAAAATCGATAAGAAAATTTTGTTTATATATATATATATATATATATATATATATATATATATTATATATATATATATATATATATATATATATATATATATACTAAATTTATATCGGTATATACTATAGGTATATATATATAGGTATATACTATAGGTATATAATAAATATATCTAGGTATATTTAGTTATTATATATATTTAAAAAAAACACAAATAAACCCAAAAATCGAATAAACCGAAAACCGAATCGATTTAATTCGGTTCGGTTCGGTTCGGTTATTGACCAATTCGGTTCGATTTCGGTTTTGCTTATTCGGTTTCGGTCCAATTCGATTTTTGGTTATTCGATTCAGTTGGAACCGAATAAACCGAATACTCACCCCTACTAATTAGTGGAAAAAAAAAAACTTTTATATATCACTATTTAGAGGCTTTAATTAGCTAAATGTGAGTCCGACCTCTAATTAGTGGAAACAAACAAACATCCTATTAAATGTTATTTCATTGGCTGTATATGCAACATTTGTTACAACATATACATAAATATTACGGTATTTGTTTTATTGTAAACGACATAACTTAAAAAAGAAAAGTTTGACGACCAATTTTCAGTAACATTTGTTATAGCCGTAATGGTTATAATACCAATTACAACAACTTTTGTTGCAAAGAAATTTCATTTACAGGTAATCAAAAAACCCTATGACGCTTGTGAAACCTTTTGAGTCTGAATATCCCAAATATCTATTATACAAAACACAAAGGTTTTTGAATCCTAAGGCTGACTGTGCCAAGATAAAGAGTGGTTGGGATTTAATCTTGGTGAATCAACGGTTGTGGGGTTTTATGGGGAATCCAAATAGTGGGATTTGCACTCATAATGGTTGTGGATGAGCATTATTGAGAGTGGAGTTTTATGGGGAATGAGCATTATTGAGAGTGGAGTTTTATGGGGAATCCAAAGAGTGGGGTTTGCACTCATAATGGTTGTGGATGAGCATTATTGAGAGTGGGGGCCTCATAATTATTATTGTTCGTTTAAAATTGGAGGTCCAAGATTTTGAGGGGGAATACCTTAAATGAACCATGCCCTATGGGCATGGTTATGACTAGTCTTTATATATAGTACAATAAGGGCTAATTTGAAATGACTATGCTTCATTTTGGATTTATTGAGGTTTTATTTAGAGTCCAAATGTAATGTGTGGGTAGTCTTCGACTCTTCGGTGTCTATCTAGACTCAATAAAATCCATTCGTGCATTAGGGTACTCAAAGAGGGATTTTCTGACATGTTGGCTCTATAAGGTGCGGTTGATTGCAAGGTGGAAAAGATATGAAAAAAAAATTAATTCTATGGAATTATTTTTCTAGGAAAAAAATTTCACGGAACTTAAAAAAATTTCCATGGAAAACTTAATTTGTATATTTTATTGTCATTATTTTCCACGGTAAATAGTTATTTTCCATGGAAAATGATATTTTTCCTATGGGTTGGACAAGTTTTATTTTCCACCATTTCAGAAGAAAATATGAAAAAATGATAATTTTTTGGAAAATAATTCCATGGAAAATATAAGCTATCTGTTGAGAACTAATAAGGAACTTTAGTCCCACATTGGAAAATGTAGTATGAAGAGGAGCTAGACTCCCTATAAATAGTGGAGTAACCAATCAATAAAACACAACAATTATTCTCTACATGGTATCAGAGCCATAACCACAAAAAAAAAAAAAAAAAAAATCCTCCCCCCTCCCTTTCCCCACCGGCAGTCCCCCCCCCCTTCCCCTCCCCCTCCCCCCCTTCCCCCACCGGCAGTCCCCCCCCTCCCCCCCCCCCCCCTCCCGCCCCCCCCCCCAAACCGACGCCCCCCCCTCCCGGGCAGTCCCCCCCCCCCCGACGCCCCCCCTCCTTTTTTTTCTTTTCAAAAAAAAACCTAATTTTGGAGAGAGATTATGTGGGTAGTTTTTCGACGACGGATGGCTGTCAAATGCTTTATTTGTACCTTCTGTTCCTAGATTACGCCCTCCGAAATTACAAATGCTTTATTTGTTTTTCGTTCTCGATCTGCAAATTAGGATCTACATGCGCGCGCCGTTGTTGGCCACGTTGAACGCGCAGTCGTAAGGTCTCCGTTGAAGACTTTACATACAGACGACGACGACGACGCCGACGACGCCGACGAAGACGACGACAAAGACGAAGCCGACGTAGACGACGACGACGAATCACCGTTGAAGACGCCATGGACTCGATCAGTGGTAAAATGACAGCAGATGAGATGAAGGCCTTGGTTAATGATATTTTATCAAAGAGATTAACCGAGGCGACCCCACGTGTGATCCATACTGATGTGGATCCGTCACCGTACAAAATGAGAAAGCTGGACAAGTTGGAGACGAAGTTGGAAGGCACGTCCAATTACTTGAAATGGTCACGGCAGGCCATGCGGACGCTGAAGGGACGTGGCTTGGTTGGCTACGTCAATGGCCATCTTATCTCATCAACCGAATGCCATCTCAGGTATTGGACTGGAAGACACCGCTGGAGATGCTTACTGGTGCAACCACGTACACTGTTCCAACGAAAGTATTTGGGTGTGTATGTTTTGTCCAAGATAATAGGCCAGGAGTTGGCAAACTGGATCCTAGAGCGGTTAAATGTGTCTTTGTCGGGTACACGGCAACTCAGAAGGGATACGCATGTTGGAGCCCAGTTGAGCGAAAAATATTTGTAAGCATGGACGTTACATTCAGAGAACTGGAACCATATTATGGTTCGGATGACGGTTCGACGTTTGGTGACACACCTAACATAGAGGGTGTTAGATGTGAGGGGGAAAAATTAATCCCGTCTGTGGTAGTCGGATCGGTCCCATGCCCGGTCGTAGAAAACTGGACGAAAGGGGGAGAAAGCAGTGACTCCGATATAGAAGATGAAGAAGATACATATGTTAAACAGGGGGAGCAGCAGACAATGGAAAAGGAGCTCCAAGTCTACAGAAGGAGACAGCAGAAGTCCAGTACTATGCCTGTACCGTTCCCTGTGCGTACTGTACCAAGTCTTTCGTCTACTCATGCTCCAACTCTTGAAGATGTTGCCCCCGCACTGAATCAATCTGATTCTGATGCAGATCTCTCTGACTCTGATGGTATGATCTCTCCGCCACCTATTGCTCCCTTAAGGAGATCTTCTCGCATCAATGCGGGTAATGCTCCTAGTCGTTTTGATGATTATGAACATGATATTGCCAACTACCTGTCTTATTCTAACATTTTTTCGAATTATCGAGCCTTCATTGCATCATTAGACTCTACTTCGTTGCCTAAGTGTTGGCAGGAAGCAAAGAAAGATCCAAGGTGGAAAGCTGCAATGATGGAAGAACTTGGGGCACTGAAGAAAAATAAGACGTGGGAGCTGGTTCCATTACCCAAAGGGAAAAAAACTGTAGGATGCAAATGGGTGTACACAGTAAAGGAGACGTCAGAAGGAAAGGTGGAACAATACAAGGCGAGGTTGGTTGCAAAAGGATACACACAATCATATGGCATCGACTATGATGAGACGTTTGCTCCAGTAACGAAAATGAGCACCGTAAGAACTCTGGTCTCCATTGCAGCAAACTATGGGTGGAAGCTATACCAGTTAGATGTGAAGAATGGCTTTCTCCATGGGGACCTACAAGAAGAAGTGTACATGAAACTCCCGCCAGGGTGCTACGCTACAGAATCAGACGGAGGGACGTCGCATGAAAAAGTGTGCAAACTAAAGAAGTCGCTATATGGACTCAAGCAATCTCCTCGAGCCTGGTTTGACAGATTCAGAAAGGCTGTTACAGGCATGGGATACCATCAAGCAAATGCAGATCATACGATCTTTCTTCAGCATGCAAGAGGCTACATCACTATACTTGCTGTATACGTGGATGATATAGTAATCACAGGTAATGATGAAGTCGAAATCGCTAAGCTGAAGTCAAAACTCGCGAAGGAGTTTGAGGTGAAGGATTTAGGAGCAATGAGGTACTTTTTAGGTATCGAGGTGTGTGAAAACGAACAAGGAATTGTTCTCTCACAGAGAAAATACGCACTAAATCTGCTGAAGGAGACATGGATGCTGGGATGCAAAGCAACAGTCACTCCAATTGACCAAAAGTGCAAGTTGGGAGCAGATGCAAGAGAGCCAGTTGATCGTGAAAGATATCAACGACTTGTAGGAAGATTGGTTTATCTGGGACACACTCGCCCTGATATCTCATTTGCGGTGAGTGTAGTAAGTCGCTACATGCATGATCCAAGAACGGGTCATATGGATGCAGTGTTTCAGATCTTGAGATATCTGAAAGGGACGCCGGAGAAAGGGCCATGATTCAAGAAGAATAGAAGTATAGAAGTTGAGGGATACTGCGATGCAGACTGGACGAGCTGTATAGACGATAGAAGGTCTACCACGGGATATTGTGTCTTTGTACGAGGAAACTTGGTCTCATGGAGAAGCAAAAAACAGTCAGTGGTAGCACGGTCTACAGCTGAAGCAGAATACAGAGCAATGGCTTTGGGAGTGTCGGAGTTGCTGTGGGTGAAAGCGTTGCTGACAGAGTTGAAGCTGGACAAGGGAGCACCGTTACGTCTTCTGAGCGATAGTCAAGCTGCAATAAGTATTGCTAACAATCCAGTTCAGCACGACAGAACGAAGCACATCGAGATCGATCGATTCTTCATCAAAGAGAAGCTGGAACAAGGGATACTGAAGATTGATCATGTTCGCTCAGAAAAACAAGTGACAGACTGTCTAACTAAGGGTCTTAGTTTATTAAGTCTGTCGAAGCTATGTAACAAGATGGGAATGATTAATATCTATCGCCCATCTTGAGGGGGAGTGTTGAGAACTAATAAGGGACTTTAGTCCCACATTGGAAAATGTAGTATGAAGAGGAGCTAGACTCCCTATAAATAGTGGAGTAACCAGTCAATAAAACACAACAACTATTCTCTACACTATCAAACACTACATTTGGTGGAAAATTTGTGATTGAAATATTTTTCATGGAAAAAAAAGCCCAATCAAACACAGTAAAGCTGTGTTTGATTGGGCTTTTTTTTTCATGGAAAATATTTCCATCAGAAATTTTCCACCATTGTAGTGTTTGATATCTTATATTTTTCATAGAATTATTTTCCAAAAAACTATCATTTTCCATATTTTCTTCTAAAATGGTGGAAAATAAAACTTGTCCAACCCACATGAACATATCATTTTCCATGGAAACTAACTATTTCCGCGAAAAACAATGACAATTAAACACCAAATTAAATTTTTCATGATTTTTTTTTAAAATTCCATAGAATTTTTTCCTAGGAAAATAATTTCATGGAAATAATTTTTTTTCCACATGTTTTCCACCTTACAATCAAACACTACTTAAGAGTTTTTGGAAATTAACAGTAACTTAGTTGAGGCCACATTTTCCACCATCTTATATATTTATTTTTTATTTTTATTTTTTATTTTCTTATTGTTTTTTCGTTGATGTTGCGTTATAATTGTACCAAATTTTTCAACAAAATACAAATATAAAAGAGAGACATATTAAGATATGACAATATTCAACATCTTCATCCATTGATAAACTAAATAGTAAATAGTCATAAATATATTGTAAACCTCATCAACCCTCTCACAATTTGTATTACTGTCTTTAGTAGGATACTAGTTGTTATATCGGTTATGGTATTTTGCGATTTTAGAATTGCTACGACATTTTATATCTGTCCAATTGATTACTCATAATTTGTTTCATGAAATTAAATAACCAATTTAAGCCACAAGTGACTATTAGAATGAAAATGTTTTGTAAAAAAACCTTCTTGGTGAATCCTCTAAAACATACGAATACCCACGAATAGATGTGATGGAAGAAAAAAATGAAGTCAGCCAAAGCCAAGTGAAACGAATATATCATATTGCAATGTGAAACGAATACATCATATTACAAATTTAATTCTATAAACCAAACAGCACACATTTACAATAACTTAACTTACATGTAATCATAACAAATGTCTATAACGAAAGAAAAATGTTATATATAATAAATATCCAACAATATTATTTATTATTTATTTCATTTTGTTCGGGTGTCATTGGGCTCCCGACAGGCTCCATATGCTGCTAGGAGACTGAACCAAAGAAATAGAAATAGTTTTACTTTTCTTTTCTTTTTTAAAGTGAGAGAATCTAATATGCTAGAAAGAAAAGAAAAAAAAAAACAGAATAGAGATGTTGGTGGGCCTTTCCTATCATTTTTTTTTTTTTTATGATGTAGTCATTTTTTTGGGACCCGCGAGCAATGTCAAGATAAAGATTCAATCTGTCTCAATTTCTACGGGCTCTCTCTCGGTGTACCCAACGGACTACACGTCCACGAACACCTTTCCTCTCACTCAACCTTTCCTTAGACTTTGATAACCGGCTCAATTTTACTCGGACGCCAATTGTCAAAAATTTTCGAAGAAAATAGTTTTACTTATTTTGTGTGTTTTTATTTTCTTTTTTCGCACACCTAACATGCAAAAGTCTACCTTCTAAAATAGGCTGAAAAATCACTGACAAAGAAAACATAGCAGCAGTATTGTTTGATGCATTGTCCAAAGAGATAGAAATTTTTTTAGGGTGAATATCATATTCACGCACGTGTTTTGAAATCTCACTTGAAATTACAGCGTCCGTGTGTGGACATTCTATAATTTTAAGACAGATGATACGTTTTTGCAACATCCATTGTGCATCTATATAGTGTGCAGTAATACAAATGTAAGCATAACTCCACTTAGTAGTCCAAATATCAGAAGTAATAGACAACTTACTAACATTTTGAAAATCCGCTTTCAAAGCGGCTTTCTGCTCGTTAAAGAGACGAATAGCTTCATTTCGAGCTTGTTGTCTACTCACTCTAGTAAAGGAGGGGTTTAGAGAAATTGATGCATAATCTCGTAAAGATTCGCTTTCACCCGTCGTGAAAGGAAGTTCTTCACGAATAATATGTTTAGTTAATTCAGTTTTATGCCGAGCAGCTGAGTAAGTAAAATTACCCATTGAAGAACCGGTGGTGCCAAAGCTTATTTGGGTTTAGGACGCTTGAAGTGTGTCCTTCCCGTAGCAAGTGTCGTAGTGTCTGGATATGGTCCCGGTGCCACCGTCCTTCTTCCATGTGTACTGGTTGCAACATTTCTTGCATTGCGCCTTGTACGGTATTGGTTCACCCTTGGCATCTAAAACAAGCGAACCATCAGGATTAGTTTCAAAAATCAAAGTAAAATATTTTCAATACTTAGACCTTTTTTTTTTCCAGGACGTTGGGTGGAACTAGCGACTTCCGGAGGAGATGGTTGGAACCCCTCCGGAATCGGATTGGTTGCTACTTGCTCAGGTAGAATTTGAGTACCGTCAAAAAAAGTATTAAATAATTGGTAAGTCTGTCCAGCAAGATCATGTGGGTTTGAACCTTCACCAGCCATATATAAAATAAAATAAAGTAAAACTTTGTTAGAAGAAAGTAAGGGATTGAGAGGAAGATCGGGAAGCCGTAGAGCCGGAATGGAGTTGGGAGGGAGATCGGGAAGCCGTAGAGCACCAGAGCACCGGGGAGGGAAAGCCGTAGAACACCGTAGAGAAATGTTTGGAATGAGTTGTGTTTGAAAAATGGAATTTTTGGCCTACTTATAGAAATTTTTCAGCATTATTTTGGTAATTTTGGGCCCAAAATTACCAAAATGCCCCTCCCAACGTTTTAAAAACGGTTATATGGGAGGGACATTTCGGTAAAAGACCCCCCCAAACGGTCGGCTCATTTTTTAAAAAATAAAAATAAAAAATTCGAACGGCTCACCCCAACGGTCGGCTGGACCGGTCCAACCGGGCCGGACTTCGGGCCGGTCCACCCGGGCCGGGCCTAAAACCGAATTAAAAAAAAATTAAAAATTATCGGGCCGGGCTCGGGCTGGGGGTGGGGGGGGGGGGGGGGGGGGGGGAGGGGAGGCCCGACCCGACCCGTTGGGGGGTGGGGGGCCGGGCCGGGCTGATTTGATCGCGGGCCGGTCCGGACCTAGGCCGGGTACCGGACTAACCGGCCCACCCTACACCTTGAGTTTTTGTGAAATCTTATATTCTCCGGCGCTGAATATGTTTCATGTCGGCAAAATGGTTCTTTCCCACCACTGCCACCATAAAGGCATCAGAGACATAAAATTTGTTAAGAAATAATATAATTTTTGTAGTCTTAGATTGTTAAAATATTGAGTCATGTTTATACTCATAACTCATGTTTATATTCATAACTGTTAAAATTTTAACACTCTTGTAAATAAATTTTTCTTTTGTCTTCGGGACTACTGCAAAAAAGTTGCTAGCCCTGGCCTCGTTTGGTTCGCGAAATCTCCGGATTAGAAAAAAAAGAGTGATTATTTTCCTACGTTTCGATATCAAAGGAATTAAGAAGAAAAAAAAAAAATTCAATGGAAAAAAAATTAGGGAGAAAATTGATTCCATCCATCCAAGGAATCACTAATTGATTTCATCCATCCAAATAAGGAATCACTTTTCCACATTGAAGTAATCAATTTTCTTTCCAAAATTTTTGGCATTTCCAAATATCAGAAAAAAAAAATCAATAAAAAATAAAAATTTTCAAATGAATAGAAATGACAAAAACTTAATTTTCTTTTCTTTCCATTCTGCGAACCAAACGAGGCAAACGCAACAAAGACTACCAATATGATGTCCCTTAACAAACTTAGTAGTATCTTTAGCATCGGACAAAAATATTAGATTGTTCTGCATTAAAGTACAACGTAACATCTTTTTCAAATCGTATAAAGTACTGATAAGTAACTAATAAAGTATGTTACATAAGTAACCACACAAGCAATAAAGTATCTTGTGCATCAAATGAGCTGAAAACTAATTTATGGATGAGAAAATATATAACTATTAGGTTTTTCTTTTCTTTTCATTTTTTTTTAAGAATTCATAGGACATGTTTCTATCTTGAAAAGCCAAAACTTATGTTTTAAACTATACAAACACTTTTACTTCAAACTAGTAAATGCACGTGCTCTGCACGTATAATAAATATATTATTCAATTGTAGTTAAATATCTCTTTTAACTCATGTGATTAAGGTGCAAATTTTTTTTTTTTTTTTTGAGTTCGATTCTCCATGTTGACAAATTTTTTACTTTTTTCACCAATTTTTTACATAATTTATTTTTTGCTTAATTGCATTATGCTATCCTCAACTATTTCGCTTTTTCAACTTGATATCCTAAACTTTTTTTTGTAACAAGTTGATACCCAAAAAAAATTTGGGACGAAAATACCCCTGCTCAAACCTTAAAATTACCCCCCCTCCTCCAAACCCCCCCCCCCCTCCCCCACTCCGGCTACCCCCTCCCTCCCGCTCCGCCTCCCCTCCGGCCACCCCCCTCTCCCGCGTCCGGCCAACCCCCTACCCCCCACCGCCGCCGGCCGCCGCCGCAGCAGCAGCAGCCGCAGCCGCCGCTGTCACGTCCCGCTCCCGTAGGAGCGATCGTCCTCGCTAAGGCGTGATGCCGCACGGGCCTAGGATGCGCCCGTGCAAGGCCAAGTCCAGAAACGGCCGATTTGATGCTAGGCCACAGAGTTGCACAGAGTGTCCCCATTTGCAGCGGAAAGTAAACGAACACACAAGTTGAATACGAAATCAAACTCTTTATTGATATTCAAGAAGTTACAAGCGGCGCTAGGCCGATATTACAAGTCGCTCAAGCTCTCTCTCTCTGAAACATAAAAGGCGTGCCAAGTGGCTTACAAGATGGTATGATTCATGGCGATGTTCCGATACATTATGTCCCGTATATGGTGCTCCAGCACCTTGCAACGCTCCAAGGCCCAGAGATAGCTCCGCGCCTTAGCACGTTCGATGGAAGCTCCGCACCCACCGGCGTCTCCTGCATCCTGCATGCAGACTGTGGGGTTATCAGTACATTGTTATGCACTGGTGGGGAGGCTAGCTCGCCCACAATGCTATCATTACCGAACACGTTCCATTTACTTTTGTGCATCTCTATCATTCATTGTCTTTCTAATCTTGCCTTAGGATCAATTTCATGGCATATTGCATAACCTATCTCGTGTTGCAGAATTCAAGTGTCGCATAGAAAATATATGCACGACTTACCCATACTTACCGTCCGGCCTTCCCTGTCCAAGTAAACCAAGTTAGACAACAATTCATGTAATAACATAATGTGGTACTTGGAAAACATTCAATATCGAGTGCGTGTCCCTGCCTTGGGTCCTAGCGCATCGTAGGCGTATTCTTTAACTCATTGTACAAGTATTCTTGATCATGTGGTGTGTTACATTCAAGCCTGTTCAGGAGGTACTTGGTTCATTTAACTTAGACTACTTTGATTTCAATGCAAAGACTTGCACGTGGATTGCCACCAGCAAAGCCCCCTTATTCTATATGCACCGGTCGCTGGCATGACAAGCCATTTGGACATTTCTCCTTGGTATTTCTCAACTTAGCGTAGGGTGATGGCTGGTACACCCTGTTAAGTCTCTTGAAATACCCTGCACTTACGTCTTCCGGTGCCCAAGCCCGCACCCAGGCAGCCCGTAAGCCCCGACTTTTGATTCCGCCTAGGCCGGCCACGGTATACACCACCACACAACACCCGTGCCGTAGAATCATTGCACAGACACAGCAATCGCCACCCCTCGCTCGTGCCGTTTGTCCACGACCATTTCGTATTATCTTGTCTTTTTACTTAACGGCTATCTCCGCCGTAGGCTAACCCTTAGCCATAATGCGTTATCGACCAGGTTGGCGTCCGTGCAGCGCGGGTAGCGAGCCCCGATGCACGTGCCCGTCACACCTGTCGCTAACCATTCTTTCTTTTCTTATCTTTTCTTCATTCTTTCTTTTCTTTCTTTCTTTCACTTGTTCATTCGTTTATCGATTCATTCACGTATTCATTCATTCATTCATTGATTCGTTGATTTATTCATTCAAGCATTACGCAACTCCTCGTACGGGAGTCGCCTTGGCGACCCATCGGTCCCATAGCCTTTCAGTGTCGCTATACTCTACTCGGAACGACTATATTGATAGCCTTCCCGTTCATTGTTGTAAACCATTCATTGTTTTATTGTTGGACGCATAAGGAGCATAAACGTAGGCTTGTGCCGTAGCACGAACATGGAGCGCGGGCGAGAGTTCTCGTACTTTTCTATGTTCCTTTCCATATTCTATTCAAGCATACAAGTTGGGATTATTCCCTTAGTTAGGTGCGTTGAGTCATTTATTAGCATGCAAGAGGTTATCGCCTAGCGATTCTCGTGATAGTGTCCGTATTGTTATGTGTCTAGGCTAAGCACAGACGGGTTCATCGGAGCCACCCACCTTAGCGATGTTCGCATTGGCCGAGCGATACTCCGAGTGCGCCTTTGAAAGTCTAAGTCTGGATTCATCTTGACGGGCCAATGCAAGTCTTGCATCGATTCGCATCGATACTTCATCGGGTCGAAGCAACTCTTCGGGTCGACGGCTCATTTTTGAGTCGTTGCACTTGCCGTTTGAATCGGCGTTCCGCTAGGGCGGAGCGGGTTACTACATAATACACCACTCAAAACAAGTCTCGTCCTCGAGACTTCCTGAGTGCAGGTCATCCTACCGTTCCTTAACTCGGATCGTGTGCGCATCTTAGGCAATTTCCTATCGAATGGCTTTATCGTTCGATGGCATCGAACGGTACTCGGTTTCTTTCTAAGTTCCGCGTCGCATACGTTCGATCAATTTTATCGAATGACTTTTTACTCATTTTAGAGTTGATGATACTTATTCAATTGTCGTGTTTCTTTGATTCGGTTGCCATTTCGACGTGTCATGGAACTGGAATGGTTGTACGAGGCACGTTGTAATTTGTCAAATACGAGGGTCGTAGGCTAAGGCAAACTCATTTTCGTTTATCTCGGTCATCGAGATGACTCGATTCGCTTCTCAAGCGTTCTCGTCCATGAAATCAGTATGATTTCCTCTTAGCGGGGTCGACCAAGTCTAAGAAATTCTTGTCAAATTCAAGACCAAGTATTGCACTATCGTCGAGCATAACTTCCTATCAATGGTTCAATTCGTTGTACCAACTTTTACTAGCACGATTTCACGTTCACGACACTCGTTCACTCCCCAAGTCGTGCTAGAACTCATCGTATCACTTGGCCGGATCGTGCACGCATTTCAGGCGTCCCTAAAATACCTGCATTCAGCCTAGCCGCATGATAGAGAATTTGTCATTCTCACTCGAGTCGCATCGTGCACATACTCAGGCGTCCCTGAAATATATGCATGTCAGCCGAGTCTCGTGAGTAGGGTTTCCTACTCTAGAGTCATTCAATCCATCCATGCCAATCCTCGAGATCAATCTCTCGATTGTTAACTCTTGCAACAGGGCGTCTCGCCTAACCGCTAGGCCATTTCTCAAGGCTAAGTCAATGTCAGGATTGGAATCATAGTTCCCCAACAATAATGCCAACACTGACCCCCAATCCTAGGGTCAAACCAAAGTCGATAATACGGGATTCTCTACCCAAGCTCGCGTCACTCAGATTTCTAAACATCGAGCACGATCACCTAGTTCGTATCAAGACATTCGTTATGCAGCGCAACGAATTTGAATCCGTTCAACTCATGAAATCGACCTACTTCACGTATCCATTCTAACCAATTCATGTATTCGATCACGAGGTCATCTAGCTCGACAATACGTTCTGTCCCAATCTCACGCGAGTCCGATTATCTACGGTGGTTCATGAATCACCATGCAACGCTCCCGCGGAATAATCATTCTCATCGGAGCGTAACTCTTGTTTGAGTTTAGACTAACTCATTCTCGATACGCGGATTGGACCTACGCAATCCTCAAATTCAATCATCGAACACACTGATTCATTCTCAAGTCACCTTCGCGTTAAACCACAAGTCGAAGCATACGAATTGCCACGCCATGCAAGTGCCGATCACTCCCGCTGTATGAATCACCATACCAGCGCTCACGCGGAGTGATAGCCCTAATCGGCGTGACGCATGTGCGAGGCTAGAGTTGCGCTCGCATAAGACAAGAACGTCAACGTTGTGGTTGTCAACGAAGCAAATCCAAGCATTTCATTTTCTATCCAAGCCAAGATCGATAGTCCATTTATATTTCGTTCAACTAGAAAATCTTCGAGCCAAATCTATCTTTTCCTCGACATATTTTTAACATTTCAAGTATAGCGTCCAACGGAACAATAACATTTGCACGACCGTCATTTGCCGAGTCAGAGTGCCCCCGAGTTATCGCATATCGATCTTTGATACGCCTCAATACCATCGACGATATGCGTAACCTGACGATCTTCCTTTGCAACCAATTTCGAATCGTGCGACTGATGCTATTGTCCGAGTTGGATAATCCACAATTTTCTCGATATTTAAGATCAAGTTTGATCGCTATTCCTCAAGCTAGTTTCAAGATCGTTGTCCAAACTCAAGTCACAATTTATTTGAATCCATCCAAAATTGTACGCGCGATCCTCTAAGTTTCCTCGATCAAGACCATTCATTTTCATTCATCGTTCCGACCCATTTTCTAGCTCGCGTTGCCCATTGACAAGTTGTCCAGCGATACATCTCGTTCGGGACTTTTGAAGTCACGCCCAACTAAGCGTGACGCGTTCTAAGTCTTTGCGCGATCGCATCGCCTCGCCGACGTACTCGTACGATCCGTAAATCCTTTAGTCTCGCTCGAACAATTTCTATGACGTCCATACACCACTCAGGGTTCGAGCCACTCGTCTAGTCGTCGACATTCATTCTTGTTCTTCTCCGAACCTATCACATACACCACTCGGATTCAAGCCATCCTATTTAGTCCTCAATCACGTTCGCGTCATGCGCTAAGACATCCTTTAGATTCGTTCGACGGATCTCTAGCGTAATCACATCGCATCGCCTCAACGTACTAAGTCGTTCGTACTATCCTCAAAATCCAATAACTCTTCCGTGTACGCCTAAGCGTTAGTTTGATAGCGTTCCTATTAATATACACTCTAAGTGTATCTCCGTTCCCGACCGAGCGGTACTTGATATCGCTCGCAACCCGATTGCACCCAAGAGTCGAGGTGCGCGACGCGCGGACTAAGTTGTACCGCTTAACCATCCCGTACGGACTACATTCAAGTTTGCACGCTCACTTATTCTTGTTCGCAACTCATTTGCACCAAAGTGTCTAGGTGCGCGATACTCCGCACAAGTTAGCCAAAAGGCTGCGTGCATGACCATCCCGTTCGAACTATACTCGGGTCTCGTGTACTCGTTTGCTGTCGTCAGCATAAGCTTATTCAAGCACGCCTCGCGTTTGCTAACTCTTAGCATCGATTCCGTCTAACTCAAGTCCGTCGTGGTTTGGCACAAAGGCCTTCGCCTATCGGTCCCGATCACCCGAGTACTTATACGAGCTTTCGAAAATATTAGACTTATTGTATGGAACATCCCAAGGCACAACGAGAGAGAGAGAGCGCACACTTCTTTTGTAACCAACCGAGCTTTCAAAACTGAGAAAATCGAATGAAGTCCAAGGACGTAAAGCCGTGCTTTGATACCAATCTGTCACGCCCCGCTCCCGTAGGAGCGATCGTCCTCGCTAAGGTGTGATGCCGCACGGGCCTAGGATGCTCCCGTGCAAGGCCAAGTCCAGAAACGGCCGATTTGATGCTAGGCCACAGAGTCGCACAGAGTGTCCCCATTTGCAGCGGAAAGTAAACGAACACACAAGTTGAATACGAAATCAAACTCTTTATTGATATTCAAGAAGTTACAAGCGGCGCTAGGCCGATATTACAAGTCGCTCAAGCTCTCTCTCTCTCTGAAACATAAAAGGCGTGCCAAGTGGCTTACAAGATGGTATGATTCATGGCGATGTTCCGATACATTATGTCCCGTATATGGTGCTCCAGCTCCTTGCAACGCTCCAAGGCCCAGAGATAGCTCCGCGCCTTAGCACGTTCGATGGAAGCTCCGCACCCACCGGCGTCTCCTGCATCCTGCATGCAGACTGTGGGATTATCAGTACATTGTTATGCACTGGTGGGGAGGCTAGCTCGCCCACAATGCTATCATTACCGAACACATTCCATTTACTTTTGTGCATCTCTATCATTCATTGTCTTTCTAATCTTGCCTTAGGATCAATTTCATGGCATATTGCATAACCTATCTCGTGTTGCAGAATTCAAGTGTCGCATAGAAAATATATGCACGACTTACCCATACTTACCGTCCAGCCTTCCCTGTCCAAGTAAACCAAGTTAGACAACAATTCATGTAATAACATAATGTGGTACTTGGAAAACATTCAATATCGAGTGCGTGTTCCTGCCTCGGGTCCTAGCGCATCGTAGGCGTATTCTTTAACTCATTGTACAAGTATTCTTGATCATGTGGTGTGTTACATTCAAGCCTGTTCAGGAGGTACTTGGTTCATTTAACTTAGACTACTTTGATTTCAATGCAAAGACTTGCACGTGGATTGCCACCAGCAAAGCCCCCTTATTCTATATGCACCGGTCGCTGGCATGACAAGCCATTTGGACATTTTTCCTTGGTATTTCTCAACTTAGCGTAGGGTGATGGCTGGTACACCCCGTTAAGTCTCTTGAAATACCCTGCACTTACGTCTCCCGGTGCCCAAGCCCGCACCCAGGCAGCCCGTAAGCCCCGACTTTTGATTCCGCCTAGGCCGGTCACGGTATACACCACCACACAACACCCGTGCCGCAGAATCATTGCACAGACACAGCATTCGCCACCCCTCGCTCGTGCCGTTTGTCCACGACCATTTCGTATTATCTTGTTTTTTTACTTAACGGCTATCTCCGCCGTAGGCTAACCCTTAGCCATAATGCGTTATCGACCAGGTTGGCGTCCGTGCAGCGCGGGTAGCGAGCCCCGATGCACGTGCTGTAGAAACCCTAGAGGGGGGGTGAATAGGGTCAAGCTAACTAATCAAGCACTTAGCACAAGCTAATTGGCAATTTAAAAATATAAGTGCAAGAGAAGAAGCAAACACAATACCGACACCGATATATCCTGGTATCCTCCTAAGAGGCAGTCCAGTCCCGGAACTCTCTCCGGCTTTAATCCACTATTTGAGCAAATAGTTACACACGAGTTTGGATCCGAAGAACTCGCCAACTTCTTACACAAGAGCTTTAATCCGAAGGGCTCTCCGACTTCAACCGAGAGTTTGGATACGAAGACTCCCCAACTTCAACCGAGAGTTTGGATACGAAGACTCTCCAACTTCAACCTTTCACAATAGGTTTTGATCTCCTTATATAATAGGATGAAGATCTCACTTTTCAACTCAATAACTCTAACACAATTTGTGGATGGCAAATGAAAGCTTTGTAGAGTTGTATGTGGATAAGCTTTGGTGGTTTAGGAATTTTTAGTCTCAAAGCATCAACCTTGAATGAAGGGGTTCAAGGCTATTTATAACCAAAGCATTGAAAAGAGCTCAAGGCAACTTTTCAGTCCACGAACCGGCATACCGCCGGTATGATCCGGCATACCGGCGGTATACCGGTCTGGAATTGCAACGGCTAGAAATAGAGCCGTTGGGATCATTAATTGCTGGAAATCCGACCGTTGGAATTTCAACGTTTCGGAAGCGGTATACCGTCGGTATGATCCGGTATGCCGTCGGTATGCCGGTTTTGTAAACAGAAACTTTCTGTGAACAAAAACCGGTATACCGTCGGTATACTCCGGTATACCGTCGGTATGCCGCTTATCCACCAAAAATGATCCTGGGCTTATTTCTGCCCTAGCTTTCGATTTTGCCATCCATTTCTTGTGTTTATAATTATTCCTAAGACTCATTACAGACTCCAGATATACTTAGACAGGTGCAGGCTTCTTCAGAGTCTTGAAATGATGATGGCATGGCTTGGCTTCTTCCTTTGAAAGGTGCTGGCTTTTCCCTTGGCGGCAGCTGTCCAAAGATATCCAGTTTGTAAAAACTGAATACCTTTCAGGAGCTTCGCCCCCGAACCCTCGACGAGGGGCGCTGCCCCCTCAACCCCCGTCCGCTGACCGGGCAGCGGAACCCCCGGTGCGTGGCTCCAAAGATGTCGTCGGGTGGTTCAGAGAAATCTTGTGGGATCCGTCGTCTTTGGCCTACCATGATTTCTTCATTGCATATGTCCACATTGATCTTGTTTATTGCTTTTCTGCATGTACATGTTAGACGAACAAAGCAATATATATAGTAGCAAGTATGATAAGTTAAAGCACATTAGGACTATGCAAAGTTTAAGTATAAGTGCTAAGGTGATAGCATAAATGTTAGTGATATCATAATGATTAAACTTAATTGAATGACCACAATCAAAAACATAGTTTTGATTTTGGCAACCCAAGTAAGTTTAAGATAGATAAGCTCATATCACTAATATGTAAACCAATAGGCACATATCACCAAAGATATAAGTATAAGTAGAAATGCTATAGCGATAGTATGAAGATTAGTGATAATGAAATGCTAAACTTAACATATTAACCATATTCAAAAATATGATACAATCATTGGGCCAACAATCTCCCCCTTTTTGATTATGGCAAATCGGTTAAGTTTAGTATGAACACAATAGATGCATGTATCACTAATATACACAAGATATAAGCAATATCACTAAACGCATACTACTTAGATTACTTATAAACACCTACTAAAACTTACTTCTCCCCCTTTGACATGATCAAAAATGGGCTCCCCCGTACTAAGAGATAAAAAGAAATCGATCTTAAGTATAGAAATCAGAGCATGGAGAAGTCATAGACAATCATGGTCAAAATAGACTAATGAAAAATAATGGGAGAAGGGTGTAATGACAAGTGTATAAAGCTACATATCAAATGTAGAGTGCCAAAAAGGAAAATAACTTGTCAAAACACAATATAGTTGGTAAAACAAATAAAATTGATAATCAGTCAAAGAATAGTTTTACCAACTTGAAATCCAAGAAAGAAACTCCAAAACATAATATTATAGGAATTAAAACTCTAGTTTTGGAAGGAAGCGATATACCAATTGAAATAAGGATTTCAATCAAAAGCCCATGAGGATTAGATAATTGCAAAGTAATTGATATAAATAAAGTACCAAGTGAGATAGTTGAAAGATATAAACTTAATACCAATTGAAATATAAGCTTGAAACAATGATCAAAAAGCCATTTGAAAGTCAAAATAGTCCACAAATGAATAGTGGAACAAAATAAAGGAATGATCAATGAAAAATAGAGCAATTGATATAAACTAATCTCACTCTTTGCAAAATGTATATGCTTATCCAAGTACATGCATTTGAACTCAAATACCTTATCATGCTATATGAAAATCCTTTTAGATAAACATGAAGGTAAAGGAGAAAAATACTTGAGAAGGAGAAATTCAGTCGACTTGAATGCTTCCCCTCAAAGTATTACCAATATAGATAAACATGTATTTTAGGTAAGTCCTCAATAAGAAAAGCCAAATCAATTAAGCGTGTAAGGAAAGCCAAATCAACGAAAGCATAATATTCATCAAGATAAAATCTGAAAGTTAATATTAGCAAGATGACATATTTAACCCATATGAAATAGAGAGATAAGATAATAAGGACAATCACATACACTCTCATAAACCCTTCACAAATAAAAGTATCATGACCTCATTCACTAAGATATGAAAAAGAAGAAGGTATGGGTCCATGATGAACTAGGTATACGACATATTTAAGGGTATAAATGAATTGAATCAATTAATTTGCTCCCCCTCAAAATATGCGTATCTAGTTCCAAAGCACTTATAGCATAAAATAGATAACTACAAGATGTAGGGATAAATCAACTATGGATTTCTCCCCCTTGCTCGATGCATATAAGGCTACAATATCGTCAAAAGACGAAAAATATCATCTTTAGACAAGAAGAGATATACAATTAATAGCTACTAAAGATGAAGGATCAAAAGAATATTCTAATTAAGCACATATAATCAAAAGATGACATACATTAGTCTATATAGAAGTATCTCATAATTAAATATGATAGATCAATGTATGTTATCCTTTGAGAAAATGTCATCATGAAAAAGAATAAAGTCAATTAAGAACAATCATGATGATAGACATAATATAGCTCAAAAATAAAATAAAAATAAAACTCAAACATCATGTCCATGATTATCTAATTAAGAAATAATCAACCAATTTATTGCTTTGCATGGACTAGATATATTTTATCACATATGTACCCATCAACCGGGTAATATCCAAACTTTGCTACTTCTAAATGAAAGACCAATAAAGTTCAAATAGCAAAGGTCATATGTGACAATCCATGAGTAGTCAAAGTAGAGTAATAAAATAGTCTGATACTCACATAATAAGATAATATAGGACTACTCAACCATTAGGAACATTCATAAAGGAAACAAATGAATAAATATGATCTAATGAATCTCATCAAGAGAAAATCACAAGTCCAAAAAAAATCTCACACATTAACATGGGAAAGAGTCAATCTCATTTAAATAATTACAACCATAATAAAGAAGAGATGTAAATGATAATACGATGAAAACATGGCTCAAAAAGTGAGAGAAATTTAAGAGAGACTTGCTAATGACTAGTTATGGAAGAGAGTTAAAACAAGGACTCACAAACCTCTAAGAGAAAACGAGATTTAATAAAGAATTTGTAAAACTAGTTTTAGAGATTAAGCATATCACAAATCTTGTTTTTGTAAACTAGCATATCATATATAGATTGAAGTATAGGAATATAGCTAGATGTGTGAAAGTGAGCCAAAATTATATAGCTTAATAATATATCACAAATAAGCAAACTATATAATCCAAATAAGATTAATGAGAGAAGCCATTAACAAGATAAATGTGCTCATTAATTCTTAAGTCACTAACACAAAAAAATACTTGCTTAAGCATAGAGTTCACAATTAAGGGAATACATTTTGAAAGATCAAAATGATTTAGAGACTCTTTACTAAGCAAGGATAAGAGCATAAGATGATAAATAAATGAATTAGACTCTTATCAAGTAAAGGACAAAAGAGATGTTCATGAAAACACAATAAAATAAATCTCTTTGCCAAGTATTGAGATTAACCCAAGATAATGAAATAATAGATCAATCTAGAGAATGCAAAATACTATAGCCACATTAAAATAAGTGTATTCTCTAGAAGTAGAAAAATCTCAACACAAAAGCTCAAACCATAGTAGCTAAATTCATAAAAAATATGATGTAACAATTACAAGTATTCTCATGTGCTACAAAAATATCATTGGGCAACAATAATTCAAATGGAAGCATAACCCAAGGAATGAGCAAAGAAAGATCATTAAGATCAAGAAAGCTAATTGCTAAGGATAGTAAAAATCATTTTCAAAAAAAAAAAAACTTTCATAGTGCACAATAGAAATATATAGATGATATAGATTTGAAAATGTGCACTAAAAATGGAGGTTAATTATAAAAATAAGACAAAACACAAAACCTTGTGATTCTTAAAAGAACTTCCATAAATAGTCAAGTGCAATACATAAACAAATATTTTCTCTCACCATCCCAACTTAAAGATATAAAACAAATAAATATCAAAAGGTAGGAATCATTTATATATATGAAACTATATATATATCACGAATAGGCATACACGAAAAGATCAAAAATCAATTAAGAGCATGTATCCCTAAAGTCAACCAAAAAGCTAAAAAGATATCATTAAAAGAAAGCTTTAAGGAAGAAGCATATTGATTCAAAAAGAGATACACAAATTTGATCAAAAGAATCAATAGCTAGAGTATGAGTTAAGCACGAGTCTAGAAGTAACAAGTATGAATAAATACTCTTCAAGTTAATATAAAACTTTAGCTTAACTCATATGCCTACATAAAGGTATTTATACAAAAATAGATATCAATATAAGAGATACATGAACTATAAGTAAATGAAAATTTTAATAAATAGTCATGTATCCTTAATGAATATTTGAGAAATTATCACAAATTCAAAGGCATGTATAAATAAGCTATATTAGGCAAAGACATAATTGATTCTCAAGAAGATAATCAAGATAAAGTATGAGAATCAATAATGAATATATTATGTAAGCACAAGAATAAAAAGAAGTATAAGTATATACTTGTCAAGTAATAAGAAGCTTGTGCTAAAGACATATATTCGCAAATATCGATTTAAAAAAATATTACATATTAAGGAGAAATCGGTAAGAAGTAACTATTAAAAAAAAATTAAAGACGGAGAGTTAAAATCATATTAACTCAAATCAAAATCAAGCTCCTATGGACTAGAGTGATATACATGCTCTATAAATAAGGATTAATAATAACGAGCATGCATAATAAAAGTGTCACACTAATAGAGAATGAGTGATAAACTACATAGTGTGAACTAAACATTTAAGCCAAGTAACTAGTCATGCTAGATAAAAGAAATAATAAGAGAATTAACTAAGCATGCTAGTATTATATCTCACATTGATTTATACAATAAGCAACTAAGGATATCAATGTGAGCTAGTAGCAAAACATCAAGAGAAACATGCTAGATTCTACTAATATAAACAATTTAAAGAGAATTGTTTAGCATGTTACCAAAGTGGCTCTAGTGGCCACGCTTGTGTTGGTACAAGTGCTTGGAAGATGTCCTTTGAGCTTTGCAACCACCAACACGCTCCTCGATGCTATGTCCCGATATAAGAAGCTCCACCTACAACATTAGGCGAAGACTTTGGTATCCAAATAAACTTGGAGCCACATTTGTTAGCTTTAGGGACCCATATACTATTTACTCTAGCATTGGTAGAAAAACTCTTACGAATAGGACAAGTTAAGCTCATGTGTCCAATGCGAGAGCAATAGAAGCACCTAATACTAGTGTGTGCACATGTATCAGAATGAGCATGGTTATGAACATGTGACATACTAGAATGATGAATATCTCTAGAATGAGCATGAGAAGATTTGGTTTTAAGAATATTATGTTCTAATAACAAATCATCATGCATACAAGTAAGAGATCAAATTTAACATTTAAAGCATTATTCTCTTTTTCAAATAAAGCAATTCTAGAGATAAAAGCATCATTTTGTTTCTTTAAAGTGTCAATAGAAGAATCATGCAAATGATTAAGCTCATGTGTTTGCCTCTTAAGATCTTCTATTGATGAGGAAAGAGATTTGATTTTCAAAACTAAAGCCTCATTCAAACTCTTTAAAGAAACACAAGATGAGTTTTGAGAATCAAGTCTAGATAATAAAACATTGTTTTCATTTCTCAAAAACTCATTTGCTTCTTCTAAATGAATAACCTTATCAGAAAGTTCTTCATTTGTAGAATGAAGGTTGTCAAGAATCTCTAAGGATTGTTTAGTCATGGCTTTCCACTTAGAGCATTTCTTGCATTTAGAAGAAACATGATTGTCTATGCTACTAGAAATAAAACTCTCTTTATCGGAGGATGAGGAATAGGTTGCCATAGAAAAATAACAAGGATCTACTCTAAGGATGTTAAGCCTAACAATAGAGTCCTTGTTCTGATACCAATTGTAGAAACCCTAGAGGGGGGGTGAATAGGGTCAAGCTAACTAATCAAGCACTTAGCACAAGCTAATTGGCAATTTAAAAATATAAGTGCAAGAGAAGAAGCAAACACAATACCGACACCGATATATCCTGGTATCCTCCTAAGATGCAATCCAGTCCCGGAACTCTCTCCGGCTTTAATCCACTATTTGAGCAAATAGTTACACACGAGTTTGGATCCGAAGAACTCGCCAACTTCTTACACAAGAGCTTTAATCCGAAGGGCTCTCCGACTTCAACCGAGAGTTTGGATACGAAGACTCCCCAACTTCAACCGAGAGTTTGGATACGAAGACTCTCCAACTTCAACCTTTCACAATAGGTTTTGATCTCCTTATATAATAGGATGAAGATCTCACTTTTCAACTCAATAACTCTAACACAATTTGTGGATGGCAAATGAAAGCTTTGTAGAGTTGTATGTGGATAAGCTTTGGTGGTTTAGGAATTTTTAGGCTCAAAGCATCAACCTTGAATGAAGGGATTCAAGGCTATTTATAACCAAAGCATTGAAAAGAGCTCAAGGCAACTTTTCAGTCCACGAACCGGCATACCACCGGTATGATCCGGCATACCGGCGGTATACCGATCTGGAATTGCAACGGCTAGAAATAGAGCCGTTGGGATCATTAATTGCTGGAAATCCGACCGTTGGAATTTCAACGTTTCGGAAGCGGTATACCGTCGGTATGATCCGGTATGCCGTCGGTATGCCGGTTTTGTAAACAGAAACTTTCTGTGAACAAAAACCGGTATACCGTCGGTATACTCCGGTATACCGTCGGTATGCCGCTTATCCACCAAAAATGATCCTGGGCTTATTTCTGCCCTAGCTTTCGATTTTGCCATCCATTTCTTGTGTTTACAATTATTCCTAAGACTCATTACAGACTCCAGATATACTTAGACAGGTGCAGGCTTCTTCAGAGTCTTGAAATGATGATGGCATGGCTTGGCTTCTTCCTTTGAAAGGTGCTGGCTTTTCCCTTGGCGGCAGCTGTCCAAAGATATCCAGTTTGTAAAAACTGAATACCTTTCGGGGGCTTCGCCCCCGAACCCTCGACGAGGGGCGCTGCCCCCTCGACCCCCGTCCGCTGACCGGGCAGCGGAACCCCCGGTGCGTGGCTCCAAAGATGTCGTCGGATGGTTCAGAGAAATCTTGTGGGATCCGTCGTCTTTGGCCCACCATGATTTCTTCATTGCATATGTCCACATTGATCTTGTTTATTGCTTTTCTGCATGTACATGTTAGACGAACAAAGCAATATACATAGTAGCAAGTATGATAAGTTAAAGCACATTAGGACTATGCAAAGTTTAAGTATAAGTGCTAAGGTGATAGCATAAATGTTAGTGATATCATAATGATTAAACTTAATTGAATGACCACAATCAAAAACATAGTTTTGATTTTGGCAACCCAAGTAAGTTTAAGATAGATAAGCTCATATCACTAATATGTAAACCAATAGGCACATATCACCAAAGATATAAGTATAAGTAGAAATGCTATAGCGATAGTATGAAGATTAGTGATAATGAAATGCTAAACTTAACATATTAACCATATTCAAAAATATGATACAATCATTGGGCCAACACGTGCCCGTCACACCTGTCGCTAACCATTTTTTTTTTCTCATATTTTCTTCATTCTTTCTTTTCTTTCTTTCTTTCACTTGTTCATTCGTTTATCGATTCATTCACGTATTCATTCATTCATTCATTGATTCGTTGATTTATTCATTTAAGCATTACGCAACTCCTCGTACGGGAGTCGCCTTGGCGACCCATCGGTCCCATAGCCTTTCAGTGTCGCTATACTCTACTCGGAACGACTATATTGATAGCCTTCCCGTTCATTGTTGTAAACCATTCATTGTTTCATTGTTGGACGCATAAGGAGCATAAACGTAGGCTTGTGCCGTAGCACGAGCATGGAGCGCGGGCGAGAGTTCTCGTACTTTTTCATGTTCCTTTCCATATTCTATTCAAGCATACAAGTTGGGATTATTCCCTTAGCTAGGTGCGTTGAGTCATTTATTAGCATGAAAGAGGTTATCGCCTAGCGATTCTCGTGATAGTGTCCGTATTGTTATGTGTCTAGGCTAAGCACAGACGGGTTCATCGGAGCCACCCACCTTAGCGATGTTCGCATCGGCCGAGCGATACTCCGAGTGCGCCTTTGAAAGTCTAAGTCTGGATTCATCTTGACGGGCCAATGCAAGTCTTGCATCGATTCGCATCGATACTTCATCGGGTCGAAGCAACTCTTCGGGTCGACGGCTCGTTTTTGAGTCGTTGCACTTGCCGTTTGAATCGGCGTTCCGCTAGGGCGGAGCGGGTTACTACAGCCGCCGCGGCGGTGGCGCCGGAAGCGGGAGGGGGGGTTGGCCGGACGTGGGAGAGGGGGGTGGCCGGAAGGGAGGCGGAGCGGGAGGGTGGGGGTGGTAGGAGTGGGGGAGGGGGGGGGGAGGGGAGAAGGGAAGAGTGAAGGGATAAGGGCATTCTGGGGTTTTTTGAAAAATTAGGTATCAAGTTGAAAAAAAATAATAGTTGAGGTATCAACTTGTTACAAAAAAAAGTTTAGGGTATCAAGTTGAAAAAACGGAATAGTTGAGGGTAGCAAAGTGCAATTAAGCTTTTATTTTTTTAAAAATAAAATGGATCGTGATATAATGAGGGCTTAAACGGCTCACTTTTGAGCCGTTTTGAAGCCTCATTGTATAGTGGAACATAGGAATCCAACTTAATCCTAAGGGCCAAGTACAATTTCTTGATCGAGCCAAACAATTTGTCCTCTAGATGGATATATACTTAAACGACTCAAATATATATTATGTTTATACAATGCTACCATCTAAGTGTTGCGAAAATTAGAGTCAAAATGAAGCGTCCATTCTTAAACAAATTCTCCAACATTAACAACACTCCATAGTTCAGTTATCGTATAGAACGAGGAAACAAAAGACCAAACGCTAAATGGAGTTTGGTGTATATTATAACTGAAAATTTTCAAAACAAAAGGAAGATCTCATTATCAATTTTTTTTTTTTTTTGAATTAAAAAAACTTCCGCCACTGACATTTCTTGATAATACCTTGGCACCACTTATTATATTAATTTTCTAAATATTTTTTTAATTTATTTATTTATCGTGGCATTTTTTTAATGACATATATATGTCAAAAAGGTTCACTTTCTTTAATTATGTCACTTATATTCTGTAAAAAAATACTCCTATTAGTTAATATGATTGTTCTTTATTCTTTTATCTTTTATCACTAAATATAACTATTTTTTGTTATATATACCAGTTATTCAAGTGCCCACGACACTTCTTAATGATTCTATTTTTGAATTTACTTATCTTTATATACATGCATAATATTTCTAGCCATTCCTATTTTTAACTGTGACACTTATATTTTATCATGAAAGACATCATTTTTTAGTGGTGGCACTTATATAGATGACACATAAAATTGTCATATTTATAAGGATCCACTATATTCATATACTTTAATCATTATCGTTCTTTATTCTCTTACATTCTATCCCTAAATACAACAATATGTTTTGTTATATAGATAATCGTGACACTTATGTTTCGATACGAAAGACAACTCTTTTTTAATCATGATGCTTATATAGATGATCGATGGACGAATTATATTCCTAGTCATTAATCTACTTATCTATATAAATATATAATCCGAATATTAGAAATATTATTTTTGGATGTAACATTCTTTTGTCTAAAAATATTATTAATTATGAATTAAAAAGTTACATTGTCACCTACTAATTCAAATTTTCTTACTAATATAAAATCGTAATAACTCACTTTGTTAAAAAAAAATTTCTCTTTACGCTTTTACTCTTCTTTCACTTGAAATTGTACACACAACACGCGTGTTCGATCCATAATATATTTTACAGAAAGATTATATGACAAAAGAAAATTTAGAAAAAATGAGGGCAGAAGTTTAAAAAAAAATTCGTCCAACGGCTCAGCGGAATGCATGCACAAAACAAATTAAAAAAAAAGAAATATTGAAGTCAAAGAAAGAATAAATTAAAAAAATGCAGCAACAAAATAGAAATAACGAAGACCATAAAGAAAATAGTAAAAAACACCAACAAAACAGTAAAACCGTACGTAAACAGCCGGATACTCACGCGTATCTCTCTCTCCTCTCTCCTCTCTCCTCTCTCCTCTCTCTTTCTATTAATACTTTCAACATCAAACCGAGAACTTTGTGATTTGCTACTCTCTCTCCATCTCTCTCTCTCGTAAGTCTCTCTCTTCTCTTTCTTTAAGCCATTGACGTTAGATCTCCAATTTTGAGTTATGGTCTCTATAATTTGACCTAATTTTTGACCGAATCTGATGTTTATTGTTAATTTCTCGTCGGCACCATAAAGATCTCTACTAGATCTACATCTCGCCCTTTATTTTCTGCATTTTTTTTTTCCTTTTTGCGTATCGATCATGACCTGATCCGTACTTTTGATCACTAGTTGGAGTCGTGCTGGATTATTTTGTGATAACTCCTGTGTCGATTGTTCACTGATCAAAATTATGACATTTCCCCTTTTTATATTTGATTTTTTGGAAGTTTAAACCAGAAAATTTTCGATTTCGCAAATGTGGGACCTGAGAAGTTCAAAACTGCTATTAATTTTGTAGGAATTATGAGTGATACAGTCAGATCTGCTTCAAGTGATGGAATGATTACTGTTCCATTAGTTTATTCTTTATATCGATTCCTTAATAAAAATTATTCTTTGGTGGGTTGACATTGTTGCTTATTATATTTCCTTTCGTGATTCGATTGATTTCGAAGGAGAGATCTTAACTATTCAAAAGGAATTGGCTTTTGTAGAGATCTGTTCTTCGATCTAATTGAGTATATTGATCTCCGTTTTAGTTTCTAATTGGATGCGACTAGGTTATTCCCTATATAAGACATGGAAAATGCTTTCTACAAATTTATATGATTTTGATGAACGCAAATGTAGGCATTCTTGCAGCTCAAGTTTTAATAGTAAATCTAGATCTGTCAACATGGGAAATGCTATGTTGTGGAAATGTTATATTTGAAAATATATATTATGCATGCAGGCTTGCAGCTATTTAGTGGTGGGGCTAGCATATAAATTTTGTGGGTTTGTTGGGGGGGGGGGGGGGGGGGGGGGGTTGAACTTTAGGTAGTTTGAGCGACACGAGGACACTATTATCATACCATCTAAAATACCAATTTTTTAGAGAATTTATTTATCACTTAATTGTTGCATATTTCAATTCCAAACAAGTGAATAAAATATTTAAAAAAATCAAAATCAAAATTCTTTTCCAAAATTTTGGGCCGGTCTACATCCCGGCCGTGCCTTTGTGTAGATCTGCCTCTGCAGCTATGTCAAGTGACATAGCCAGAATTTCATTATTCATGGGTTGGGTGAGGGGAGGATACTAACTAAATTTTTCGTCAAAATATGGACAATTTACAAGCTGGGATTGCATAGGGAATTGTTGGAGTTTAACTGAAGCAGGGACCGGATTAATAACAATTTGTATGGCATAAATGGTTAAAAATAAAAGGCGACTGTGCAAGTTGGGAAATTATTTCTGTATATCACATACTAGAAGGGTCACCGACAAGTTTATGTGCAAATTATTTCTATATCACATACTATACCATTATTATCTATTATCATTGTGCATGCAGCTTTATGTGCTTATGTGTGTCAGTTTGTATGTTAGAGATAACTTAGTAAAATCTGCTAGAACTCTTGCTAGCTATTGTTTCAGAAGGTTTGCTTGGTCCTATGTACTTAGTCATGATTCCATGTAGGTCACTCGACAATTTCTTAGTATATGTTTTATTTAGTCTATTATATGATTACATTTGAATGTGGGGTTCAGATAACCCACACCCCACCCCAACCGACCCCATTATAGTTATTATGAGATATCTCTCATTTGGGCATACATGTAAATGATTTTACTTATTGTGAACTAGGCTTGCAAAATTGTGATGTTTTTGTGCTTTTTGCCTGACCACATTCGGTAGTGGATGTATATATTCTATGATGAATGGCAATTGCCGAGAAAATATCTTATTTGCTAAATATATGGTTATTTTAGAGATGAAGAATTAGTTTTCGGCTGGCATAACATAACTGATTGGCGGGTTGGGGGCTTCACGAGCATTTGGTACGAAAGAAATATTTTCTTAGTTGGTTCTTTTGGTGTGGATAACCAGATTAAGAGTACTAGTAGATATACAACGCATAGTATCAAAACTTAGTTAAATGCATCAATTTTCTTCTAAATATACATAATTTCTGGAGCGAGTAAGCTATGTTGAGCGTCCATGTGGTTTCTGGTACATATCCCATATGGTCAACATATAAGATGCACCAATTTTTTGAGTGTCCATGCTTCCTAGGTAATAAGGAATGCCTTTTTTTGTGATGCTCACATATAACCTTTAATAATGTAATTGCTTGGTCTTTTAGTTGCTGCATACAAAGGCTTGAATTTGCCTAATATATGGTCACCTCCATTGACAAATAAATAAGAATAAACATTGGCCCTTTAGTAAGCATGAGAACCATGAATTCTCCAAAATTCTTATTTCTTAGTGGCATGTGCTCTACCATTAGGGAGCATAGACTCCAAAAATGGGTGCATGCCCATGTTGGACACATCCTGGACACAACACAGACACTAAAAATGTACTAGACACACCAAAATATATCACACGTCTGTGTTGTAACCATATTTGCGTCTTGTCATGTTTGTGTTGGTGCAACATACTTTTCCATTTTGCCCTTCATATGGATCACAACTCAATTTTGAGAGAGCTCCATAAAGTTCAAGTTCTTTGTCCTGCTATTTCAGGAATTTTATCTCTGAGTTGGTTCCTTATTCCTTCCTGGTAAACGCAACTTTGACAAGAAAAGTCTTGAAGGTATTTCACATGCATAGGAAAGTGATCTCCAAGTCTACACTAACTGTGAATATAGGTCCAAGTGGAAGGGAGATGTGGTATTGTCTTCTATAACAGATAGCATCATTGTGGGATAAATTAATATGCCAAAGATCTAAATGGTATATTGGTCATAAAGTTGAGTTATAGTTAGAGTTTTATCCCTTGGATGGAAATTGTTGTGAAGAAATTTCCTAAAATAATGTGATTGATTGTTTGCTAATTATCATGTAACTTCTATTAGGTGTTAGACATGGATACCACCTTTATGTAAGTTGAATGTAGTTGGTGATATGTCGTACATATCAGATTAAAGTCATTAGACTGTGCAATCAGTTGGATTGCAGATGCACTGTTGATCCCCAGTTCAAATATTAGATTGGGCATGCTTTGTTTAATACCTGATCCGTTGCTTAAGGTAGATCTAGTTATTCTCTAATTGTAGGAATTAAATAACGGGTAATGTCTTATGATATGCTGGCAACACGTTTGATTCAAGTGCCTACTATCAAAAATACAATAAACACACCCTTGCTTCTTGGTTAGGCCACAAATCATATGTCGGGGGTACGAGGTATCTTATAGGTTGGGTTTTCGATGGAAATTTGAAGACCATTTTTCACAGTGATAGAACCAAGTCTATTCTGATTTTTAGTTGCACTTTACTGTTTGAGAAATTTTAACTGATAGCGGGCAAATATCTTTTGGTTCTATATCTAAAAAGATGCCTGGTTGAAAGGATTGAGAGAGGAAAGTTATTGACATGTAGCCTCTTATAGATATGAATGAAATATGTCATTATTCTATATGAAAATTGAGTTTCAGTGTTATGGAAATATGTCATGCTTCTACATTAAACTATGTTACTTTTCCAACCTGTTTCTTGGAGTTTGAATTATCTAATGAAATTTGATACTTGTCATCAGGAAAAGGAAAAGAAATGACGTCATATAAGCCTAAAAACATCCTCATTACTGGTGCAGCTGGCTTCATCGCCTCCCATGTTGCGAACCGCCTTGTCCACAGCTATCCCGAGTACAAGATTGTGGTTCTTGATAAGCTTGACTATTGCTCCAACCTAAAAAATCTCTCCCCTTCCCGTTCCTCCCCTAATTTCAAATTTGTCCAGGGTGACATTGCCAGTGCTGACCTTGTCAATTACCTACTCATTACCGAGTCCATTGATACCATTATGCACTTCGCAGCTCAGACCCATGTTGACAACTCCTTTGGCAACTCGTTTGAGTTCACCAAGAACAATATCTACGGGACCCATGTACTCCTTGAGGCCTGCAAGGTCACTGGTCAGATCAGAAGGTTCATCCATGTGAGCACTGATGAGGTTTATGGAGAGACTGATGAAGATGCTGTTGTTGGAAACCATGAGGCATCTCAACTTCTACCAACGAATCCTTATTCTGCAACAAAAGCTGGGGCAGAAATGCTTGTTATGGCGTATGGAAGGTCATATGGCTTACCTGTTATAACCACCCGTGGGAACAATGTATATGGACCAAATCAATTCCCAGAGAAGCTTATTCCAAAATTTATCCTCCTAGCCATGAGAGGACAGCCTCTACCTATTCATGGGGATGGTTCCAACGTTAGAAGCTACCTGTATTGTGAGGATGTTGCAGAGGCTTTTGAGGTGGTTCTACACAAAGGCGAAGTTGGACACGTTTATAATATTGGAACAAAGAAAGAGAGGAGGGTGATTGATGTGGCAAAGGACATCTGTAAACTTTTCTCACTGGATGCAGACTCAGTTATCAAGTTTGTGGAGAACAGGCCTTTTAATGACCAAAGGTATTTTCTTGATGACCAGAAACTCAAGAACATAGGATGGTCAGAGAGGACTACGTGGGAAGAGGGGCTAAGAAAGACGATGGAATGGTACACAACCAATCCTGATTGGTGGGGCGATGTCGCTGGAGCATTGTTGCCCCATCCAAGGATGCAAATGATGCCTGGAACCGAAAGGCAGTTAGATTGCCGTGAAGACAGTAAGGTTTCTCAGGCAACAAACTCTCATACGCAGAAAATGGTGATGCCAGTCCCAAAAAGCACTAGCAACCCTAAACTTTCAATGAAGTTTTTGATATATGGTAGGACTGGATGGATTGGAGGTCTTCTTGGGAAGATTTGTGAGAAGCAAGGGATAGCATACGAGTACGGGAAAGGGCGTTTGGAAGAGCGATCTCAGATTCTGCAGGATATTCAGAATGTGAAGCCAACTCATGTTTTTAATGCCGCTGGTGTGACTGGTAGGCCAAATGTTGACTGGTGCGAGTCTCATAAACCTGAAACAATCCGCACCAATGTCGTTGGCACTCTGACCCTAGCAGATATATGTAGGGAGCATGGGCTGTTAGTGATGAATTATGCTACTGGCTGCATATTCGAGTATGATGCCCAACACCTTGAAGGTTCTGGTGTTGGATTCAAGGAAGAAGATAAACCAAACTTTGCTGGCTCATTCTACTCAAAGACCAAGGCTATGGTAAGTTTCTTGTGCATTTACGTTAATATTAAATTTCATAAGATTTAAAAGCAAGTATCTAAGTTCATTATACGCGTTGTGCAGGTTGAAGAGCTTCTGAAAGAATACGAAAATGTCTGCACCCTGCGAGTCCGCATGCCCATATCCTCCGACCTTAACAACCCTCGCAACTTCATCACAAAGATAGCTCGCTATGACAAGGTGGTGAACATACCAAACAGCATGACCGTCTTAGATGAGCTGCTGCCCATATCGGTGGAGATGGCGAAAAGAAACCTCAGGGGCATCTGGAACTTCACCAACCCTGGTGTTGTGAGCCACAACGAGATCCTGGAGATGTATAAGAAATATATTGACCCCTCCTTCAAGTGGCAAAACTTCACACTGGAAGAACAGGCCAAGGTCATAGTGGCATCTCGAAGCAACAACGAGATGGATGCTACAAAGTTGAAGACCGAGTTCCCTGAGTTGCTATCCATCAAGGATTCTCTTATAAAATACGTCTTCGAGCCCAACAAGAAGGTTGCTGTCTGATGGGAAAGCTAATTTAAGATATACTCATTCAATCTATATTTTGGTACCAGTTTCAGTCATCATATTATTTAGTTTATGCAGAGTTTTGAGTTTTCTGATTTTATCAACTATGCTCTGCCAAATTGGACTCCTAGGTCTTACTGTTCAATTTTTTAGTACTTTTTTGGTTCCCGTTTCGAGCTCTGTATGTTGGAGCTTTAGCATTGCCTCTTGGAAGGTCTGTAACTAATTAATTCTTATCAAAATCTCTAGATACCAGTGTTTGTTTGGTGCCATTATCAATAATATAGTGTTCTTTTGACAAAGTTTGTTATTTGGGCGTTGACTGTCATTATTCATGGGTTCGTTCGCTCTTATTCTTCTTGAGTTAGTCGATGAGCTGTGTTGGTAATTATGAGAAACATAGCTGGGAGGAAAAATAGTAAAAAATATATATATGAGAAGTTCTCATTGCTGGGAGAAAAAAATAGTGAAGATTAGCAGAGAAAGGGAAATATCACATGAAAGTTTACAAGCCTTTTCTTTATTCCAGCTTAAAGATTATCCTTTTCTTGCAAATGTAGGGAAACCTTATGACTCTTCAACAATATACTTAACTCAAATTTCTTTTGTTGTAATATAACTCTTCACTTGAGGTTATTAAAGGTTTAAGGTGGCTTTGCTTGTGATTGCTTGAATTCGTTAGAGATTTCGTAAGAGAAGGTTTGTGCGTATTATTATACCAACTCTGGTAAAAGGTTTTCCTCATTCGATAAAGAAAATTTTTTGGTGCCCCGTAGATGCTGGTAATTCTTCGGTTCAACCACGTTATAATATGTTATAATTAAGGTTGGAAAAGGACTTGTAATTTTTCAGTTTTTGTACAATAAAAAAAAGTACGTATATAACAATGTTTTAAAAATCGGACCGGAAATCGACCCCTAGGTTGGTTTAAACCGTTCCAACTAGTGGGTTAATCCGGATTGAACCAGTTATATATATAGGTTTACAATTTTACATTGAATATGTTATATAGTACACGACTACATATATACTACTTAGAAGTTCTACACGTTTACTTAGAAGTTCTACACGTTTACGATAGTAGAATTAGTCAAGAAGCAAACATATTAACTTTGATTACATGTAAAATTCAATACAAAAGTCAAAAGTCATGTTCAAGTTGTTTCAATCTCTAACTGGATCAAACGGTCCGGTGGTCTGGCCGGACCGACCGTGGTCCGAGTTGACCGATTTTTTGGAAGAAAAAAAACATTGCCGATATTAAACTACCGTAGGACTATTGGTTCACAGGTTGACCGGTTCAACCGGTCCGGTTTAAAAAATACTGCATTATAATACAAAAGTCAAAAGTCATGTTCAAGTTGGTTCAATCTCTAACTGGATAAAACGGTTCGGTGGTCTGGCCGGACCGACCGCGGTCTGAGTTGACCGATTTTTTGGAAGAAAAAAAATTGTCGATATTAAACTACCGTAGGACTATTGGTTCACAGGTTGACCGGTGTAGTGCCCCGTCCCGCTCAGTCAATCGGAGGAATCGAAACGTTGACGGCGTTCGGCTTGGCCTTACAACGGCGGCTCGAAGACATCGCTTAGGTGGGATAGTTTCGGTGAACTTGCCTCATCTTAGCCTTCACATAATAAATCGCATGTTTTCAACTTGCACAAGTAGGCTTAATAATAAAAGAGATGAATCCACATAGCTAAAAGGAGTAATCCCGAAGGGTCGAATTGAGATTAGAATATGGAAGGTCCAACGGTCGACTTAGAATTGGTGCACGGCGTGCTTTGAAAATGACACTCGATCATTCGTTCCGTGGCTTGGGAGAAGGAAAGTTGGTTGAGTAGGCGAAGTTAAGATCGTAGCCTAAGTCATAGGCGTCGCCCGCATAAATGCTTCATAAGGCATGCACGGTCCCGTCGTCCAAGGCTTGGCATAGCCTTGGCTTGCCCATTAGTTAAGTTGCGTTGAGTGGCTTGTGACCTAAGTCTAGGCACCCGAGTGACTTGGTCGTTCAAGTTGGATGCATGCACGGCACGATCCGTTAAGGCAAAGCTTGATGCAGCCTTTGCTCGTTAAGTTGTTTGCGAAGTTAAGTTAGGCAAAGTTATGCCGGTCGACAAAGACGTTACAAGCATTGTCCCGCTCCTTTGCGGTTTGTCAAGTTAAGTAGTTCCACGATCTCAAGGCCCGTCGACTTGGGCAGGAGTGTCGCGTAGAGCACGATTGGCTTAAGGCACGATGCACGGATTTGATGTTTTAAGGCACGGGCCACGGTTGAGTCAGTGAGTTTGGAAAGTGTTTTGATAGTTGTTCTTGAGTGAGTGAAATGATAGGGCAAGAAAGAAAGAATGCTCGTGACTGGGTCATCGAGGCAAGAAAGAAAGAATGCTCACGACTGGGTCGTTGAGGCAAGAAAGAAGAATGCTCGCGACTACGGGTCGTCGAGGCAAGGTCTCAGATGTGAGAAGTATTGAAATTAGCCCTGGAAGAGATGGTAACACTAGAAGTAGCTTTGACTGTGTGAGACGTCAGTTTGAGTCGAGTCTTGCATGGTCATTGGACAACTTGTACAAGGTAAAATAAATCTGTTTCTCGGACGGCGACCCCGGCGGCCCAGGGGAACCGTTGCGATGGAGACATTCGTAGCTGTACTGGATGACCGCACGGGTTAGGCGGGGACTTGCAGCGGAGCTAGATACTCGCGTTGGTAAGGAGCGTCCGCCTAATCAAAAGCTCAAAAGGAGTCCATTATAGGGCTGGGCCCTAGTGACTAGTTCATATAGATGAGTCGGCATGGGTGACGATCCGCGTGTATGCCTTTGGATTGAGTCGAGTATTGAGTGTAGTATATCAAGGAAGTTGGGTTGAATGTGTGTGTAAAGTTGGAACACAAAATGTTGGGCCTAAGATTTGGCTGCAACGTAGGCGACGTGCTTCGGCACGAGATGTGGCATCGAGTCTTATGTTGTCGGCATATAAGTTGCATGGTTATGGTTGAGTTGTTGAGTTTAAGTCAGGAAACCGCCGCAAGGCAAAGTTGTTTGAGTGACACAAAGATTCACAAGTCTTGATTGGGTCAGTTGGTGATCAAAGTAGCAAGGGCCGCGAGACGGCGATATGGTTGAGTCGCACACTGTTGCGAGGCACGGCACAAAGGATTCGAAGCACGGTCATACGAAAATGGAGCCTCATCGCGTAGTTGCGTCTCTGATTATGGCCGTAAGGCAAACACGACTTGAGTTAACGTTGATGTTGCAAGCACGAGATGGTCTAGAGACACGGAATAGGCCAAGGCGTCGGTCCTAAAACTGATCATAAGGCAAGAGTAGAAAGACAATCATAAAGGGGACTAAGTTGCACAAAAGTAAATCAAACGTGTCGGATTTGTATGGGTGGGCGAGGAGCTCATTCCACCAGTACAGTTGAGTACTGACACCCACATAGTTTACATGTACAGGCACAGGTAGAAGCTCGTGGCACGGAGCTCGCTTGGATGCGTCGAGGCACGGAGTTCCTTGGCGATTCGAAGCACACGGCCGCATGGAGTAAAGACTTATACAGGACATAATGTATGGACGTCGCCTTCCGAAGCATCCGCTGGCTAAAGACTTGTAATTAAGAGATGAGAGAGAGCTGAGTGACTTGTAATGTGAGATTGAGTGAGCTTGAGAGACTTGTAATCTTGGCCTTGCGTCCCCAATGTAACCGTTGTTTCAATATCAATAAAGAGCTTCTTTGTATAACTTGTGTTTTATTCTAAATTCCGCTGCTATTATTCAATGTCTCTGTTTGGGACTTCTGTGCGACGACCCCGTCGCAGCCGCTGAAATCGGCCGTTATGGAACCCGCCTTGCACGAGCACAATCAAGGCTCGTGCGGCATCATGCCTTAGCGAGGACGATCGCTCCTACGGGAGCGGGGCGTGACATAATGGTATCAGAGCACGGCTTTACGTCCTTGGACCATCGATTGAATTCTTTAACTCCGTTGTTTCCGCAAACTCTGAATTTTGCTTCTGCAAGTTGATATCGTTGGTGCGCTCTCTCTCAATTATCCCACGAGATGTCCATACAATAAGTCTAACTATTTTGCAAAACGTAGGAGAACAGTTTTTGATAAACCAAAAAGATGATTTACGTAAGCACGGTTGGCTAAGTCGGACTGGGCATATACACCAAGGATTACGTCGACCTTAGAAAAGTCGAGTGCGGGAATTGAATAGTGTCGAACAAGAATGAGTTGAACTCGATTGAGTATGTGGGATGACTATCGATAGGGATACTATCGAGCGGCGATATCGTCGATGCGATATAGATGAGCGTGCTTGAAATTCGAGGAATGGTTCGAACGGAATTCGAAAAGTCGATTTTAATTCAAATGATAAGTTAAGGATTTGTCAAATGACTTCATCCCTGAGTGGTGTATGCGATAGCCTCCGGGATGTCGATCGGTCGATCGAGGATTCGGGTGTCGATGAGTCTATCAGCAAGCGTCGCGTATATGCAAAACCATAGATTGAGTATCGACGAATAAGTTTTAGTCTTGAAGTTTGACGAGTGGATTCGAACAACCTAGAAATGGACGCGCACGGAACGTGCACGGGATTGAGGATTGTACGAGTATAAAATGCGAAAATGATTGAGTAGGTGAAATCGAATCGAAAAAAAAGTTAAGGTGTGCTAACGGATGAGTTGATCGAGGAAATTTATACGGATCGTATAGGAAAAGTTAGCACAACGGGGAGATAGCGTGCATGAAAAAGGTTTGATTTTGAAGTTACGCAAATGACTCTGAGGATTTGAAATGAATGTTGCTCGATGATTTGAGTTAGCAAAGGAATGATGCGAATTGAGGGAATACGTTGGTCGATGACTTAAGATAGACGGATGAACGATACGTGAAATTGGGTTTGAGGAAATTGATGTTGTGAATGATTTGGGGGATAATGATCAAACTTGAATTTGAATGTCGAGGAGATTATCCAGTCGGATGATAACATCATTCGCACGACTCGAAATTTGGTTGCAAAGGAAGATCGTCAGGTTACGCATATCGTCGATGGTATTGAGGCGTATCAAAGATCGATATGCGATAACTCGGAGGTACTCTGACTCAGCGAGTGACGATAGTGCAAGTGTTATTGTTCAGTTGGATGCCATACTTAGGATTTTGATTGAGATGAATATTGGATGAAAATGATCGTGTCTTGATGGTTATGTTGATAGCCACAACGTCGACGATCTTGTCTTACGCGAGCGCAACTCCAGCCTCGTACATGCGTTGCATCGGATTTGGGGCGATCGTTCCGCGTGAGCGCTGACATGGTGATTCATGTCGCGGGAATGATCGAACTGGGAAAATCAGGACGCGACAACTTTGATTGCCTCGACTTGTTGGCTTGATGCGAAGGTGAACTCGAGGATTCGTAGGACTTGCGATTGATGATTGAATAGACTTGAGGATTGAGTAGGTCCAATCCGCACATCAAAAATGAATTAGTCTAGGCACAAAACAAGAGTTACGTCCCGATGAGGATAATTATCCCGCGGGAGCGTGCATGGTGATTCATGCCCACCGTAGATAATCTGACTCGCGTGAGATCGGGGCGCAACGTATTGTTAAGTCAGACGACCTTGTGATCGATTACGTGAATTGGAATAGATGACTGAGGGAATATGGAATGTAAAATTTTGGTTAGCGACAATATGTGTCATAGCGTGCTTGATTCGAGAAGGATTGATAGGCGTATTAGTTCGAAGAAATAGACTATGCGAAATGGCTTGATGGACGAGCGATATCTATACGTCAAGGATTTGGTTGAAACGTGAGTTATTTGTAGGATGGCTTTGCTGAACGACTCGGACCCCGTGCGACGAAATATTGGGATGTACATAGGAAATCGATGCTCGAAGTTTAGAAATAGGAGTGATGCGAGCTTGGGTAGCAAACCCTCGTACTATCAACTTGGTTTGACCTTAGGATGGGGTCATTGTTGATATTGTTGTTTGGGAACTATGATTCCAATACTGACGGAAAGACATAGCCTAGCAGTTAGGCAGACGTTCCGGTACGGAGCGATAGGAATTGAGGAGGCACCACTCATGAGGCTCGGTTGACATGCATGTATATCAAGGACGCTTGAATACGTGCACGATCCGACTCGAGTGGTGATGGCAGAATTCGCTATCACGAGGCTTGGTTGAAATACATGTATTTTGGAGACGCCTAAGATATATGCACGATCCATACTAAGTGATACGCCGAATCAAGTGAGACTTGAGAAACAGGAAAGTGTCGAGGATTTTGAGATTATAAGTTTTGAAGAAAATTGTGGTTAGCACGAGCGTGGTTCAGATTTGAAGGAACGCATAGGAGAAGTGTGTGCGAGAGTCTGTGAATGTTGATTAAAGTGATAAGTCGATAAGTGAGTGTACTCAGTTAGTTTCGAGGACGAAACTTTTTCTGAGTGGTGTATGAGGAAGTGCCCCGTCCCGCTCAGTCAATCGGAGGAATCGAAACATTGACGGCGTTCGACTTGGCCTTACAACGGCGACTCGAAGACATCGCTCAGGTGGGGTAGTTTCGGTGAACTTGCCTCATCTTAGCCTTCACATAATAAATCGCATGTTTTCAACTTGCACAAGTAGGCTTAATAATAAAAGAGATGAATCCACATAGCTAAAGGGAGTAATCCCGAAGGGTCGAATTGAGATTAGAATATGGAAGGTCCAACGGTCGGGTTAGAATTGGTGCACGGCGTGCTTTAAAAATGACACTCGATCCTTCGTCCCGTGGCTTGGGAGAAGGAAAGTTGGTTGAGTAGGCGAAGTTAAGATCGTAGCCTAAGTCATAGGCGTCGCCCGCATAAATGCTTCATAAGGCATGCACGGTCCCGTCGTCCAAGGCTTGGCATAGCCTTGGCTTGCCCATGAGTTAAGTTGCGTTGAGCGGCTTGTGACCTAAGTCTAGGCACCCGAGTGACTTGGTCGTTCAAGTTGGATGCATGCACGGCACGATCCGTTAAGGCAAAGCTTGACGCAGCCTTTGCTCGTTAAGTTGTTTGCGAAGTTAAGTTAGGCAAAGTTATGCCGGTCGACAAAGACGTTACAAGCATTGTCCCGCTCCTTCGCGGTTTGTCAAGTTAAGTAGTTCCAAGATCTCAAGGCCCGTCGACTTGGACAGGAGTGTCGCGTAGAGCACGATTGGCTTAAGGCACGATCCACGGATTTGATGTTTTAAGGCACGGGCCACGGTTGAGTCAGTGAGTTTGGAAAGTGTTTTGATAGTAGTTTTTGAGTGAGTGAAATGATAGAGAAAGAAAGAAAGAATACTCGCGACTGGGTCATCGAGGCAAGAAAGAAAGAATGCTCACGACTGGGTCGTTGAGGCAAGAAAGAAGAATGCTCATGACTACGGGTCGTCGAGGCAAGGTCTCAGATGTGAGAAGTATTGAAATTAGCCCTGGAAGAGATGGTAACACTAGAAGTAGCTTTGACTGTGTGAGACGTCAGTTTGAGTCGAGTCTTGCATGGTCATTGGACAACTTGTACAAGGTAAAATAAATCTGTTTCTCGGACGGCGACCCCGGCGGCCCAGGGGAACCGTTGCGATGGAGACATTCGTTGCTGTACTGGATGACCGCACGGGTTAGGCGGGAACTTGCAGCGGAGCTAGCTACTCGCGCTGGCAAGGAGCGTCCGCCTAATCAAAAGCTCAAAAGGAGTCCATTATAGGGCTGGGCCCTAGTGACTAGTTCATATAGATGAGTCGGCATGGGCGGTGATCCGCGTGTATGCCTTTGGATTGAGTCGAGTATTGAGTGTAGTATATCAAGGAAGTTGGGTTGAATGTGTGTGTAAAGTTGGAACACAAAATGTTGGGCCTAAGATTTGGCTGCAACGTAGGCGACGTGCTTCGGCATGAGATGTGGCGTCGAGTCTTATGTTGTCGGCATATAAGTTGCATGGTTATGGTTGAGTTGTTGAGTTTAAGTCAGGAAACCGTCGCAAGGCAAAGTTGTTTGAGTGACACAAAGATTCACAAGTCTTGATTGGGTCAGTTGGTGATCAAAGTAGCAAGGGCCGCGAGGCGGCGATATGGTTGAGTCGCACATAGTTACGAGGCACGACACAAAGGATTCGAAGGACGGTCACACGGAAATGGAGCCTCATCGCGTAGTTACGTCTCTGATTATGGCCGTAAGGCAAACACGACTTGAGTTAACGTTGATGTTGCAAGCACGAGATGGTCTAGAGACACGGAATAGGCCAAGGCGTCGATCCTAAAACTCATCCTAAGACAAGAGTAGAAAGACAATCATAAAGGGGACTAAGTTGCACAAAAGTAAATCAAACGTGTCGGGTTTGTATGGGTGGGCGAGAAGCTCATTCCACCAGTACAGTTGAGTACTGACACCCACATAGTTTACATGTGCAGGCACAGGTAGAAGCTCGTGGCACGGAGCTCGCTTGGATGCGTCGAGGCACGGAGTTCCTTGGCGATTCGAAGTACGCGGCCGTATGGAGTAAAGACTTATACATGACATAATGTATGGACGTCGCCTTCCGAAGCATCCGCTGGCTAAAGACTTGTAATTGAGAGATGAGAGAGAGCTGAGTGACTTGTAATGTGAGATTGAGTGAGCTTGAGAGACTTGTAATCTTGGCCTTGCGCCCCCAATGTAACCGTTGTTTCAATATCAATAAAGAGCTTCTTTGTATAACTTGTGTTTTGTTCTAAATTTCGCTGCTATTATTCAATGTCTCTGCTTGGGACTTCTGTACGACGACCCCGTCGCAGCCGCTGAAATCGGTCGCTATGGAACCCGCCTTGCACGAGCACAATCTAGGCTCGTGCGGCATCACGCCTTAGCGAGGACGATCGCTCCTACGGGAGCGGGGCGTGACAACCGGTTCAACCGGTCTGGTTTAAAAAATACTGCATTATAATTTACGGTTGGACTTGACCAAGGCCTTATAGTTTCTTAGTTTTTGATGAGTATACAAATAATAACATATGGCTGGCTATTTGGCAGCCAAAGCTCAAAGGGTAGGGCTGCAAATGAGCCAAGTCATTTGTAAGCTGCTCGAAGCTCGGCTCGATAAAAGCTCGTTTGAGCTTGTTCGTTTAGTAAAGAAGCTGAGCTCAAGCTTCATTTTTGAGCTCGTTTAATAACGAGCCAAGTTCAAGCTTAGAAGTAGTCGGCTCGTTTGAGCTCGCAAGCTGGCTCGTTTGAGCTCGCAAGCTGGCTCGTTTAGAAGCTCGTTTAGGAGCTAGTTTAGAAGTTCGTTGGTTCTTCTTCTTCTTTTTTGTAAGAATCGTTTGTTCTTTGTTGAATTCAAATTTATATATGTTTGTATAATAATATGGTTGTGTGAATTATACATTTATATATTCTTGATAATTGAAATTAAAAAACTTTCATAATTATTTTTTTAAATATATTTTTAATATTATAGGTACTTGACTTCAAACCAAACGAGCTTGAAATCGAGCTCGTTAAGCTTGAAATCAAGCTTAACGAGCTTGAAATCAAGCTTATCGAGCTTGATTTTCAGCTTATCAAGCTTGAATCAAGCTTGCTTATCAAGCCAAGCTCGAGCTCAAACCAAGCCAAGCTCAAGCTATAAAATAAAATAAAAAACTTATCAAGCTCGAGCTGGATGTAACGTCCCAAATATTGTGTCCCGTCCGAGGCCAAGTTGCATAACCTTTACACGGATCAAGGTTATGTGGAAAGATTCTAGAACATTCCAGAAGATGGTGGAACTCTCCAGAAGACGGTGGATTTCTCTGGAAGGCTCAAGATCATTCTAGATGGCCCAATATGCTTCTGGATGGCCCGTGAAGTTTTTTTTATGTCCCTAGAGAATAATCCTGGAATATGTCGTTCCAGTTATGGTAGAAAGATTAATCTCTGGAATATTCCTTCCATAAGTTTCCATTTAAAGCTCTATGAGCCATTATAAAAGGGGGATGTCTCATTTGTTCCTCACCACCTAAAAAATTTGTAAGCATTCTCCAAGTAAATTCTTACGAGTCCTATCTTTGCTCCACTCTTCTTATTTTCCTTAGCGATTTAGCTAAGTCGTGTTGGAAAGACTTGCACGAGTCCTCGAGGAGGAAGATAGTGCGTCGCACGGGACGAAGTGCTAGCAAAAACACTAAGTCCGTGACAAGTGGTATCAGGGCAAAGGTTCGATCGTCTTCATGTCTTCATCCGAGATCGTCCACCACGAGGAGCAACCCGCATCGCCTAAGGAGAAGGCGAAACCCTCGAGGAAGGGTAAGAGCAAGGAGCCGTCGATGGAACGGGTCCTTGGCGAGTTAGCGTCCTGCGTGGATATACTAGAGAAGGGCGTGATGGCCGTCGAGCATGAAGTGGAGCAGAACCAATCGGCTCACGTTCAGTTCGCCCATGGGTTGGAGACTGACCTTGCTACGACGATGATGCAGTTTTGGGAGCACCTCTGCGAGATGCAAGCCGAGTTCGAGGAGGAACAAAAGGCTACCAAGGCTGAGATTGCCGAACTGCGAGAGGAGTTGAAAACCAAAGCGGCGATCCTCGAGAAGGCCATTGCTGGTGGTGCATCTCCGAGGAGGGAGGCAGTCCAAAAGGTGAAGTATCCAGAACCCAAATCCTTTAACGGCGTGCGAGACGCGAAGAAGGTGTATAACTTTATCTGGAATGTCGAACGGTACCTGTAGGCGGTTCGCATCGAAGATGAGACCGACAAGGTAAATACGGTATCCCTATTTTTCTCTGATGATGCTATACTGTGGTGGCGACACAGGTGCATCGAGATAAAAAAGGGGCTTTGCTCGATCGAGACTGGGAGGATCTCAAGAAAGAGATCAAGTCTTAATTCTACCCGGAGAATGTGGAGTATGTCGCGAGGCGAAGCTTGCGACAACCCAAGCACACCGGGTCCATCAAAGAGTATGTGGCGGAGTTCACCCGCCTAATGCTTTCCATTTCTAGTATGGGCGAAGAAGATCGCATATTCTTCTTCCTAGATTGTCTGCAACCGTGGACGGCACAAGAGTTGCAGAGACAACGTGTGACAGATCTGAACATGGCCGTTGCAGCGGCCGAGAAGATGATGGAGTATCGACGGAGCGATATTCCCAAGCCCAAGGCAAAGACCACCACTAAGTTCAACGGTGGGGGAGACAAAAAGAACAATGGAAAGGGAGCCCCGTCGAAGGACAAACAACATGCGAAGCCTCCGACGGAGCAGAAGATCGAGTTCTTCGTGTGCGGTAGAAATCACTTCGCATGCGACTGCACCAACAAAGGCAAGAGGGTGAACGCAGTCCAAGACGGGGAGGCCAAAGATGAGGAGCCTAAGATGGGGGCTCACATGGGTGCCTTGCACCTAGTGAATGCTTTGAAGAGCAAGGCAGTCGTGACCAAAGCCCAGAATCGAGAACTAATGTACGTGGACGTGAAAATCAACGGCCACAACACGAGGGCGATGGTCGACACAGGGGCAACCCACAACTTTATCTCGGACGCGGAGGTCCAGCGCTTGGGTCTGGTGCTTGAAAAAGACTCAAGCAAGATCTAGGCGGTCAACTCAGAGGCACGCCCTGTGCAGGGGTTGGCCAAAGATGTGAAGATCCAATTGGGAGACTGGACGGGTGTCACCAGTCTCACGGCTGCGCCACTGGATGACTTCAACATGATCCTTGGGATGAACTTCCTCACTTCGGCAAAGGTGGTCCCAATGCCGTATCTGGGAGTCGTTGGGATCATGAAGGAGAGCTCTTCGTGCATGGTGACAGTTGTATGAGGCGAGCTTTCGAAGGGTAAGACTCTCTCCGTCTTACAACTCAAGAAGGGGATGCGACACAGAGAGATGACCTACCTTGCAGTGCTCAAGACGGAGGAGGCGCCCATGCAGGAGAATCTTTTGCCTAAGATCGATGACGTCCTTGTGGAGTTCGGGGACGTCATGCCAAAGGAGTTGCCAAAGAGGCTACCTCTGCGGAGGGAGGTAGACCACGCCATCGAGTTGTGTAACACCCAGTTTCTAAAATAAGGGTAATTTTGAAATTTTGAATTTTAATTTATTTAATTATGATATTTAAATGATAATATGATTTTTGGTGATTTTTAATTATTTTAAAACTATTTTAGATTATGACTTATGATTTTGGTGTTGACTAGTGTAACCTTAGAGCCTAGCCATGTGATTAGGATGTTTGACTAATACATTCTAGCCTAGAGGGTATTTTGGCCATTTTAGGATTTATTTGAATTTATTATGATTTATGGGAATTTGTGTGAATTTAATATTAATTAAATATTGTTATGTGTTGTGTTAGTCATGACTAGTTGAGACTTGTAGACTAACCTAGAACTAACCCTAGTAGGTGACCCTAGTCTAACTCTAGTCAACCTACTTTTAGTCATTAGAGATTGGTCTAAAGGTAGGAAGGATTACTTAAGTAAAACTAGTTCATGACTTATGGCATAAGTCAATGACTTATGATTTATCAATTTTGAGACCTGTGATTAAGCCATAGGCCCATGACTTAGGCCCAAAACCAAATTGAACCCACCCATGGCAGCCAACTTAGGGTTTCCTACCCCTATTTAATGCCTCCTTCATTTAGGGTTAGCCTCTCTAGGAAATAGATCTCAAGTTTAGAAGGAGGTAAATCCCCAACCTTAGAAATTCCTAATTAATTCATTTTAGCTCCTTTTTAGTCCTAATCTTTTGCAATAGGATCTAATTTATGTTTATATACTGATTTTGGAGGAGCACCTCAGTTTGCATGCAATTTGGAGATTTGGAGTTGCCATTTGGAATCCCCTCTTTAAAGCTTTTCTTGAGTTTTGATACTCAATAGGTAAATCATCTAAACTCATAGTTTTTCCTGATTTCTTTGCATGTAAGGTTAGGTTTTAGGGTTTCCTAGCTGTCCCCAAGTTTTGGGCACAATTCGTGTCCATTTCGTGTCCGTATCGGACACGTATCATGATAGGCATACTAGGTGTTTGTAGAAATGCCACATAGGAATTTATTTTCGTATTTTTGAAATGCAATTACATAGATTTGTAGATCTTGATGTGTGTGTCAATATTTGTGAAGGTGTCCTAGTGTTTTGTGTCCTTTTGTGTCGTGTTTTTGCACATGGACACGCTGCACGAGCCCGTAGGCCGTGTCCTGCCTATCGGGGGCTAGAACTCGTGATACAAGACACGTCGAGACACAAATTTTTGTGTAAGCCTAGGGGCAATGTCTGCGACCGTGCTCCCAAAATTTAGGAGCACCTCGTGGAGTGTGCATGGCGCAATCTCCCCCGCACTGGTCGTACGAGCCACGCGCGGGCTGCTGTGCGAGTGCACAGACACCACTGATACGCGTGTCGTATCGTGTCTGTGGGACTCGTGGACATGGTACAGTGTGTGTCAGACCTAGGTCTACCCTAGGTGAACACGTGGACATGCGCACGTGTCGTGTCGTGTCGTGTGTCGCGTGTTATACGCGCGTGCACGCGTGCACGATGCTTATTTTTGCACTGTTAGGTTCTGTGTTCGTATTGCATTCTGGACACGATTCGTGTCCAATTCCTGGACACGAGGACACCCTCATGCACCCTCACTTGTATGTCATCTATTTCCAATCTTTTATTTGTGATTTTGATGGTTTATTTGAATTCAAATTTCTGAATTTCTGTGTTCACTGATACACAAAACTGGAAACTGATTTTTTGGTTTCAATCTATTTTTTTTACAGTTAGATGCTTTAAATTGTAGGTTTTTGATTCACCTATATATTATGGGATAGTGTACATGATACTTGTGGATTTGATGTTAAGCTCATTAGGATAATTCAAACTCTGAATTTGCAACAGTTAATGGAAACCTGAGTTTGAACCTGAAATTCACATAATGTAAACTTGAGCTATTTGCTTTTAATGAGAAAACTGAACCTAATTCCTGAATTTAAGTCAAGGGAATGTTGTAAACTAAATGTTGTTAACTGAATGATTCCTGGATTTGAAATACAAAACTGAGATCAAGTTGTAATAAAAATTGGGATTTCTTAAACTGAAAACTGTATTTGGTTATTATGTTTAATACATGTAAACTGATGAAAACCTGAGAATTTCCCTTGTGTATGAACCTGAGATTTGGGATAGGGGTTTGGTGTTTAAACAGATAACTGAGATTTCGAATTTAGTTTATGTTGTTTCCTGTACACTGTCCCAATACATCCTGTCATTGAGTTTGTGATACACTGTTAGCTATTGATTGGGATTACTACCTGAGATTGAATGTTTAAAATAGAGCATGAATTGATTTCTCTTTTTGCCTAACTGAAAACTGAGACACACTGTTTTGAACCTGGAAATAAACCCCTGTTACATTGTTTTAGTCCCTGTTACTTTGATAAATTCCTGAGAAGAAATCAGCTTATAACTAAAAATCTGAAATGGGATAGGGATAATGGATCAAATCTGAGATTTCCTTAATGAAAACCTGAGAATTGATCTTGACACATTCCTGTTTACATACTGTAATTTGATTCATGGGTTGATGTTATCTAATGACAGGAATCCCTTAGTCTTCTTGATACAAATCCTGAGTACACAGTCACATATATTGCCTATACCTTGACACACACTGATTTTCCAGTTTTCACTCACACACACAAATCACATACACACAGACACACAGAGGTATAGCCTTCACTGTCATTGGTTTAAACTGGGAATGGTTAGGGACTTGTTCACACTATTTTATAAATTCTGAATTTAATTATATTTTTAACTGTTTGTTAATAATTTAAATTACCATGTTAGTGTCACACACACACCCTAGCTAATATGCACACACACACACACTAAAAACTGGGAACCTATGTGATAATCTAGACACACACACACATGAAAACCTAGTGCACAGTTACCCTATTGACACACACACATTACACCCCCACTCACATAATGTTGTATCACACATACACACATGCCTTTTTCCCCCTATCACTCTATGCATATATATATGTATATATATAATTCTATATGCTTAAATGATAATAATGTGATATACACATATATTTCCTATACTAAATTAGTTGATTTGTATAATGTGTGAAATGTGTGTTATAGACTATAGGTTTGGCATATAGCCTATGGTTCCTAATGTGGGAATATGCCTATTGATTGAATGTGTATACATGCTATGTATATATGAGTGTATATACATATATGTTATATATGAAATGTGTGTTATGGCATGTGTGGCCTTGTAATGGTGTGTGCTTGCTAGAATAGGCTGGCTAGGCTTAGTGTGACTTGTGTGATATTTAGCTAGTTGACCTAGAATTGACTGGTTAAGCCAAGTTTGACCAACCTAGACTAGTTTGACCAAGTTTAACCTCGTTTGACCTAGTTTGACTTATTTAGACTAGAACTGACCTAGTTTGACTGTTAGGGTTGACTAGAGTTGACCAAAGGTTGACTTTAGCCTAGATTGACCCCAAACTTCATGTAGATGCATTGTAGTAGTCTATTTCCTTATTTTAGACTTGTTGTGACTTGTACTGTTCTATAGGAGACAGACACCACTCCTCGGACAGTATATTCTCTTCGGACATTTAGGATATCAGGCGAGTACATTCTCTGATCATTTCATATCCTGCTTAGAATTATTTTTCTGCTTTAAATTACTTTACTTGATACTGTCACGTTGGTCACACGGATTGGTACTATATGGATCTTTTCATGAGATGTTATCCCCCTCGGGAGCATCAGATACTGTATGTTTTGTGCGTTTTATGAATCATCACGTATCTCTATGCTTCCTCTGATTCACGAATCGCTTGTGACACATGTACTCTCATGTTCACAGAGCCATCATGAATCACCTTCACGTATCACTCATTTTATGAGCCATGTGAAGTTTTACGAATCTTAACATAACTTGAACAGATCTTTGTGTATCGATTGGGGATGGAGGAGTAGAAATAGACATATGAATATTATCCCAGTAGCTGTAGTCATGAATCACTCTTTTAGCTGTAGTCATGAATCTCCTATGCCATTCATATGTTTATATTTTACCCTGACTCACTAGTCACTATAGCTCTCTATGTATAGTAGATATTTCTATTACAGTTTCTCTCTCTGTTTACATACTGTATTTCTTCAGTTCATGTATCTTACTTTACTGCATGATCATATTTTCTAACCTGCTATGATATGTTGAGATGTACTGTACTCGCTTCTGTCCTGACTGGACCTGTTGAAAATATTACAGAGGATGAGGAGGAGGCCCTATGTACCACCTATTACGGAGCAGGATTAGACGACACCTACGACCTGGTTCCTCTGGAGGATCCAGCTGCAGTACATGATGCTACTCCCAGAGTCTAGGCTAGATAGCTAGGCTTTAGTTTTCTTTCAGCTTGTTATTCGATTTTTAGTTGTTCTTCTGAGATGTTGTTATATTTAGAGACTTGTATGTGAGCTGGATGTTCTTGAGTTGTTATCTTAGACACTTAGATTTTCTCTCTCTTATTTGTATTACATTGTGCTTTTGATCTCTCTATCTATCTTTACTATTCTGTATCTGCCTTAGATGTGATTGAGACTGTTCTGTTATGTCACCTCCATTAGGAGTGTATATACTGTACAGGTACCTTTATATTGTTAGATGATTGACCTAGGACAGCGTTCTACCGCCGACACTGCGGCGTAGGCTGGGCGTTGTTACATTCTCGTACCCTCACAGTGGGTGCGGGTCGTGACAAGTTGGAGCCGGGCACGAAGCCGCCCGCCATGGCTGTATATCGCATGGCCCGCCCGAGCTAGACTAGTTGAAGAGGAAACTCAAGGAGCTGCTGGATGCAGGATTCATCAGACCGTCGAAGGCCCTGTATGACGCACCGGTGCTGTTCCAGAAGAAGAAGGATGGCAGCCTTCATTTATGCATCGACTATTGTACACTAAACAAGGTAACCGTCAAGACCAAATATCCCATTCCGTTGGTGGCAGACTTGTTCGACCAATTGGGAGATGCAAGTACTTCTCCAAACTTGATCTGCGCTCGAGGTATTATCAAGTCCGGATTGCGGAGGGCGACGAGGCTAAGACGACATGCGTCACGAGGTATGGCCATATGAGTTTATGGTTATACCTTTTAGTCTAACAAATGCTCCTGTAACTTTTTGTACTTTCATGAACTAGTTCTTTCATCCCTACCTGGATCGGTTCGTCGTGGTCTATCTCGACGATATCGTCGTGTACTCAAACACGATGGAGGAGCACATTGAGCATTTGAAGACCGTCTTTCGAGTGCTAAGGGAGAACGAACTTTTTGTTAAGCGAAAGAAGTGTTCATTTGCACAAGAAGAGGTGTCATTCTTAGGGCACTGGATCGGACATGGAAAGATATGGATGGACGGCACAAAGGTCCAGTCCATATGGGAGTGGGAGGCTCCCACCAGGCCGAAGGAGCTGCAATCGTTCCTTGGCCTGGCGAACTACTACCGACGGTTCGTTCGAGAATATTCCACAATCGCAGCGCCTCTGACCGATCTGCTGCTGAAGGATCGGGTATGGAGCTGGACGTTCCGATGCGAGAAAGCATTCGATGCACTGATGCGGCTGTGACGGAGGAGCCGGTCCTATCTCTACCGGACTACTCCAAGGCGTTCGAAGTGCATACGGACGTGTCCGACTTCGCCATCGGTGGGCTGTTGGTGCAGGAAGGACATCTCATCGCGTTCGGGAGCCGCAAGTTGAATGATACCGAGCGGCGCTACATGGTGCAAGAGAAGGAGATAACCGCGGTCATGCATAGCTTGAGAACATGACGGCACTACCTTCTCGGCACCAAGTTCATGGTCATAACGGATAATGTTGCCATGAGCTACTTCCAGTCCCAGAAGAAGCTGTCTCCGAAGCAGGCGAGATGGCAAGATTTTCTAGTCGAGTTCGACATGGAGTTGCGGTACAAACCTGGCAAGAAAAATCAGGTGGCCGATGCGCTCAGCAGGAAAGCCGAGCTCGCATCAGTGTGCTTGCTCAAGGGGGACATTCTGGACCGTGTTCGAGTGGGTATCATAGAGGACCCGCTGACACAGGCTATAGTAAAGTTTGTCAAGGAAGGAAAAACGAGAAGGTTTTGGCTGAAAGACGGGCTTCTCTATACCAAAGGCGACATGATGGTCATGTCCAAGTGGAGTGGCTTGCGGAGACAGCTGCTCAAGGAGTGCCATGATACGAAGTAGGTTGGACATCCGGGACAAAAGTGGACCTTGGCGCTGCTGGAGGCCGCCTACTACTGGCCTCGCATACGCGAGGATATGGAGGACTATGTGTGCACATGTCTTGTGTTCCAACAAGGCAAGGTGGACCATCAGAAGCCCGGGGGCCTACTGGAGCCTCTTTCCATGCTGAGCAGGCCGTGGGAGAGCATATCGATGGACTTCATCTCCGTTCTGCCGAAAGTGGGGACGCTTGGGTCCATTTTCGTGGGGGTGGACCAGTTCTCAAAGTACGCGACCTTCAATGCTGCTTCAACGGACTGCACAGCAGAGGAGGCCGTACGACTGTTCATCAGCCACGTGGTGAAGTTTTGGGGCATCCCGATAAACCTAGTCAGCGATAGGGATCCCTGCTTCACGGGGAAGTTCTGGACTGAAGCGTTCAAAATCCTCGGGATGGACTTACACTTTTCGACCAGCTTCCACCCGTAGACGGACGGACAGACCGAGCGGGTCAATTCGCTACTCGAGGAGTACTTGCGGCACTTTGTGAGTGCCAACCAGAGGGATTGGGTGCATCACCTCGACGTCGCTCAGTTCTACTACAACCTCCAGCTGAGCGAGTCATCGCACAACAGTCCATTCGAGTTGGTGATGGGTCAACCCTTACCCCGCACACACTGAGTAGATGCCCCGCGACCAACCAGTTCACTTTAAACTTTAAGGCAAAGACGGACATTGCCAAAGCATTTCTGGAGAAGGCCGCGAGAAAGATGAAGAAGTGGGCCGACACGAGGTGAAGGCCGGTTGAGTACAAGGAGGGGGACATGGTGATGGTGAAACTACAACCGCAACAGTTCAAGGTGTTTCAGAAAGTACACAGAGGACTGATTCGAAAGTACGAAGGCCCTTTCCCCATGCTCAAGAAGGTAGGCAAGGTGGCCTACAAGCTCGAGCTCCCTGCCAAGCTGAAGATTCATCCAGTCTTCCATACGAGTTGCCTGAAGCCTTATCATGAAGACTTGGAGGATCCCAGCGAGGAGTTCCGAAGCGACCGACGGTGACCATGACTACGTCCTTCGAAAAGGAGGTAGAAGCGGTGCTGGACAAGAGGACCATTCATCGACGAGGCGTGTCACCGTATGTGGAGTACCTCATCCAATGGAAGGGAATACCGCACGACGAGTCTAGCTGGGAGCGTGCTGATACGCTGCATTAGTTCGAAGCCGAAGTCCAGGCATTTCTCGACGAGCATGGTTGACGAGGACGTCAACGCCTTAGGTGGGGAAGAATGTAACGTCCCAAATGTTTCGTCCCGCCCGAGGTCAAGTTGCATAACCTTTCCACGGACCAAGATTATGCGGGAAGCTTCTAGAACATTTCAGAAGACAACGAAACTCTCCAGAAGACGGTGGATTTCTCTGGAAGGCCCGTGATTATTCTAGATGGCCCAAGGTGCTTCTGGATGGCTCATGAATTTTCTTTTTATGTCCCTAGAGAATAATCCTGGAATATGCGTTCCAGTTATGGTAGGAAGAATAATTACTGGAATATTTCTTTCAGAAGTTTTCATGTAAAGCTCTATGAGCCATTATAAAAGGGGGAGGTCTCATTTGTTCCTCACCACCTAAAAAACTTGTAAGCATTCTCCAAGTCAATAAAAAAATTCTTACGAGTCCTATCTTTGCTCCACTCTTCTTATTTTCCTTAGCGATTTAGCTAAGTCATGTTGCGAAGGCTTGCACGAGTCCTCGAGGAGGAAGATAGTGCGCCGCACGAGATGAAGTGCTAGCAAAACACTAAGTCCGTGACATGGAGCTCGATTAATTCTAGTCAAACCAAGCTCAAGCTTACAAAAGCTTGACTCGGCTTGGCTCGTTTGTAGCCCTACCAAAGGAAAGCGGCAAGTTCTCAGGGACGGATCTATATCACTACTAAAATACAACGACATAACGACGGCCATATTCGTCGAAAATCTGTCGGTAAATCATCTTACCGACGGATTTCCGACGGATACGGACTAAAAAAATCTGTCGGGAATATTCTCGTCGCTAAAACTAGCTCGTCGCTAGTCCGCCGCTTCGCGACTAATTAGCGACAGATTTTCGTTGGCAAAATAAAAACTTTTAGCGACGGCTAACCGACGGCTTCCCGTCAACTTCGACAGTTTAAATTTTTAATATATTCATAAAATTAGCGACAAAAAATTTGTCGCTAAATCGTCGCTAACCATGTATCCGAGGGTTTCAGATATGCAATATCCGTCGCTCAAAGCATCGCTAACCTCGACGGATTAGCGGCGGAAGAGCGACGGATAATACGTCGCCACCCTTCTGGAAATCTTCCATATATTCCAGAATATGAGCGACGGAAAGTCCGTCGCCCTTCCGTCGCAAATTTTTCTAAAAATAGGCCGACGGACAATCCGTCAGGAAACCGTTGCTAGCTGCAAAAGTCAGTCGGTAACCCGTCGGTAATCCGTCGGTAATCCATCGATACCTGCAGCAGTCCGTCGGCAACCCGTCGGTAATCCGTCGCTAACTGAAATATTTTTAAAAAAATTGCAGGAAAAAGACTATTCCCTGTAATATAACATATTCAGCATCCACCATACACAAATATAACATATCCGACATCCAATATATCCAACAAATATCCATATTGCCAACACAATATCTCCAAACATCCAATATATCACAACATACACAAAAAATATCCAACACAATGACCAACAAAATATCCAACACAATATCCAACACTATCCCAACATACATAGCAAAATATCCAAACATAAACAACCCAATACAAATACGAAGGCTCAATCTGGTTGCGTTGAGGCATGTACCATTCTATCAGCCACTTTGTAAAATATCCAAACATAAACAATCCAACACAATGCCTCAGAAAAGACCGCAAGTCAGACGATGAATCCTCACAACCAGGTATTATAGTTGCGTTGAGGCATGTACCATTCTATCATCCACTTTGCATACGAAGGCTCAATCTGGTTGAGGTCTTCTGTAGGGACAGGAGGGTCGGTTCCGATGCTACTACTCTTTGACGGTGGCTCCTCCTTAACTTCAACCTTGGGAGCAATCTCTTTCCTGATGGTCATCGGTTCTTCCTTGACCTCGACCTTTGGTAACACCTCCTCCTTAACAGTCACCGGCTCTTGTTTGACGACGGGGACTTCCTCCGTGTCGACCTCCAAGGGTTCATTGCCTCGGCCCCTTCCTCGGCTAGCAGCACCACCTCGGGGAGTCTTGGGAGTCATCTCTCTGACAACAGAAATTTTCATATAGGGTAAAGAAATTTACCCAAATTATAAAAAAATAAGAAGTTTATCGAAATTTTCAGCCACATATGATATCCACCTCGGAGAGTCTTAGGAGGCTTCTCCTCTCCTCCATCATGGCTCTGGACCCATCTGCTCCTCCATACTTCCCTTCTTCTTATTTGACTCTCTCAGCCACATATGATATCCAGCTCAAGTGTAGAGTCGGAGGAGAAGAAGTGGACAGGAAGAGGAGGGGAAACTAGCACAGCCAGCGGCATGACCTGGAGGAAGTACAGAGGTTTTGCTGGAGGTGCTGGCGATTTTCCCAGGATGGTGTTGAGGAGCAAGTGTAGAGTCGGCCGAAGGAAGTTGTGGCTCCTTCGGCCGACTCTACACTTGCTCCTTAACACCATCCTGGAAAAATCGCCAACACCTCCAGCAAAACCTCTGTACTTCCTCCAGGTCATGCCGCCGGCTGTGCTGCTTCTCCCTCCTCTTCCTGCCCAGTTCTTCTCCCCCGACTCTACACTTGAGCTGGATATCATATGTGGATATGAGAGTCAAATAAGAAGAAGGGAAGTAGGGAGGAGCAGATGGGTCCAGAGCATGGATGGAAGAGAACTAGAAAGCACTGAACCTTCCTGTTGTGAGAACTGTGAAGAGTGAGAAAGGAAAGGGAGGTCTTTGATTTTTGCGTTCATCATCATTAGAGGGAGCAGCACTGGAAAAGTTGTGACGTTGGTAGCATGAGAGAGTAAAAATCTGTATCACAAGACTAACAGAATTACTATGTAATCATGTACTCACCAATAACCGAATGTAACTGGAGTCGTTGGGCCTATCGTGCAGTAATTGGTGGATCCGCTGGTATAGGCCGGATGTACTTAGTATCTACTGTATCAGATTAGTATCGGTCTATCGGTTTGGTATAGGACGTATCAGATTGGTATTGGCCTTAACAAATTGGTATCGTCCTATCCGATATGTACATGTATCGGCCGTATAGCTAGGATTCATATTGGATTTATCGATTTGGTATCGGTCATATCCGATAGGTATCGGCCGTGTTGAATTAGTATAGACCATTTCGGATTAGTATCGTAAAAGGTTTAGTAACAACTGTACTTGGATTTCTCTCTTCTCGAGCTAGAATACCATTGCAAGAGAGTCACCAGATCGTGATTGGCCAGTTACAGTAACATACATGCTTCCTTTTCCAACAGAAAAAGTGAGATTGAAAAGGAAGTATGTATGTTCTGTAACTGGCCAGCTACGCTCTCGTGACTCTCTTGCAATGGTAATCTAGCTCTAGAAGAGAGAAATCTAAGTACAGTTGTTACTAAACCTTCCACGATACTAATCCGAAATGGTCTATACTAATCCAACACGGCCGAAACCTATCGGATATGACCAATAGCAAATCGATAAGGCCAATACGAATCATAGCTATACAGCCGATACATGTCGAATAGGACGATACCAATTCGCTAAGACCAATACCAACCGATATGGCCCATACCAAAATGATAGATCGATACTAATCCGATACGGTCAATACTTATAAGTACCTACGGTCCAGGAGGTTGATCCGCTAGTACATCCATGTACGATCAACGAAGTAACGATCCATTTCAATTTGGATGTGAAAATCTGTAGCGTAAGACAAACTAAACATAATCAGTTCTATTTCACATGCTTAATTGCCAAGTATGGGAACGAATGGCTCAGAACACAACCCAAAATTCATTCTAGCATACATTAGAGTGAATCATCTATGTTTTGTACATATGGTATAGTATATGTTCTTATCGTATCTAGTATCTGAAGAATGTAACAGAATCAAGATGAACTCACATAACGTAATACTAAGACATCATCTACTACTATATAAGATATAGTGATAGGTTGTCATATCATCATTGCTGAGGGATGAGGGTTGAAGGACAGTCAACTTTATCTACGGCTACATAGTTTTAGCCTCGCCAGTCGAATGGCTGCAAGGACTATGTCCTGATCACCATAGTTTCTCCCTATACCATCATGTCGTTTGAGTATATTTTCGAAAGCAGATAAAAGACAGAATATTCGATTTTTTGCCAAGTGTGAGAACAGATGGCTCAAAACACAACCCAAAATTCATTCTAGCATACATTAGAGTGAATCATCTATGTTCTGTACATATGGTGTAGTATATGTTCTTATCGTATCTAGTATCTGAAGAATGTAACAGAATCAAGATAAACTCACATAGTGTAATACTAAGACATCATCTACTACTATATAAGATATAGTGATAGGTGTCATATCATCATTGTCGAGGGATGAGGGTCGAAGGACAGTCAACTTTATCTACGGCTACATAGTTTCTGCCTCGCCAGTCGAATGGCTGCAGGGACTATGTCCTGATCACCATAGTTTCTTTCTACACCATCATGTCGTTTCAGTACATTTTTGAAAGCAGATAAAAGACAGAATATTCGATTTTTTGCCAAGTGTGAGAACAGATGGCTCAGAACACAATCCAAAATTTATTCTAGCATACATTAGAGTGAATCATCTATGTTCTGTACATATGGTGTAGTATATGTTCTTATCGTATCTAGTATCTGAAGAATGTAACAGAATCAAGATAAACTCACATAATGTAATACTAAGACATCATCTACTACTATATAAGATATAGTGATAGGTTGTCATATCATCATTGCCGAGTTTTGATGGTCGGAGGACAGTCAACTTTATCTACGGCTATATAGTTTCTGCCTCGCCAGTCGAATGGCTATAGGGACTATGTCGGAGGACAGTCAACTTTATTAATAGTTATTTGTTTTTCGATACCAAAAAATCCGATAATCCGATCCGAAACCACCAATATTACCGATACCCCTGATCCCATACTCATAGGAATGGTCCGATACCGATTTCGATACCGATTTCGATACCCCCCTCCCCCGATCCGATACTCATAGGATTGGTCCGATCCGAAACCATCTATACCCCCTTCTCCGATCCGATACACCGATCCGTAACCACCGATACTCATAGGAATGGTCCGATCCGAAACCACCGATACTCCCCCACCCGAAACACTACCCCTGCCCCGAAACCCTTCCCGTATGTCCCCTACCCGACCCCCTCCCCTACCCCCACCCCCCCTCCTCCACCCCACCACCCCCTCCCCGACCTCCTCTCCCCGACAGCACCCCCTCACCGACAGCACCCACCCCCCATCCTCCCTCCCCCGACAGCAAACCCCCACCCCACCACCTCCCCCCGACAGCAAACACCCACCCCCCTCCCCCTCACCCCCCGACAGCAAACCCTAAACCCTACCCCTGCCCCCGCCCCGCACCCAACACCATCCACCCCACGCCCCCTCCCTCCCTCCATCACCGTCGGCCCCCGCGACAGTCGGCCCACCCCCCATTACCCGAAACCCTACCCCTGCCACGAAACCCTAAACCCTACCCTGCCCCCCCGCCCTCAACAACCTCCCCCCTCCGCCCCCACTCCCTCCCCCCACCCCGCCGGCCCCAGCGACAGCCGACCCCCCACCAACCCGAAACCCTATATGTTATGCTAAACAGAGAGAGGGAAAGAGAGAGAGCATACCTAAGAGAGAGAGATATCCCGTCGGAGAGAGCTTCGCCGGAGAATGTGACCCGTCGGAGAGAGCTCACCGGAGAAAGAGAGAGAGAGGGGGGAAGAGAGAGAGTTTTTTTGGGGGGAATGAAAAATTTTCCTCCGTCGGTTCAATTTAAGTTAGGTTACAGTATTTAGCGACAGATTATCGACGGATATATTCGTCGGCAGATAGTCGCTAAATACCCACTGGATTACCGACGGAACATCCGTCGCTAGATAGACGCTAATTTAGCACGCCATTTTTTACCGATTTTGCCGCCACAATGTTCGACATATTTGTAGGTCCTAAAAATCAAGTTGCATCCATCAAAAAAGTCATGAAAATCAAATTGGACATCCTTCAAGTGAACTGCGCAGAAGACAGATTGCACAACAATTCGATTGCGCAGGGTGAACTGCGCACTCATCCAAGTGCGCAAGCTGACGTGGCCTTGTCATTATTACCTGACAGAGAATCAGATCTTCTGACAACTGACAGCACGGAGAACGAGGAAACTGTTCGTTTATCGTGCAGCACAGCACTCGAGGACAGCTGTACATGCAGCGCAGTCCATCCCAGCGCGGTTCATCCCAGCGCAATCCGAAGCCAGCACAATTTAGGTGGCGCACTCCATCAAGACAACTGACAATGTACACGTGGCCTTTATGCCATCAATTACTCACCATGTGGCTACCGTCTGTACACGATCAAGCGTATTTCAATCAAACAATGCCACGCATCACATACAGATGGTCCACGATCGAGTAACTGCCTGCGCAGTTCATTGCCTGCACAATCCAAAGTGTGCGTAATTCAACCTGCGTAAGTCAGAATAACTAAAAGTTAGTTATTTCTAGAACTCTATAAATAGAGTTTCAAGCCTTCATTAACATACACACAGAGATCAGAATCATCACCAGAGATCAGGAGTTCTTGCCAAAGTGCTGCTGCAATCTTCAGAGGCTATCGTCTTCAAAGTTCACATCGTCCAAGGGATAAAGCGATCGTCATTCAAATCAAATTCCTATAGTTGTACTTTCCCAGAATTCTTGTAATCTTCTTACAAAGTTTGTTGAAATAAAGATCAACTTTTTGTTTTTGCAAAGAAAATGGCGACTCTGCTGGGGATGACTTTCTCCTCCGACGAGGAAGTGACAACTCAATGTGACGTTGCGTCTATCGGTAAGACGCAGAAGACGCTGGTTGTAAAGGTCAACCAGACGGCCTATGAGTAGATGATCAACTCCAGGACCACCCCTTGTACTGCAACAACTTCCGCCACGAGCAAAGTGCGCCCAGTGTGGGTCTCCAAGACTGCGGCGCAGTCTACTGCCTCTGCTGCTCAGCCTGCTGCACAGTCCAATGCCTCTGTTCCCAAGACTGCTGTCTCTGTTGCGCAGTCTACTGCTACTGCTCATGCACAGTATGCTGCTCCCCTTTTTAGTGCACAACCTACTTCCTATGCTGCTCTGTCAAAGTACAAGACTCCTATTCCCCTGGCACAGTTGGCTGCCACTTTGCCTGCGAAATCCACCACTCCAGCAACCAGAGTGCAACACAAGCACTATGGCAACAAGACTCCTGCTGCACAAGCCACTGTGACTCAGGCCAGAAGACTTTCTGCCAGAGTTCCTCATGCGCAACCTGCCAGTGCGCCATCAACCCATGCGCAAACTGCGCCAGCACAGTCTAAGAGAGACAGCCCTTTGGCTAATCTTTTCTCTTCCCACAGCTAGGGGAAAAGCTCTGCTCCTCTTCTCAAGCACCCTGTTGCTCCTGCGCAATCCACTGGGGGTAGTCTTTTGGCTATTCCTCCTCTTCTCCAGAACAAAGAAAAAGGTCCGTTGGTCTTTTCTCAAACTTCCTCGTCCCACGACTTGGAAGACAACAGAGGGAAATGCTCTTTAGCTAACCCTTCTTCATAAAACAAAGGAAAAGGCCATTTGGTCTTTTCTCAGTCTTCCTCGGTTTTTACCGTAGAAGATCAATCTGAACGTGCTCCGGCACCAGTCAGTACAAGAACTCTTTCCAATAAGGGTTATTCTTCCCTCCTTGTCAAAGGGAAGTGTGCTGATCAGAGGGGTATTCTGCCTACTCCGGTAGCAGAGTTCCAAGATCTCCCAACTCTCCAGATATCCCGTTCAAGACAGGGAAAATTATTGGTGTCTCAGACAGAAACCCCTGGGGGTGAGTTTGCTGATCTAAGAACTTATCTCAATCGACCAACTTCGGTAAAACACAAACAGCCAATGCCGAAGACCAACCAGCATCAGAAGCAAACTTCCAGGATAAAAAATCCTGACACTTATGCCAATAAAATGAGTATTTCCCTGTATACTCAGGGGATGAAACATTTGAAGAACCGTAACCATGTTTCGAATATTGTCAAAGAACACATCCCTCGAACTTCTTCTCGTCCCGTTGCTGTTCCCGATCTCCGAGAACACCTTAAGCAAAAACGGGATAACATCTCAACATCCCCAGTGCAACCACTTGGACACCATTGTAATCATAAAGTTGTCATCAAGTGTTGTTGTCAGACAACAAGGCGATCTGTCTTCGATCGTCTGAACTTTACAAACTCTGAACCTATGTCAGAAGATGAAGACAAAGTTTTGTACGCTTCTGTCAACATGACTTCCAGAGACACTGGGGGTAGGAAGTGCTCCAAGCATGGCAAGCCTCGCAAGCCAAGCCAACGGTATTTAGATTTACTCCAAGAATCCTCTGATGGAGTATTCCAACATACCCGATCCCGAAGCCGAGACACAATCGGTCAAAGGAATCTTCAGGATCCTTCCGGTCATCTTCCTCTTTCTCACTCAGGAGATGATTTTTTCTCCGACTACGATACATACAGCGAAAGTTCGGAACAGACAGTGTCCTCCACTGTACCTAGAGAAGTGACAGCTTATGTTGTCACTGAAGACCCAGATGCATCCAGTTCGGCTAGTTAAGAACAACGAATAGCTGCGCTAGAAGACAAGCTGAAGACCATGGCTGAAATGGTTGCAAGTATGCATTCTGTCATTGTGGCCCAGCATACGGTACCACCGACCACCTCCTGTAAATCCTAAAATCATAGCATCGTCGGTGCCTGTCAATACAGGGCTGGGGGTAGCATCTCTTCAAGTACCTCCTGTACAGATCCAACCTACACCCAGTCAGTCAAGTGCTGGGGGTAGTGCTTACCATACTGTTCCTCCCCCTAACACTGTGATTCAGCCAGTTCCTTCTACGTCAGTGGAAGATGCCAACGAAGCTGTCAAACTACTGCGCACTCAGTTCGAAGCCTTCAAGGAGAAGGACAACTTGCAGAGGTTGGGGATCAAGCAACCTTATCCAGTTGAATGGAAAGAAGTCCCATTTCCTCCTAAGTACAATATCCAAACAATATCGCTGTTTGATGGCAGCACTTCTTCCAGTCAGTTCATTAACCACTTTGAGGTTATGACTGTCCAACTTCAACCAAATGATGCTCTTCTTACCAGAGTATTCATTAGCTGTTTAGCTGGTATAGCATACGATTGGTACAGAAGCTTGCCCGATGGTTGTATCACTTCCTTCTCAGGTCTGAAGCAAATCTTCTTGGAATGATTCTATGAGGGGATCAACGACATGACTATATATGCCCTCAATAAAATTAAACAAAGACACAATAAAACTGCTGAGAGTTTCATTGAAAGATTCCGTCGGAAAGCTTTGAAAATGCCTCCTGGAACTCCGGCCGCTGTCACCATAGACACCTGTAAGGCAAATCTTTTGCCTATCATCAGCATATGGATGAGTTCAACTCAGTTTCAAGATTGGCCATCTTTCATTGTCAACGCTAAAGCAGCTGAAGTTAGCGCTGACAAATTCAAGCAGCTTGGGGTACAAATGTCTAACCCCGACCGGGATGAACACCAGACATCGGGTGGTGGTAATCGCCAGAACAACCGCAAGGGAAAAGAAACTTTGAATATCAACTTGACGAATAAGAACAAAGAATCTCTGGCGGTCAACGTAGCTCCCCCTACGTCTACTTCTACTCCTTCAGCACCTCCACCAAGGGAACCTCGTCCAAAAGTAGAGTACTCTTTTGACGAGAATGACACAGTGAGCATCTTTGATTGCTTGATCAAAAGCAATAAGCTCTAGCTCCCAGATCCCAAGAAGCCTGATGAAGTCGGTAAGACTGATCATCCTAAGTACTGTGTTTATCACAGGTTCATTGGGCATCCCACTCGAGCATGTTATGTGCTCAAAAGCAAAATTCAAGAGTTGGTCAACGCTGATGTTGTCACTCTGCAGTAAGACGAGAAGACTGTTACCGCAAACATGGCCTCAGTTCAGTTCGGTGACTTCCTACCGCAGATGGTACATCATGGTGTCATTCCTATCCCCAAAGCTACTCTTGAGATCGAGAATCTCCCTCCTCCACGAAGTGAAGGTCTTGTCCCCTTGTCTCTTGATAATGGCGAGATTATGTAGATTCATCCGGATCTCGCTTCAGAGTTCGAACTTCCCTCTTCCTCCAAGAAGAAAGACCGCTCTAAGGGCAAGACAAAGATTTGCAATATGGTGTCTTTTGACCCCATAGTTGACGAAGAAATCCTGTTGGGTACCAGATCAGGGAAAGCCTATCTAAAAGATTACTCCGAAGCTCAAGAGAATCCTGCTTCTTCTTCTGAGCCTGCTCCAGGGCAGCCTGCTTCCACTGAGGATATTCCTACTGTATCCTCACCGGTTGTAGAGTCTACTCCTCCCAAGCCTACGGTAGCTGACAAAGGCAAACAACAAGTCCGCTTCGATAAACCTTTGAAGAAGTCATCTCCTTCCGAACTTGAAAAGCCTTACAACTTTGATATCTTGGCTCAGTTAGCCAATACACCAGCTCGGCTGTTTATCTTCGAGCTCTTGTGCCTCTCCAAAGAGACTCGGAAAACTCTGAGTGAGGTTCTCATGCAGGCAGAAACCTGTCTAACCCTTCTAAAGAAGCCAAAAGCAGAGCCAGTCTCTTGCCTTCATTGTCATAGTGTGTTAGAGTTAATTCTAAACATAACTTTCACACAAGATGACATGTTGATGGAAGATAATAGGCACGACCGTCCTCTCTACTATACAGGATATGTCGACTCGATGAAAGTCGATCGTATTCTTATAGATCCAGGGTCTGCTCTCAGTATTATGCCGAAGACAATGTTGGACGCATTGAAGATCCCAGTGCATAGTCTTTCCAGTATAATCACCACCATCCTTGGGTTCAATCAGGGAAGGAGTGAACCTCTGGGCAAGATTCGCCTAAAACTCCAAATAGGCAATCTTCGCACAAAGGTGACCTTCTACATCATTGACAACCATGGTTGTTCTTATAATGCTCTGTTGGGAAGACCATTTCTGCATGAACATAACATTGTTTCTTCGACTCTCCATCAATGTTTCAAATATGTCGATGACAATAAAGAGGTACAAAAGGAGGTTGCTGATCTCTATCCTTTCAAAGGCGTCGAAGCATACTGCAACGATGCTCGTATGTACAAAGATGAATTCATGAAGCTAGTGCTGTCTCTGGACACTAAAGAAGAGCAAGAAGCAGTGCCTAAGAACACCCTCATCATACCTGTCAAAGGACGTATTTCTCGTCCTCAGTCTTCCAAGCCACTGGCTATTCACTTGCCAGTCCAGAAGCAACCAACTGATGATGATCAGGATCAAAGAGAGCTCACCTCTTTTGAGCCACTTGTTATAGACTTACGTCGTAACAAGAAAAAAGGCAGCTCACCTCTTCTGAGCCACTTGTTATTGATTTATCTCATAACAAGGATAAAAGGGAGCTCACCTCCTCTGAGCCGCTTGTTATCGACCTCCGTCGTAACAAAGCTAATCCTCCTCCACGTTCTTCTTCTCCCCCTCTTGTAATCAATCTGACCAAGCCTGCTAAGACTAAAGGTCCTGCTGTAAATACAAATGTATAAATCAATGAAAAAGCATCTACTTTTCAGTATACTGATATCATTTATCATGCTAAGTGCTATTTGGATATGTTAGATAGCTTTCAATCATTTACGATGGGAGTTGTACAATCTCTTCAAACAGAAGTCTCATTTGAACACCCAAAGGATTCATATCGTATTGTTCCCGCTCGTAAGAAAGACGAGAGTTCAATACTTTTTAGTAGAGGACCGGAACAACAATTCAGCTATACGGATGATAGCAAAAGTAATGACACGGGGCACCTTCAACTCCGTCGTTACAGTCAGCAATCAAAAGACATCATCCGAAAGATGGGTTATGACTTCAAGAATGGCCTCAACTACGGTAAGGACAGAAGAACTCCTATCCGTACGGCTGTGTCGAAAGAAAAGTCAGAGATGTATTACAGCAGGACCAAAAGAGGTCTCGGATATTCTTCACCTTTGGTATTATCTCCAGCAGCCTCTGAATCCGATAGTGAGGAGCGCTCTAACTCTTCTGATTCCAGATCATGGGATTCTGACACCAGCATCGGTCAAGTTCATCGATTGACTGTATCTTCTAACATGGTCTCCGTCGAACTTCCAGAAGGCTATGACGAGGATATTGAAGAAAGTCCCGAAATAGATCCTTGGGCTCAACGAATAGATACCCAATGGAAACTCCGATTCGAACAAAGGGAACCTCCTACTGAAGATCAATTAGTTCAAATTGACGTAGGAGAGAGCGGGTCACCTCGTCCAATATTCATCAGCAAAAACCTCCCAGAGGCAGATAAGCAAGAATTAATTCTTCTTATTCAAGAATACATTGATGTCTTTACCTGGAGTTATGAAGACATGCCAGGTCTAGATCCTAAAGTTGCTACTCACAAACTGAACATCTTGCCAAATGCAAAACCGGTCAAACAGCAACAACGGTATTTCAAGCCAGAAATGATGGACGTAATCGACGATGAAGTCAAGAAGCTCATCGCTTGTGGCTTTATTCGAGAAGAACAGCATCCTGATTGGGTAGCCAATATCGTCCCAGTTTTAAAGAAAATTCGCAAAGTTCGAGTCTGCATCGACTTTCGGAATCTTAATGAAGCTTGTCCAAAAGATGAATTTTCTCTCCCTATCACGGACGTTATGATCGACAATAACTGTGGGTTCGAGAGAATATCTTTCATGGACGGATTTTCTGGATACAATCAGATTCGGATGAATCCTGAAGACAAAAAACATACTTCTTTCCGCACTCCTCACGGAGTCTACTGCTATACTGTAATGCCATTTCGTCTCAAGAACGCTGGTGCAACATACCAACGAGCCATGAGTACCATATTTCGAGATCATCTGCGCAAGACTGTCGAATGCTACGTCGACGATATTGCTGTCAAAAGTCGTCTAAAGAAAGATCACATCCAAGACTTGAGAACTATCTTCAACCTCATGCGCCAACATCAACTCAAAATGAATCCCACCAAGTCATTCTTGGATGTCTCTAGTGGAAAATTTCTCGGCTTCGTCATTACCTCTAAGGGTATACACGTGGATCCCGAGAAGATCAAAGCCATTCAAGAGATGCGTCCTCCACGTAACATAAAAGAGCTACGAGGATTTCAAGGTCGACTTACGTACATCAGGAGATTCATTTCGAATCTGTCTGGACGCTGCAGACCATTTACTCAATTAATGAAGAAGGGTGTATATTTCGTTTGGACCGAAGAATGTCAACGAGCATTCGACGATATTAAGTGATATCTCATGAACCCACCAGTCTTGGTGCCACCAATCTCTGGCATACCATTCTTAATGTATGTCCGTGCTATGGACCATTCATTGGGTACTTTACTTGCCCAAAAGAACAAAAAAGGCCACGAACAAGCCATCTACTATCTCAGTCGTACTATGATTGGTGCTGAACACCGTTATAGTCCGGTCGAAAAAGAATGCTTAGCTCTTATGTTCGCTGTTCAGAAGACTCAGCATTACATCATTGGCCAAACTATTCATGTCATATCCAGAGTTAATCATCTTCGGGTACTGATGAAGAAGCCTAGCACACTCAATTCTCGGCTGGCTACATGGGCCATTCTACTAGCCCAATATGACATGGTATATGTTCCTCAAAAGTCTGTCAAAGGTCAAGCACTGGCGGATTTCTTAGCAGTTCATCCTGTTCCAGAGACATCCAAACTCTATGATGAAATTCCAGACGAGACTTTGGAATCTGATACAATCTCCGAAGAATTTCCTACTTGGCGTCTATTCTTTGATGGTGCATCCAGGATTGGACCCAATGGTGCCATTGTCGCAGGAGTTGGAGTTGTCCTTGTTTCTCCAGACGGGTTAGCTATCCAAAGAGCCTACTCCTTAGATGAGCCTTGCTCCAATAACGTGGCAGAATACAATGCTTTACTTATTGGCCTTCAGCTAGCCAAACAACTTGATGTCGAGTATCTTGAAGTTTATGGTGATTCCAAGCTGGTTGTAAACCAGGTTAGAAGAACCTATGAAGTTCGCCATCAAGATCTAGTACCTTACTATGAAGCGGCAATCAACATGGCTACATCATTCAAAGCCTTCTTCATTGAATATGTACGATGAGCTTGCAATACCGAAGCCGATGCTTTGGCCAATCTTGCGGCAGTCTTAGCCATCCCTATCAAAAGACAGCAAGTGGTGGTCATTTCTAATCGAGAATTGTTCTGCATCAAAAACAATCGTAATATTGAGTTCAGTAATCTTACTGAAGTCAATGTTATCGGTGAAGATTAGAGAGCTCCTTTCATCGACTTCGTGGTCCATGACATACTTTCTGAAGATCCTAAGGAGGCTACGAGTATTCGTCGGCGGTCTATGCGATTCTACTACAATCAGACCACCAAAAATCTCTACCGGCGAACTTATGACGGCTTACTCTTGTGCTGTCTTGCTGGTGATGAAGCAAAGCAAGTATTGCGTGAAGCTCACGACGGTGTCTGCAGAGCACATCAACCCGGTCATAAACTGTAGGATCGCATCCGATACATGGGTTACTACTGGCCCTCTATGGTATCTGATGCCATCGAATATGCAAGGAAATGTCGAGCTTGTCAAATCCATGCAGATTTCATTCACCAACCGTCAAATTTTTTTCATCCGACTGCTGCTTCCTGGCCTTTTGAAGCTTGGGGCATGGACATCATAGGTCCCATCAATCCTCCTTCTTCTAGAGGACATCGGTTCATATTGGCAATAACCGACTACTTCTCCAAATGGGCCGAAGCTATACCATTGGCTGAAGTCAAGACCAGTAGTGTCATCAACTTCATCAAACACCATGTCATCTATAGATTTGGTGTACCTCGACGAATCATCCACGATAATGGACCTCAGTTCATCAGCCAAAAGTTCACAAGGTTCTGTGACGATCACCGGATTGACAATGTCGCTTCGACAGCCTACAATCCTGCTGCTAATGGTTTGGCTGAAGCTTTCAATAAGACTATCATTAAGCTCCTCAAGAAGTTTGTGTCTACTAAAAAACGAAACTGGAGTGAAAAGCTTGGAGAATGTCTTTGGGCCTACCGTACTACGGTCCGCAACCCTACAGGCTGTACACCCTTTTCTTTGGTGTACGGCTGTGAAGCGGTTCTACCTCTGGAACTTCAAATTCTGTCTTTGAGGATTGCTATCGCCAACGAACTCACGACAGAGAATAACGATCTTCTCCGACTTCAAGAGTTAGAAGCGCTCGATGAGAAGCGGCTATTAGCTCAACAGCATATTGAGTTATACCAAGCCTGTATCTCAAAGACTTTCAACCGCAAAGTTAAAGTCAGAGCATTTCAAAAAGGAGAGCTCGTTCTAACAGTCAGACGTCATATGACTATGACTCACTCGAGCAAAGGCAAGTTCGATGTAAAGTGGGAAGGGCTATATCGTGAGCAAGGTCTTCTCAAATGGAGCTTATCAACTCACAGAGCTAGACGGTCGAGTTGTAATGATGCCCATTAATGGCAAGTTCCTCAAAAAGTATTATGTATAAATGTAACAGACATTGCTTGTAATTATCAGACAAGTTCATAAATAAAATTTTATTTTATTTTATCTTGAATGATAGTACACAATATCAAGGAAGGTCACTATCATCCTTCTCAAAATTGGGACACGGGCCATTACCGTCCTTATCAAAAACATGATCAGCAAAAGAGTCGAGAACATTCTTGCTAGAACCCACCAGGAACTTACAAGCAACCATCCTCATGGCTTCTTCTTCTTCAGTCTTTCCTAGTTCAAGAAGGAAGTCCAAGATGTCCTTTGGCGGTTTCGGGGCAGACGAACCTTCGCCCGCTGCTATCTGTTTTGGTGGAGCCGGTTCGACTGGATGTTCCTCAGTACCCACTTCAACCTTCGGGGCGATCTCAGCCTTCTTGGATGCATCTCCAGACGATATTTTTATGTTGAAAAGTGAAAGTGACCATCCCATCTGATTTTCTGTTCTATTTATAGATAGAGAGTCGTAAGACAACAAAGCGACACATTCATCTGACGGTTCGCCCGTTCATCATCCGACGGTTTACCCGTTCATCACATTCATCTGACGGTTCGCCCGTTCATCATCCGACGGTTTACCCGTTCATCACATTCATCTGACGGTTCACCCGTTCATTCCATCCATCCGACGGTTCACCCGTTCATTCCATTCATCTGACGGCTCGCCCGTTCATTACATTCATTTGACGGTTCATCCGTTCATTTAATTCAGTTGACGATTCGCCCGTTCGTCACATTCATCCCGACGATTCATTTCGTTCATTTATTTTGACGAATCATCCAGTTCGTTCTTATCAGCAACTTGTCATCTTTGATTAAGTTGTCTATTGAAATAATGATATTCGATAAATTATATTTGCCACGTCCATATTACCTCTGAGCAGATATAATTGAATATGATTATTTTCCAGAATCAAGAAATATATCATGTCTTGCATCTCTGAATATATTTTCTATCGCTATTATTTATAACTGAATAAGATATGCAACAAATAATAGAGCCACAAAAAATGTCTTTTTATTGATCAAAGATGAAAAACATTACAAAGATACATATTACAAAACAAGAAGATACAGAAAATCTTTCTATTCGGTCGGTGGTGTCATCAAGCTAACCATCTGCTGCTTTAAAGATTTTAATCGCTCTTCACGGGAGTCCATCACGCGCCTCCTAGCTTCCTCCATTCCAGACTTTTCATTAAAAGTCGGTAAGGTCACTAAGCGGCGGGAGATTTCAGCCTGATGAGTTGTGATATATTCATTTCGTTCCTGAGTCAGAATGTCCAGTTGCTGAGTGGCAGCTTGATGTTGTGTGACTTCATCTTCTAGAGTATGCTGAACCAGTTTCAACTCTTCTTGGAGACGGGCAATCTCCTCTTGAAGATGAACAGATTTCGCTTTCAACTCAGTAACTTTCTCCTCATTCTCTCCAGCAGCAGAGGTGGCTATCTCCATTTGAGAATCATATTATGAAGCATTGGCAGTATAAGTGTCTATGAAAGTCTGGAAATTAGCCTTCTCAATGGTAACTTCTTGAGACATCCTTTCAAATTCAGCTTGTACTAAGGATTCCACTTCCCCTCGATTGAGATCTTTGTAGATCTTAACCGATGCTTCAAGCTCATCTAGTATGTTCTCAAGAAAAACAGCTTGAGCTTCATCTCCTTGACCTCGGATGGCATTTATCAAATGAGAGGTTGGGCTTCTAACAGTAGTGAAATCAAAAACTTCTTTCTCTAGTACCCTATCTACTAGGGGTCTTAATGCATTAAAGAAGAGGTTGCTGAAAGAACTAATGATAAATTGGTTAGTTGCCAAAGCACCAGGGGTAGCAGCTACTCCCGTTGATGATGAAGCAGCATTTGCCTGTGCCGATGGACGTTCTTGCACTTGAATAGAGGGTTCTTTAAATAAGGGAGCTAAAGTAGAACTGGTTGCTCCTCCCGGTTGTTCTTCTGTAAGGACAAATGAACCTATCATTGATTGTTGTTGTCATTGACAATTAATTAAAAAGGATCAAAAGATCAAATGCAATCTTACCATGACGTGCCCCAGCAACAAGCCTTTCGTCTGTGGGTACAGATTCTAGTCTAGCAGAGGTAGCCTCAGACATTACTGCCTGGCTACTTCCGGCCTCAAAACCACCCGAGAAATGTCGGCTACGCTAGCGATAACCGTTATCGACACTATATCAGTGCAAGGAGGAACCGGAGATGATTTGATTTCTACATGGATCAAAAATAGAGATGTCAGCCATTAATCTATGAAAAGAAGAATGATAATTTTATTTAATACCTTTGGGATTAGCGGTAGTAGCTTCCTCCAGCGCTACTTCCTTACCCACATTCTTTTCAGGAGACATATCCACCTCAACATCCTTTTCAGGAGCTAGTGTGTCTTCAACAGCTTCAGAAGATTTATGGACATCAATGTCCTCTTCTTGATTCAAAGTATCATCAATAACCTCTATTGATGTATCTTCAGTGCTCATGCTATCTTTAGGTGCTTTCTCGTTGGCAGTAGCAGCGGTATGATCCACATCATCTTGAAGACCGAAGTCACAATCATTTAACAGGAAGCTGAGTAGTTTCTACCGTCGGTGAAGGAGATCGCAGAGCTTCATGCTCCTCCTCTACAATATCCTCCCTAGGCTCTGCAGCCTTTTCTCTCTGATCAGTCTCGTCCCTCTGTTTTGGACTAGGAGTTTCATGCCTAGGCTCAGAGACAGGAGTAGGAGATGACATAGTAATTCCAGCAGCAGCACTGGCCACCACCGAGGACAGGATCACCTTCTTTCTTTTCCTAAAAGCCAGTTTCTTTCGATGAAGAGGTACCTCTGGACTCTCAACATTTACCACATCAACCCGCTGTGGAAGAGAAGTCGGTGTGGTCGCTTCTTCTCGGGTCGACTCGGCCAGTTGCCGAGACTGCGACCTGGTAGTGACTTTCTCTGATGGGTCTAAGAGGAGTTTCTTCTTTGCAACCGGGAAGGAAGGCTCATTAATCCTTCTTTTCCTCTCCCTGGCCGGAGACTTAACAACTTTCAAAGAAATTCTCAGTGGTTCATTAACCTCCTCAGGGAAGTTAGCTTCCCTTGAGGTTTCCAAGGGGTCATCCACTGGTTCATGTTGTTCATCATTTCCTGGAGCTAGCATAGCAGTTGCTCCTTTCTTCAAACGCGTCGCCATCGCGAAGCTATCCACCAGATTGAAGTTCTCGGCGAAAGTATTTGCAGCTGTGTAAAACAGTGAATATATATATAACATTCGAGGGCCATGATCATTCTTGGTTGGCATCGAAAACACTGTCCTTGTGTCTCGAGCGTTGTAGTAGGCCCATGCTCTGGCACCATCAATCAGATATCCCTTTCCTTGTAGGCAAGTTATAGCGTTGCCTACATGGAACTGGTCGTAACCAAATTGACGAGCGAAGCGGCTTGGCAGATATGGTTCCAAGAAACACTCATCTTCAAATTTGTACACCAAATGCGATGACCTGATCGTCCTCAGCCAGTCAAAAGCTGCTCGACCCAACGGCTGCCTCCCAAGGTCAACTAAATTTGTCGACATATGTTCGTAACCGGTTGGAGGGGCAACACAGTAAAAATTCCATCCCTTCCCAAGGTTCAATGTACGTCTGCAGTCCTTCAGACTAGTATACACCCACTTGCTCCGAGAGAATCTCCGCAGATAGCTACCACCGACTGCTCCTATGTCGGGGTTCATCAAGGACGGATGGTGCAGAAGCAACCACCCGAATAAGTAGGTATAAGGCAACTCCAGTCGAGGAAAGTTCCCCTTCTCACCCTTCCATTTGAGCATGGAGTCAACATAAAGACGAAGACCTGCATTCATCCTACAGGTCATCGCTGACAGCAAATCTACCCGGTAGCCGAAGACTAACCGAACAGCAGCAAAAAGAACGCCGCGGTGGAAGCGGTCCACAGCGCTTGCTCCAGGTACGACGAATCGACGGAGCCAGTATGTCAGGAAACCCGCCAGCTGGGCTTCTCTTGACATGGGCCTGTAGCCCATTTTCATAAAACTCTCGACAAAATCTCCAGTCTTGAGTGGAGGGTATTGATGTTCATCATTAACTTTGATATCCATTCTCTTATTTTCTTCCATCAGTCTTATTACTTCACTGTAGCTGAGGGATTGGAAGAAAGTCGGGTTGCATGTGTCATGATCCTTAGTCTTTTTCTCAATGATATGATTAAGAAAAAGATAAGGTAACCACTTTGATGAATAACAGGTGCCGGAAGAACCGCTCTTATAGTACAGGGAGCATATGTTGTAATGGCACAATAGTTCATCGAAAACAGCCACCATCTCTGCATTTTCTCGACGTAGTCTGTCTAACTCGTCGTTTGTTGGAACATACTCCTCATAAGGGAAGTCTTCCGTTGGTAGGTACGAGATGTATTTTATCTCATGAAGGACTAATCCAATTTCCCCGCAGGGTGTCTTGAATGTCCCTGTCCTATAATTATACCTCTCTGCCAAGGCCAGAAACATATGAGGGTTTAGAATGATTCCATACATGGTAGCATATATCGCCTGATATAGCTCGATCTCTTTAAGCTTGTCTTCGAACTGGACCAATATCCAGTTGGCTATACAATTCCACCTTCTGTTGTCTGGGTTCACCAGACCTGTCAGCCGGATGTACTGATCCGGGTATCTGCCCTCAACCTTTGCATATTCATTAGCAAAGATTGGTGTCCTCACCGGCAGCAGCAAAGAAGAGTTCTCTGGAGGGATGCAGCCTGGCTTCAACCCTCTGAGCAAAGTGCTATGACGCTCAGAAGAGCTATAGAACATATCTCTGTTGTTTGGGCCTTTCTTTACACAAATCTTCCCTGCCCTTGCTTGTTGGAGGGGAGTAATATCCCAGTTCATCCTCCTGGGATGGCTTGCATGGGCATAGCGGGCTAGAGGGAGGCATCTAGCAATATCCGGTAATAGGATTAATTTCTCCTTCCTTTGGAAAGTTCTCTGCTCAACACGGGGTCTTGGCTGAGAACTCTTGTCAATAGTTTCGCCAAATAAGAACAAAGGTTTCTTGTGGGTAATGATGTCAGCAGACTGCAGGGGCTGTCCATTCATCAGACTTAATAAAGTCTCATTGTCCTGAGCTACCAAGATGGCTTGGCGGGAGGATGGCAGAGCGTATTGGAGAAAAAGCACATGGGACAAATCTTCTTTAAATTCCGATTCAGTAAGGGACCCTGCAAATATTTCATACTCAGGGTCCTCTCTGATGTTAACTGCATCAAACAGAAAAAATAGAATTCAATACAAGTAAAATCAAAGATTCTGTCAGCAAATTGTGCAAGCATCAGATTGTGCAAGCATCAGATTGCGCAACAAAAGCTTCTATGTGCAAACTGTCCTGTTGTGCCAACTCATCCACTTGCGCAAGCCATCAGATTGTGCTGAAATAACTTGCGCAAAGCATCAGTTTGCACTGGACAGCCTTGCGCAAATCAGCATACTGTGCTGACTTTTGCCAGCACGTTCTAACCGATTGCGCAAGAAAATAGTCTTCATAAAAATGAAAACTATTGGGTTTATGCAACCGAAACCCTAAACAGGGCGGCGCAATATGACCAAATCTCTAAAAAGAGACAGGTTTGAAGGATCAACAGTGTTAAAAAAAATACTAAAAAGGGTCTTTCGATCGGGTTTACTACCTTGCAGTGCAGGATGAGCAACTTCATGTCGAGAAAGGCGCGGCGCAACCCGAGCCGAAGACTCGGTGGGGGCCTTGCCTTTCTTGGCGGCGTTGCGCTTTGGGGCCATCTGAAAGTTGACGGAAAAGAAGGAAGAAAGTCGGAGGAGGCTCGATAACTTTTTCTCTCTTTAGCAAAGTGAAAACAAGTAAAGAAAAATAAGAAGAACAAAGAGAACTATTTATATTTTTTCAAAGAGCAACGGTCGCCTCAGATTGCGCCGAAGAAATAGGAGCTAACTCCTCCAATTGCGCAGACAAGTCATTACTTGCGCAATTTGATTTTTTTAATCAAAATTCAAAGTATTTCGAAGCTTTGACTATCTTCAAACTTTGAAAACTTTGAAGGGGGTCTTGTAGGTCCTAAAAATCAATTTGCATCCGTCAAAAAAGTCATGAAAATTAAATTGGACATCCTTCAAGTGAACTGCGCAGAAGACAGATTGCACAACAATTCGATTGCGCAGGCTGAACTGCGCACTCATCTAAGTGCGCAAGCTGACGTGGCCTCGTCATCATTACCTGACAGAGAATCAGATCTTTTGACAACTGACAGCACGGAGAACGAGGAAACTGTTCGTTTATCGTACAGCACAGCGCTCGAGGACAGCTGTACATGCAGCACAGTCCATCCCAGCGCGGTCCATCCCAGCGCAATCCGAAGCCAGCACAATTTAGGTGGCGCACTCCATCAAGACAACTGACAATGTACACGTGGCCTTCATGCCATCAATTACTCACCATGTGGCAACCGTCTGTACACGATCAAGCGCATTTCAATCAAACAATGCCACGCGTCACATACAGATGGTCCACGATCGAGTAACTGCCTGCGCAGTTCATTGCCTGCACAATCCAAAGTGTGCGCAATCCAACCTGCGCAAGTCAGAATAACTAAAAGTTAGTTATTTCTAGAACTCTATAAATAGAGTTTCAAGCCTTCATTAACATACACACAGATATCAGAATCATCACCAGAGATCAGGAGTTCTTGCCAAAGTGCTGCTGCAATCTTCACAGGCTATCGTCTTCAAAGTTCACATCGTCCAAGGGATAAAGCGATCGTCATTCAGATCGGATTCCTATAGTTGTACTTTCCCAGAATTTTTGTAATCTTCTTACAAAGTTTGTTGAAATAAAGATCAACTTTTTATTTTTGCAAACAATATTAGCGACGGACATGAATCCATCGCTAAAGTTTCGTCAAATGAGCGACGGATGTGCGACTGATTTTGACGCAAAAAAACTAAAAAAATTATCCATTGCTTTCTGACAGTAGCCCGTCACAAGGTAGTCGCGAGGCCGTCGCTATGGCCGACGGATACGGTCCGTCGCTAATCTTCCGTCGCCAAATTGCTGTATTTTAGTAGTATATAGGGTCCAGGGGGGCCACGGCCCCCCCCAATTTTTTAATTAAAAATGTTGATTATTATCATAATCTTTTACAAGTTTAATATATATATTAGTTTGACCCCTTTAATGTATGAAGAATAAGTTAGCTTAAGTGGTAGTGCTATGGGCTTTCAATTTAAAGGTTGCAAGTTCAAATGTCACCTCTCACATAATCAAGTATTTTACATATTTTATGTATAATATTTTGCTTCCTCTTTTGTAACAATTTAAAAATATTGGCTTTATTGTAAGGCAAAAACTCAAACACGCCAGAGATGTGATGAAGTATACTCGTATAATATAAATCACTCAAGTGCCACATACAAGCTATCCCAACCTCTCTTTATATAGGGAGAGAGGTTGGAGGTTATGAAGAAATGAAGGGCCAAAGGTCATGTGTAGGTTACAAGGAGATGAAAGGTAAAAAGCCATGAGTTACAACACTCCCCCTTGGCTCTCCAAAATTTTTTCTTATAAACACCTCTGAGTTTCTTCGTCTGTCTGTAGCTTGCACCTTCAAAATTAACCACCTACTTGTGCCTCGTCAAAACCTTGCCAAAGAAAACCCAGTGGGAAAAACTTTGGTCGAAGGACAAAAGAGTACACACAGGTCAGTGTGATGGGGGTAAACTAACCATTGCAAAGGTGCCTCGTCAAAACCTTGTCAGGGAAAATCCAGTGGGAAAAAAATGCTGATCGAAGGACAAAAGAGTACACGATGGTTTAGAAGTATACAACTGGATACTCCCCCTGATCATAATAATCCTTAGTGAATAAGGGATTTGAACTATGTCTCGTTAAAAAAACCTTGCCAAGGAAAACCCAATAGGAAAAAACTTGGTCTAAGGGAAAAAAGAGTACACAAGCATACATCAGGATGCTCCCCTTTTCACTCGCACTCGACAGGGCACGGGATATATGCACAACAAGGCGTTTGGAGGCGCTCGTTGGGGCGCTCCCCCTCACATGCACACAACAGGGTGCAGGAAACATGTTTCACTTAGGCTAGCTCTGAAAGTTTTCTAAGTCCAATTGCTCTGACATGTTTCTGGAACGAGTGTTTCGGCAGTGACTTGGTGAACGAGTCTGCACGGTTATTCTCCGATCCAATGTGTTGCACTTCAATCTTCTGAAGCGCTTGTTGTTCATGTGTAAAGAACAACTTGGGCGATATGTGCTTGGTAGCATCCCCTTTGATGTAACCATGTTTCTCTTGATCAATAACAGCGGTATTGTCCTCATAGACGACAACAGGTTCATCTGGGTCATATGGAAGATCATATGTACTTCGAATATGGCCAATAACAGCTCGAAGCCATACACACTCTCTAGTCGCCTCATAGAGAGCAAGTAGCTCAGAGTGGTTCGTTGAAGTAGCCACTAAGGTCTGTTTGCGAGACCTCCAGGAAATTGCCACGTTCCCAATGGTAAAGACATAACCAGATTGGGAACGTCCCTTGTGCGGATCAGATAAGTATCCCGCATCGGCGTAGCCAACAAGGGTCGCGTTGTTTCGAGTGCCAAGAGCGTTGGACTCACTCAAAACCCATAGGGATAGAATCAGCCCAAGTCCGTAGTACCCTTAAGGTAGCGAAAAATGTCTTTTATGCGATTCCAATGGCGGCGTATTGGCGCGGTGCTGTATCGAGCTAGATAATTCACAGCAAATGAGATGTCCGGTCTAGTACATTGGGCCAAGTACAATAAAATGCCTATTGCACCCAGATAAGAGCACTCAGGACTCAATATCTCTTCGTCGTCCTCCTTTGGATGGAATGGGTCCTTAGTAATGTCTAGAGAGCGGACGATCATGGGAGTAGCGGACGGCTTAACGTCAAAATGACTAAAGCGTCTCAACACCTTTTGGGTGTAGTTCGCTTGATGGACAAGAATTCCATCTTTACGGTGCTCGATCTGCAGGCCGAGGCAAAACCGTGTCTTCCTGTCACGCCCCAGAACCAGAATACTGGAGAGCGGGGGCAGACATAGCCAGCTACGTATATTGAAGTACAATCCACCTCGCTATACGGTCACGGCTGTCTAGATACATGAGGGTTTACTACAAGCCAACAGTCTCTTAAGGTCATGAACAAGCCTAGTGTCTCAATAACAAGCAAGTAAATAAATGTTACAAGATGTATGATCATTAAATATACAATAATAAGGCGTCCCAAATATTACATATTCAGCTGATCATGAAGCTAGTCGTTACAAAATGTTAGGACTAACAAGAGTTTAGTCATACATGATCAACCCTAGGATCTGTCAATCATGTTACAGCCTGTAGGCAGACAATAAGTAAGTGCAATCGAGCTAAACAGGTGCTCGTCGGCTAAACGCCTCAAAAAAATATTTTTACAATAGAGTGGGAGAGCCAAAAATAACCCACTCGTTGCCCTGGTTACGTCTGGTGTTCACCATCGGGCTGGAAAAGCGGTAGATCCTCTGGAGCTACTCCGAAATCTGGCCATACAAAACCAGCTGGGTCAGATCCCAGAAAGAGCAAGTGCCACAAAGGAAGCTTCACTTAGGAACTAAAACCAGCAATCAGCACAAGAGTATAAATAAAAGTAAGAACTGGAGATAAGAAAATACATCATGGTGATATACGACGAGATAACCATAGAACTATTCAGATAACCAGGTTACAACCCGTAAACCAAATAAGGACCGGGGTTGTAACCCTTCGTCTGAACGAAACTTGGAATTCTCACCATTTATTAGTAAAATAAATACAGGCATTCAGGTCATGCAGTAATTTGGAACAGAATCGGGACAAGACTAGACTGGTTAGACTCCATCCAATCATTTTACGGCCAAGCAAGAATTACGGCTTGATACTTTAACTAACTAGGGTTATCACAGGCCTAGTTACTAGCAAGATGCAATGAGAATCTTCCACAGCACAAGCCCTGCAGACCATCCAGGTTACCCGGGTTAAAAGATTTAGAGTTGAATTCAGGTGGGTACATCGTCCAGGAAATGCATGTACCCTTAGGTAGCTTGAAGGGTGCAACACATGACAGTGTGCTAGAAATGTGCCCTACTCGACGGCAGGCTACAGATCCTAAGGCGTGCCCAGGTAACGAGATTTCCTGTAGCTGGGAGATCTCTTTATGACTAGTGTATTAATCTAGTTATTAGCCTTAGTCCATTTCAATAGGTACTCCTGACCGTGGTACTCAGGAGTCCCCTCCTAGACATGATGCAAGACAGGATTGGATTATTTGTACAAGCACAATCGCCCACGGTGTCCAGGTTAATTATACAGGTCATGTCATGTTAGGTAGCCGTCGCAACAGCTTATCAAGATATATCATGTCGGATTATTATGTCAAGTTCACTGGTCAAGAGTGTGCCACGACGGGCCACTACCAGGTCATGTCATGTCCACTGTCACACCCTGTCGTATACAATTGTTATTTCAATCATGTCAATCAAATCGTGATTTATCAAGTTCAGGACAAAAGGCGTAAGGATATAAAATGAGCATAAAATATGCCATAGGAGTTCCAAAGCATGGGCAAAAAATAATAATAAAAGTACAGAGCTATAGGAGAGTCATGCGGTTCAGGAATAATCTCAAGCGGCTGGAAGGAGAGCAGCCCATGTGGCTGAATAGGGTCAGGCGCATGCGGCTTGATAAAGGAAAGCCTATGCGGCTAAGGATATCAGTCCTCATGCGGCCAGCGGGAAGAGAGGGCGCATGAGACTGATATGAATTGGGTCCATGCGGCTGGGACGAATAGGGTCCATGCGGCCAAGGAGAGAATCTATGCGGGAGGGACAGGAACGAAGCCATGTGCTTATGCGGTTTGCGGGGTCATGCGCCTATGCGGCTACAAGTGGACCAAGTTCATGCGACGGAGGAGAAGGAAGCATATGCGGCCAGCGGGAAGAGAGGGCGCATGAGACTAAGTCAGAGCATTCATGCGACGGAGGAGAAGCGGGGTCCTCATGCGGCCAGGGAGGGCGCATGCGGCTAAACGAGTAACGTCTCATGCGGCTCAAGAAGTGCAGAGTATATGCGGCTGGGGATTGAGCGAGTCATGCGGCTAGATGAGTTCGGCCCTCATGCGGCTCAAGAACTTCCAGCCATGCGGCTGAAAGAACACTTGCCGCATGAAATATTCATGCGGTGAAGCCAAGCACAGTTCATCTTCTCCAAATTTCTGAGAAGAAGAACACCATGAGAGCCAAATCCTCAAGCTCCGTAACTCCATCATCCGGAGCCCAAATCCGAACTTCCATATGTCAAAATAGGGTAGAACGAAAGCCTCTACAACATGAAACCATCAAAACTTAGAAATAACAAGATTAAGTAGATCAAAACCCGAGAAATCTAAAAATAAAATAAACTTAGATCTACAAGAATCTAGCCATGGAAAGAGGAAATGCCAAGTACTAAAGTAAGTTAAAATGTTGCAAGGAAGAGAATGAAGCAATAAAATTTGAGTTCCTCCATGAAGCAAGTTGTACTTGCCTAGACCCCTCTCTCTCTGGTAGGTGAAAGTGTTAATGGAGGAAGGAAGAAGAGTTTTAATGAAGAGAGAGAAAGAATAATGGGTTAATAAATGGCAGTGGTGGTGGTAGGTAGGGGGTTCACCCTTGGTTCATAATGAACCAATAGCAATCCCAAACCGAACCAAGCCAACCCGAACCAGGAATAAACCAAGCCATGAAGGAAGCTAAGCAAGAAATCATGCAATACAAGATAAAATATGTACACGTATTCCAAAAATATGTAATACGAACCACATACATTACAACTCTACCCACCTTAAAAAATTTCGTCCTCGAAATTTAATTAAGAGGCTAGAGAGACGAGGACAAGCTATATTAATCACAAGCAAGCTATAACTAGGCATGCAATCACTCATTCAAGCAAGGAATTGAAGGCATGAGGCATAAGGAAGACATTATACCTCACGAGTCAAACAAGTCGGGATATCGCGATCGGAAGTCATCCTCACGCTCCCACGTTGACTCACCCAAAGAGTGATGACCCCAAGCAACTCGGACTAACTTGATAGTCTTGTTCTTGAGTGTCTTCTCTCTCCGGTCCAATATAGATACGGGCCTCTCCTCATACGAAAGGTTGGTACCAACAACCAATTCCGAATGATCTAGGATGTAGCTCGGGTCTGGGATATACCGTCGTAATTGGGATACATGGAACACGTCATGCACATTGCTTAGCGACGGCAGAAGAGCGAGACGATAGGATACATCTCCTACTCGCTCCAGAATGTCAAATGGCCCTATATACCTAGGAATAAGCTTTCCCCGTACGCCGAAACAAATGACGCCACGGTTAGGCGAAATCCTTAGGAATACATGGTCACCGACAGAAAACTCGAGAGGGCGTCGATGAGAATCGGCCCAATGGCACCGGCGATCTTGGGCAACTCGAAGATGATTCCTGACTCTTCTGATCACTTCAACTGTCTGGGCAATCATTTCTGGACCGAGCATCTGCCTCTCTTCGACATCATCCCATGCTAGCGGGGATCTGCACTTCCTACCATACAGTGCCTCGAAAGGTGCCATCTGGATACTGGCTTAAAAATTGTTGTTGTACGAGAACTCTACCAGGTACAGGTGATCTTTCCACGAGCCACCGAAGTCAAGTGTACAGGACCGCAACATGTCTTCAAGAGTCTGGATCGTACGCTCCGACTTCCATCTGTCTACGGATGATATGCTGAACTGAACTGGAGATGAGTTCCCAAACTCTCCTGCAGGCTACGCTAGAAGTGCGACATGAATCTGGAATCTCGGTCCGAGGTAATACTGACTGGCACTCCGTGTAACCTGACAATCTACCTGAGGTACATCTCTGCTAACTGAGCTGTCGACTGACCAACTCTGAACGGGAGGAAGTGAGCTACCTTCGTGAGCCGATCAACTATAACCCAAATAGCATCTCGACCAGCTGGGGACCTAGGCAATCCGGTCACAAAATCCATGGTCACATGTTCCCACTTCCATTCTGGAATCGGCAAGGGCTGAAGAAGTCCAGTTGGCCTCTGATGTTCAGCCTTAACTTGTTGGCAGACCAAACAACGAGAGATAAACCGGGCTATCTCCATCTTCATGCCATTCCACCAAAAGTGCTGACGGATATCGCGGTACATCTTCGTACCGCCCGGATGAATGGAATATTGAGAACTGTGAGCCTCTGTCATGATTTCCTGTCTGATATTTCTACTGGGTACACAAAGACGCTTACCATGCCTAAGTGTACCGTCTTCATGAATGCATAAGTCTGGTCTTCGTCCTGCCTCATACTCTGCTCTGAGTCGCTGAAGCTTGGAATCTGCTGACTGTGCCATCCGGATCCTCTCGACTATAGTGGACTGAACTTGCATACTGGCCATCAATGCCACACTAGAAGGGAGATCAACTTCAATACCCATCTTTTGAAGATCTGCTAACAGCTCTGGTTGCGATGTTAGAAAATAAGCTTCGGCTCTCCTGCTCAATGCATCTGCAACGACGTTGGCCTTCCCAGGATGATACTGCAGGTTGACATCATAATCCATAAGCAGCTCTAGCCACCTCCTCTGACGCATGTTAAGATCTTTCTGGGTGAAAACATACTTCAGGCTCTTATGGTCGGTGAAAATCTCCACCCTATCTCCGTACAAGTAGTGCCTCCACAACTTAAGTGCAAATACTACTGCTGCCAGCTCCAAGTCATGGGTTGGGTAATTCCTCTCATGATCACGAAGTTGTCGTGACGCATAAGCTATTACCTTCCCATGCTGCATCAAAACACATCTTAAACCTCTGTCCGAAGCATCACAATACACTGAGAACCCTCCGGTTCCATCTAGAAGCGCGAGAATGGGAGCCGTCATCAAGCCTCGCTTCAACTTCTCGAATGAATCCTGACACTATGCTGTCCAAGCAAACTGCACCTCCTTGCAGGTCAACTGGGTCAATGGCACTGAAATCCGAGCAAAATCTGAAACAAACCGCCGATAGTAGCCGGCCAATCCAAGGAAACTGCGAACTTCTGCAACGGTACTGGGTACTGGCCATGACTCAATAGCCACAATCTTCTGGGGATCCACTTCTACTCCTCCTCTGGTGATGATGTGACCCAAGTACGAAATGCGGTCGAGCCAGAACTCGCATTTACTGAACTTGGCATACAACTGGTGCTCTCGGAGAATCTGGAGGACAACTCTGAGATGCTGCTCATGCTCCGCTTTACTCTTGCTATAGACCAGGATATCGTCTATGAATACGATCACGAACTGATCCAAGTAAGGCATAAAAATATGATTCATGAGATCCATGAATACAGCCGGCACATTGGTCGCTCCAAATGGCATAACAAGGAACTCCCAATGCCCATACCTCGATCTAAAAGCTATCTTCGGGATGTCCTGTTCTCTGACTCTGATCTGATGATATCCTGAGCGTAAGTCAATCTTCGAGAATACTGCTGCCCCTTTAAGCTGATCAAACAAGTCATCTATCCTCGGGAGAGGATATCTGTTCTTGATTGTCACTGAGTTCAAGGTACGATAATCAACACATAACCTGGACGTACCATCCTTCTTTTTCACAAGAAGGATCGGGGCTCCCCAAGGCGATCCACTAGCATGAATGAATCCTTTGGCTCGAAGTTCTTCAATCATCTTGTACAATATCTCCAACTCTGAAGGTGCCATCCTGTAGACTCTCTCTGACACTGGGGCTGTCCCGGGAATTAAGTCTATGGTGAACTCGATCTCCCGTTCCGGTGGCATACCTGAAAGCTCTTCTGGAAAAACATCTGGAAACTCTTCGACTATCCGGGGCAACTGCACTGCTGCTACCGCCATCCGCAATACTGGAGGAGAAGGCTCAACTGCGCCTCGGGAGAAGGAAAACTCCGGCTCGCCTGGAATGCTAAAAACAACCCTACTAATATGGCAGTCTATTCTAGCATACTGGTTCCTCAACCAATCCATCCCTAAGACCATATCATAATCGGCCATCAGGAATTCTATCAATCTAGCGGGAAATTCTTTACCGCTAACTACGATCCGACACGAGAAAAATACCCTATCGACTCCCACAAGTCCGTTACCAGTAAGTATATTGAGCCTTACTGATAATGACTCGGGCTCCAATCCTATCCGTGTTGCGAATCGTGAAGACATAAAAGAATGCGATGTACCAGAATCAAATAAAGCTGAAGCTGGAAAGGAGTTGACGAGAATAGTACCTGCCACTTCCTCTCCTGGTGCCAATCCTTCCTCTGCGGTCATCACCATAGCCTGACCATGCCCTCGGGGTGCTGGTCCCCTCTGCTGAAATCCATGCTGCCTATTCTGACTCTGGACTTGGGCTTGAGCATACTGCTGGGGGTTCTGCTGCTGGAACATCTGGGACTGAGGCGGCAAGGGCCTCGGCAATAGATACTGCTGCTGCTGGACCGGAGCTGGTCCTCTCATTGAAGAGCTAGAAAGGTTGGACGATGATGAACCACCCTATTCGGGCAGGATCCAATCCTATGGTCTGCTGCTCCACAAACCAGACACAATTCCTGTGCCCTATGGCACTCTGCCACTACATGGCCTGGCTTCCCATAATGAGAACATCCTACTGCGGAAGTCTGCTTCTGCTTCTTTTGCTGAGGGTACGTCGGGGCTGAATGCTGAACCGACGTTACGGAGGCCGCCCGCCTCGGAGCTCCAATAGTCAAAGCCCTGGCTGCCGGGGCTGGGGCTGAAGACTGATTCATCTGGCCGTGGGATCTCTTCCGACCTCCGGTCCTATCCATAATCCTCTGGGAGGTATACTCATGCCTCCTAGCTGCTCTCAAGACGGCATCAAAAGTCTGATGCTCAAACTGCTCAACTGCCAATAGAATCTCTAGGTGAAACCCCTGCTGAAATTGCTGGGCTCTATCATACTCAGTTGCCACCAAGGTGGAAGCAAACCGACTGAGTCTCGAAAACTCGGCCGCATATCCATCGACTGTCCTGCCCATCTGCTTCAGATTGGTGAACCTCGTCTGTAGATCGTACCGAGCTACATCTTCAAAATACTTGGTCTGGAATCTCTCTCTGAATGCTGCCCAAGCAATAGGTGCTACTAATCCAACGGCCTGAGCCGTCCACCAGCTGCGGGCAAGATCTAGCAACTACAGGCGCACCACGGCTACCTTCTCGATCTCTGGGGTCCTGGCTGCTTCTAGAATCACCTCGATGTCCTGAAACCAAGCATCTGCGACGATAGCATCTTCACTACCGTCGAAGAAAGGAGGGTTCAAGCGCTTGAAGCTGTTGACCGCGCTGTTACCCTGATGACCTCCTCTGGCCAAAGCATCCGTCACTGCATGGTACAAGGCATCTCCACGACGATCTTGGAAAGCTATCAAGGTCCTGACGAGTCCTACCAAAGTGCCATCGTCAGGTTCGGCAGACTGAACTGGCTGGACTGGTGGCTCTCCGTCAGAAGGCACGACTCTGGAGGCTACTCCGAAATGCTGGGCTTGATCTTCGGGTTGCTGCTGATCCGCGGAAAGTGCTCCGCCTGGCTGACCGGCAGGTCCAGGAACAATATCGCTAAAGAAGACGACATGGGAAACAATAAGGAAGGACCAGGACAGATCAATGATACAAGCATATGATCAGGACAAGAATCCAGGGATTCTGAAGATACGAGCAGAGATCAAGAGCGAATACTGATTGAGACATATATTCGGTAAACCCTCACATATCTTGATTTACAAGACCTGCATGGGTCACCACTTAAACCATGTCACGCCCCAGAACCAGAATACTGGAGAGTGGGGGCAGACATAGCCAACTACGTATATTGAAGTACAATCCACCTTGCTATACGGTCACGGCTGTCTAGATACATGAGGGTTTACTACAAGCCAACAGTCTCTTAAGGTTATGAACAAGCCTAGTGTCTCAATCACAAGCAAGTAAATAAATGTTACAAGATGTATGATCATTAAATATACAATAATAAGGCGTCCCAAATATTATATATTCAGCTGATCATGAAGCTAGTCGTTACAAAATGTTAGGACTAGCAAGAGTTTAGTCATACATGATCAACCATAGGATCTGTCAATCATGTTACAGCCCGTAGGAAGATAATAAGTAAGTGCAATCGAGCTAAACAGGTGCTCGTCGGCTAAACGCCTCAAAAGAATATTTTTACAATAGAGTGGGAGAGCCAAAAATAACCCACTCGCTGCCCTGGTTACGTCTGGTGTTCACCATCGGGCTGGAAAAGCGGTAGATCCTCTGGAGCTGCTCCAAAATCTGGCCATACAAAACCAGCTGGGTCAGATCCCAGAAAGAGCAAGTGCCACAAAGAAAGCTTCACTTAGGAACTAAAACCAGCAATCAGCACAAGAGTATAAATAAAAGTAAGAGCTGGAGATAAGAAAATACATCATGGTGATATACGACGAGATAACCATGGAACTATTCAGATAACCAGGTTACAACCCTTAAACCAAACAAGGACCGGGATTGTAACCCTTCGTCTGAACGGATCTTGGAATTTTCACCAATTATCGGTAAAATAAATACAGGCATTCAGGTCATGCAGTAATTTGGAACATAATCGGGACAAGACTAGACTGGTTAGACTCCACCCAATCATTTCACGGCCAAGCAAAAACTATGGCTTGATACTTTAACTAACTAGGGTTATCACAGGCCTAGTTACTAGCAAGATGCAGTGAGAATCTTCCACAGCCACAAGCCCTGCAGACCATCCAGGTTACCCGGATTAAAAGATTTAGAGTTGAATTCAGGTGGGTACATCGTCCAGGAAACGCATGTACCCTTAGGTAGCTTGAAGGGTGCAACACATGACAGTGTGCTGAAAATGTGTCCTACTTGACGGCAGGCTACAGATCCCAAGGCGTGCCCAGGTAACGGGATTGTCTGTAGCTGGGAGATCTCTTTATGACTAGTGTATTAATCTAGTTATTAGCCTTAGTCCATTTCAATAGGTACTCCTGACCGTGGTACTCAGGAGTCCCCTCCTAGACATGATGTAAGACAGGACTGGATTATTTGTACATGCACAATCGCCCACGGTGTCCAGGTTAATTATACAAGTCATGTCATGTCAGGTAGCCGTCGCAACAGCTTATCAAGATATATCATGTCGGATTATCATGTCAAGTTCACTGGTCAAGAGTGCGCCACGACGGGCCACTATCAGGTCATGTCATGTCCACTGTCATACCCTGTCGTGTACAATTATCATTTCAATCATGTCAATCAAATCGTGATTTATCAAATTCAGGACAAAAGGCATAAGGATATAAAATGAGCATAAAACATACCATAGGAGTTCCAAAGCATGGGCAAAAAAATAATAATAAAAGTACAGAGCTATAGGAGAGTCATGCGGTTCAGGAATAATCTCATACGGCTGGGAGGAGAGCAGCCCATGCGACTGAATAGGATCAGGCGCATGCGGCTTGATAAAGGAAAGCCTATGCGGCTAAGGATATCAGTCCTTATGCGGCCAGCGGGAAGAGAGGGCGCATGAGACTGATATGAATTGTGTCCATGCGGCTGGGACGAATAGGGTCCATGCGGCCAAGGAGAGAATCCATGCGGCAGGGACAGGAGCGAAGCCATGCGCTTATGCGGTTTGCGGGGTCATGCGCCTATGCGGCTACAAGTGGACCAAGTTTATGCGGCGGAGGAGAAGGAAGCATATGCGGCCAGCGGGAAGAGAGGGCGCATGAGACTAAGTCAGAACATTCATACGGCGGAGGAGAAGCGGGGTCCTCATGCGGCCAAGGAGGGCGCATGCGGCTAAACGAGTAATATCTCATGCGGCTCAAGAAGTGCAGAGTATATGCGGCTGGAGATTGAGCGGGTCATGCGGCTAGATGAGTTCGGCCCTCATGCGGCTCAAGAACTTCCAACCATGCGGCTGAAAGAACACTTGCCGCATGAAATATTCATGCGATCAAGCCAAGCACAGTTCATCTTCTCCAAATTTCCGAGAAGTAGAACACCATGAGAGCTAAATCCTCAAGCTCCGTAACTCCATCATCCGGAGCCCAAATCCGAACTTCCATAGGTCAAAATAGGGTAGAACGAAAGCCTCTACAACATGAAACCATCAAAACTCAGAAATAACAAGATTAAGTAGATCAAAACCCAAGAAATCCAAAAATAAAATAAACTTAGATCTACAAGAATCTAGCCATGGAAAGAGGAAATGCCAAGTACTAAAGTTAAAATGTTACAAGGAAGAAAATGAAGCAATAAAATTTGAGTTCCTCCATGAAGCAAGTTACACTTGCCTAGACCCCTCTCTCTCTGGTAGGTGAAAGAGTTAATGGAGGAAGGAAGAAGAGTTTTAATGAAGAGAGAGAAAGAAGAATGGGTTAATAAATGGTAGTGATGGTGGTAGGTAGGGGGTTCACCCTTGGTTCATAATGAACCAATAGCAATCCCAAACCGAACCAAGCCAATTCGAACCAGGAATAAACCAAGCCATGAAGGAAGCTAAGCAAGAAATCATGCAATACAAGATAAAATACGTACACGTATTCCAAAAATATGTAATACGAACCACAGGCATAACACTTCCCAAGATCCTTCATCTCGAATTCCCTCTTCAGGATATCAGCAGTTTCTGACAAGTCTTTTTCGGTTCCTATGAGATTCATGTCATCTATATAGACCGCGATGATTGCGTATCCTGAAGTGGATTTCTTTATGAACACACATGGGCAAAGTTCGTTATTAATGTATCCCAAACCGATCAAGTATTCGCTTAGGCGGTTATACCACATTCGCCCGGATTGTTTCAATCCATATAGCGAACGACTCAGTCTAATCGAGAACGTGTTCCGTGGTCGGAAACTACTTGATTCAGGCATCTTTAGTCCTTCAGGGACTCTCATGTATATCTCTGTGTCCAGATCCCCGTAGAGATAGGCTATGACCACATCCATGAGCTGCATATTCAGTTTTTTGGAAACTACTAAACTGATTAAGTAACGAAACGTTATGACGTCCATTACGGGAGAATACGTCTCCTCGTAATCAATTACAGCACGTTGTGAGAAGCCTTGCACCACAAGACGAGCCTTGTATCGTACAATCTCATTTCTCTCATTACGCTTCCTTAGAAAAACCTATTTGTGACCAACTGGTTTAACATTGGGTGGTGTTGGAGCTATAGGTCCAAATACACTTCTTTTTGCTAAGGAATCTAATTCAGCCTGGATTGCTTGTTTCCATTGTGGCCAGTTCGTTCGTCGTTGACACTCGGCAACGCTGCGAGGTTCCATGTCATCATTGTTCATAATGTCAGTGGCCACTGAGTATATGAACACATCATCGATGACAGTTTCATTTCGCTTCAAAATATCGTCTAAGCTAGCATACTCGACGGATATTTCGAGGTTATCGACATGATTAGGAATAGGCGTTTCATCTGGAACGCGCTCTTCTAATACATCGCCGTGATCCTTAATGATCTCATGTGGCAAAACGCTTTCAACAAGATTTCTCCACTTCCGGGGCAGAACATCTTTGGAACCAATCGGTCTTCCCTTCTTTTTGGGAATAGCGGCGGACTGGACGCTAAATGCGTCTGGCATTTGATTTGCAATATCTTGCAGACCTAGAATCCTCTGTACTTTCTTATCACTATGTGCAGAGGGGGGATCATGATGAGCAAAAGTGGGCACATGCCATGCTAATTCACGTCGTTTCTCATCAACGTTAGCGTGCATTCTCCCCATAACGATGGAAAGATTGCTTCATCAAAGTCACAATCCGCGTGTCTCGCGGTAAAGAGATCGTATGTCAAGGGCTCTAAATAGCGAATGATGGACGGAGAGTTATAACCGACATATATTCCCCGTCGCTTCTGAGGTCCAAATTTTGAACGCTTTATCGGCTCAATTGGAACATTGACTAGGCACCTAAACACACGTAAATGTGAGACGTCAGGCTCACATCCAGTAACCAGCTGGTACGCAGAAAGTGGTTGGGTGGCCATGGGCCTCAGACGACCAAATTCGCAGCGTGCAAAATTGTATAGCCCCATACAGATAGTGGGAGTTTGGTGTGCATAACCAAGGTCCGCGCTATCACTTGCAGTCGTTTTATAAAAGCTTCCGCTAGGCCATTTTGGGTATAAACATACGCAACAGGGTGTTCAAGATTTATTCCCAAAGTCATGCAATAATCTTCGAAAGTCTTTGATGTAAACTCTGCGGCATTATCAAGTCTAATAGACTTTATCGGATAATCCGGATGATGGGCCCTTAACTTAATGATCTGGACGAGAAGTTTAGGAAATGCTGCATTTCGGGTGGACAACAACACTACGTGTGACCATCTAGTAGATGCATCAACCAAAACCATGAAGTATTTAAATGGTCCGCATGTTGGTTGGATTGGTCTACAAAAATATCTCCATAAATTCTTTCAAGGAATTGAGAAACCAATCTCGTAGGTTTCACATGGAGCGGCTTGAGATTTGTCTTCCCAATCGAGCAAGCTTGGCAAAGGCTTTTCGGATTTATAACGAAATTCTTTCCTCCAAGAGGATGCCCATGCGATGCATTCATAGTGCGAAGCATCGTATTTTGACCCGGATGACCCAGCCGGTCATGCCATAGCATAAAAATGCTCTCATCAACTGGCGCTCGGCGAATGATGAGATTACTCTCGATGTGTTGTATCGTAGTGAGATACAAACCACTTGAAAGACTTTTCAACTTCTCCATGATACGCTTTTGGCCGTACTGAGTGGAGGTAATAAAAAAATACTCGAAGCCATGTTCTCGAGCAGTTTCAACATAAAATCCGTTTTCTCAAATATCCTTAAAACTCAGTAAGGTACGACTGGACCTTGGAGAATATAAGGCCTCTGATACTTCAACGGGAGTACCATTGGACAACGAAAAAACGGGCTTTGCCAAAACCTTGAACAAGGGTTGAGGGTCCCAAAATGGTTGTCACTGAGGTTACTTTAGGCGTATAGGAGATAAAGTATGATTTATCTCTCAAGATAGTGTGAGTCGTTCCACTATCAACCAGATAATCTACTGCCCCATGGTCCATGCCTATAAGTAAAGAAAATTAAAGTTTGTCACACGTTTGAGGAAAGTGCTCGAAATAGAACTTTAATTTATCGAAAAAATAGAAAATACAAACCACCAAAAGTTTTATGACTTAAATCAAATATAGAGAGAAAATGGAGATTCATTCTTCTATTTCTGCTACAAAATCGGGGGTCTCAAGATTTAGATTTTTGCACTCGTTGACCAGATTTACTTCGGCCCGGCGCCCCTTGTGATAGTTATCAACTTCTTGGGGGGTTGCCCTGCAAGTCCGTTGCATATGACCATAAGCACCATATTTGTAGCAGAGAGTAGGCGCTTGGCCTTCCACTTTCGCTTTGGGATGACTGGCCCGTTGGTTCTTACCATGAGACTGTCTAGGAGTCAAAGGTCCTTGGTTCTTGTTAGAACCTCGCTTTGGGTGACGAGACTTAAACTCGCCTATGTTCCTTGGCTGGGACGACTAGCCCTTGTCTCGTTTCCACCATGGATTTGGTCTACGGAGAGCGTTTGCATCAGGCATTGGAATTGCCTTTGTTCCAGCAGGACGAGAATTGTTGTTTCTCATTAAAATGAGACTGTTCTTCTCGTCTAGTAAAAGCTGGGTGATGAGCTCAGGAAACTTGGTGAACTTAGACTGACGGTATTGCTTCTGGAGCAAGTTGTCAGTAGAAGGAAATGTGGTGTATGTTTTCTCCAATAGATCACTGTCGTTTAATATCTCACCGTAGTATTGGAGAAGTGATCGAATCCTGCAGACTTCATTGTTATAATTAGTTACGCTCTTGAAGTCTTGGAAGCACAGGTTCAACCAGTCATGGCGCGCTTCAGGCAGCCATATGGTCTTCTGGTGGTCGAAGCGCTCTTTCAGAGAGTCCCGTAGCGTCTTCGACGAGGAGATTTTAATGAACTCCGCCTTCATGGTGTCAGATAAATGTCTGCGGAATAGAATCATCGCTTTGGCGTTCATTGAGCGAGTGACTTCCACTCCGCGCTCTTCCTCGTTATAGATGACGTCAAAGAGGCCCTGCGCATCTAGATGGTTCTGGATGTCTTGCGTCCAGTCCAAATAGTTCTTGCCAGAGGCTTCAAGGATGTGAAAATCAATCTTGATCGATATTTTTCTACAACAGGAGAAAAATCTTGATCAGTCAACATATAAAACGATAGGTTTATTTGGATTTGGTTTGTATAAGCAACAACAAACAATTGTAAATAAAAACAATTTTTGTTTTTTAAAAAAATTCTCTTATATCGATCGACGGGCCGATATAGATAGGTCAAATAGTTTCTTGCAAAAATACATAATTATAAATACAATTTGAGCAAAAATAATATTCGGTCAACCCCTTTCAGTAGCTCTATGTGAATATGACCAGACGAGAAAATGAGGGAAGAGGGTCACCAGGGACCGCTTAAAAACCAAGTCCCAAGTTCTTTCTGACATCATACCCAAATAGGTGAGCCTATTCGGAGAGACTTCGTAAAAAAAATTTCAAATGTAAGAATAAATAAGATTTTTCAAGAAATTCACACTATTTGCGAACTGTGCAAAATAGGTGACAATTTAGTACGTGCTCAAAATGAGCGTTGCTTTTGAAAAAAAATAGCCAAAAATGTTATTTTGGAAGGCCCAAATTTGGCGGTGCCAGAATTTGTTTATGTAGCCAAAACCATTTTTCAAAATTTTCAAGTTTGTTTTTTTTCCGTAATTACGCAAAAAAAAACGTACAACATAAGCAAGCAACAGCACACAAAAGAATTGGTGCCTAAGCAAACGGCACCAATAAAATGTCAACTATTTTTCCGACGTCTAATGAAGCGACCACTACAAGAAAAATGCTCATTTACGGCGTGCGAAACGTGCCGTAAATGATCTTTCACGACGTACTTTTTTATGCCGTAAAAGGTCATGCCGTAAATGAGCCTATTATTTACGGCGCGCAGACAAACGCTGTAAATAACCATCGCTATCCTTTTACGGCATGCATTAGAACGCTGTAAATAATCATCGCTATCCTTTTACAACGCGTATTAGAACGCTATAAATAACCATCGCTATCCTTTTACAACGCGTATTAGAACGCTGTAAATGACAATCGCTATCCTTTTACAACGCGCATTAGAAAGCTGTAAATGACAATCACTATTTTTTACAACAAACATTAGCATGCTGTAAATGATCTCTCTATCTTTTACAGCACGTATTTCGAACGCTGTAACTGACCTTTTTAATCTTTTGCAACGCATTTTCGACCGCCGTAAATGAAACCCACTATCTATTTACAATATGCTTTCGAAAGTTGTAAATAACCATGTCCATCTTTTTACAACGTTCTTCATCATGCTGTAAGTGACCATCTTTTTCTACAACATGCATGTGGCCTGCGCCTTGCAGCGCTGAGGCATTGGTTAGGACAACATCAGCAATGCGTGCACGAATCAGACAATTAAGATGGGAGAACAAATACAATACCAACAACCATTAATATATAGTAAAGCTTCTGCCATGTGCAACCAAAATGACCTCCAATTCACTTTGACACAAATGCAAGTGCCAAACACACACACACACACACACACACACACACACACACACACACACACACACAACAAATATATATATATATATATATATATATATATATATATATATATATATATATATATATATATATATATATATATATATATATATATATATATATATATATATATATCTATTTTCACACACACACACACACACACACACACACAAATATATATATATATATATATATATATATATATATATATATATATATATATATATATATATATATATATATATATATATTCAGTTGCAGTCCAAATTCAAATGGCACAATTGCAAGCAAACCAAAATAAAATAAAGCTTTTGCCAAGTGCAACCAAAATTATATTTCAAATTCAAATGGTCCAAATACAAGTCTCAACCAAATATTCAAGTGCAAACAAAATGGGAGTTCAAATTAAAATGACAAAAATACAAGTTTCAGTTGATAAGATCTCCTTGTCTGTGCCTTGCTTACTGAAATAAAACTCACATCATCTCTCTCTTTTTCGGTACTTGATAAGATCTCACTGAGTGGCTTTGGGAACAAAGCATTGAGTTCCTGACATTGCAATTATAACATTGTGTTAGCACCCAAAATGAATAAACCTTAAGTAAATAGGAAACATGAATGCTATAACAAGGTTACATATCATCAAAGCTAAGAAGCGAGTCACACCAGAAAATTTAGATAAATTTCTTCACCATGTGGTTTCCAATGCTCGAACATTTAAACGGCTGATTTCCTAAATAGTGGCAGGAAACTGCTAAATACTGTATATAACAAGGTTACATGAATAGCGGCGAAAATGGAAAAGCAACAAGTTTATGAAAGCCAAAATAGTGGCAGGAAACTGCTAAATGTTAAATGTTCGAAAACTGCTAAATGCTCCTATGGCACCCAGGTTACATGTTTTATAAGCCTAAATAGTGGCAGGAAAAGCAACAAGTGGCAGGAAACACATTTAAACAATATGCAAGTTTTTATTGCAAAAATATATACATTTCTTCTTGAGGAGCCTGGGTGTACCAGACATGGCATATGCTGTATATAACAAGGTTACATGAATAGGAAACATGAATGCTACAACAAGGTTACATTATGTTCAAAAAGCTGTTACTGGCACTGGAAACATGTTGCATCATTCCTTTAACAATAAATTTCTTCACCATGTGGTTTGCTAAGAGGCAGTTCATGCATCATCCCTAACATGTTACATCATTCCATAAAACCATATTGTTGTGTCTGCTTGCTACCTCTCAGTTAATGCACAGCCACAATGTGCTTCATATTATCACTTTATTGATATTGTTAGTTCACAGTAATACAAACCTATATCACTAAGTAATAGGCTTATAAAACCACATGGTGAAGAAATTTATTGTTAAATAGTATGTAAAATATAAGAAAAAATAGATTGATTTTTAGTAAAGATTTCCTGACCATATTGTTGGGTTTGGCCGGATTAAGTAAACATCACTCAAAAGCTTATGGTATTAGCATGTATCGGCAGGGGATAAGTGGCACCAATTTGCCTTCTTATAACTACATATATACAGAAAATAAACAAACAACCACCTACAAAATATCCTTTATTAGCAAACAACTAAAGATATGGTAATATCAGGGGATAAGACAGACATCATGATTTCATCGGACAAAATAGCATAATAATAATATCATATTGAGTTCCAAGACAAACCTCATATAGTGTCTGTCAACATTCATGTTCATTGTCCAGATTTTGTTCCTTAACCTATAGAAGAAAAAGAATCACATAGTTTAAGAATGCTTAAGAATCGCACAATTTTAGAAATATGTAAGAATAACACAATGGTACCTCAAATAAAGAAGCCTAATCCAATTTTATATATTTGATGGGCCATGCAATCGTACTTTGTTCAGCACATGCAAGTTTACCGAACTCAGTTGTTGGTCGATACAAAACAATGTTATCAATCACATTATGAACCCAAACTTTCCAACAATCATGGCCTAAAGGAACATGATGGACCAATACACTTGGATCTGTTGAGGCAATTTCAGCGGTAGCAACAACAACTTCATCTTTCGAAAACCAACTAAGCAATTTGTACATCTTTTTCTCAAGATTAGAGCCTTTAGCAACACTTGCTAATTCATTTTGTCTTCTTTGTGCTCCTTTACTACCCAAATCTTTTATACTTGCTGCACTTGCTCTGTTGCTTTTTTTGTTTTGTGCTCTTTCGCTAGCAACCATTTGAATGCTCTTATTGCCTTTTTGTTTTCTCTGATCATTTTGTGTTCTCTCATCTGTAGAACTTCGACCAATTGTATCTTCCTTTTGTTTACTTTTTGCTCTCTCATTACAAGATAGTTGATCGTTGGAATTTTCATTGCGTTTTCTTTTTGTTGTATCATTGGTTGAATGTTGAATACCTGTGTTTTCCTATTATCATTATATTAAGTAGGTCAAATATCAAATTTTGTAATCAAGTACATAAACAAGACCAAATGAAACATCAATATAGATATTACATAAACTTACCGAGTTACTTCCTCCTTTGTCTAATCGAATAAAAAGATCTTTCACCAAGCCCTTCAAGCTCTCCATTTCATTCTCTAATCTTGTCATTTTATTACCCATATAAATTTGACCATCCACTTTGGAAGGGTTTGCTCCAAATCCAAACCCTCTTACTCGTCCTCGTGGATCCGGACCAAGTACTTTTGCAACAGCATCATTTCTTATAGAATTCTTTTGTGAAGGATCTTCCTCAGCCTTGTATTGCTTGACTTGTTGCTAGATAAATACAAATTGGAGATATATAAATACTAAAATATAAAAATAAACCAAAAGAGATCTTAAATATACAATAAGATAATGTTACCACTATTTCTGAGTCTTGAACTTCCCCTTCTGAATTTGTATTCCGTGCTTCATATGCATGAATCCAAACATCAGCCCTTGAAATTCAATCAGGTGTTGTACTCTTTTGATTCTGCAAAATAACAAATATATATAATCTAATATATCACATTGAACCTCCTGCCCAATTAAATCAGGCATCAATTCCCTCTCCTTTCCCCTATGGCCTGTGCAAGTGAGCCCAAGGCTCTGCATGTGCACTTCTGTGCACAGGTTGCACACCTGCAAAAATGCAAGCCCCTGCTACTACTACTGCTAATGCAAGCCCCTGCTACTGCCATCTGTGCATAGGCCATCTGTGCATAGGAACAAGACATGTGCACTTCTGTGTACAGGTTGCACACCTGCACAAATGCAAGCCCCTGCTACTGCTACTGCTAATACAAGCCCCTGCTACTGCCATCTGTGCATAGGCCATCTGTGCATAGGCATAAGGCATGTGCACTTCTGTGTACAGGTTGCACACCTGCACAAATGCAAGCCTCTGTTACTGCTACTGCTAATGCAAGCCCCTGCTACTGCCATCTGTGCATAGGCCATCTGTGCATAGGCACAAGGCATGTGCACTTCTGTGCACAGGTTGCACACCTGCACAAATGTAAGGAGCAAATCCCCCTAGCCCTGCACCTGTGCAACCAGGTTTCACTTGTCTGCAATATGCAAATGCACACTGCTCTATGTGCAACAAATTATACTGTCTTACTTTCACTCATGCTCACATATGGACACACAAACCCACTTCCCCAAATACCTGTGCATCACCAGATACACTGATACACTCAACTAGAAATTCAGTTTCCACCATCCCATACTAGGATACACTCACATGTCATCTATGACAATTGCCTACACTAAGCTGCTATATAGGCCCACACTTCCTATTGATTCATGCATATACTGCCTATAGCCCATTTCAAACCACATGCACTCACATATTCCTGTCGAGTTAACACTTACAACTGGTACATTATGTATATAGAAAATGGTCCCTGCACCACATAGTTTGCATTCAAGCAAACATACACACACACACTCACACATGTCCACAGTCACTCCTTCACTTACTCAAACACACACATGGCACTCACTTATTGCCTGTGCAAGGCCATCTGTGCATAGGCATAAGGCCTGCACATGAGAGGACTCCCATGCTGCTACCTGGCAAACATGTGTGTGCCACACACTCACTCACACATGTCCACAGTCACTCCTTCACTCACTCAAACACACACATGGCACTCACTTATTGCCTGTGCAAGGCCATCTGTGCATAGGCACAAGGCCTGCACATGGGAGGACTCCCATGCTGCTACCTGGCAAACATGTGTGTGCCACAAACTAGTTTGACTAAATTATTCATTTTCGACATCTAGTATAAATTATTCTTACCAACTCGTCTTCAACAACGGCAAAGCTTTTTCTACTTGTATGATGCTCTAAACCAACTTGTTTCGCTCGTATCTCTTTGAATTTTTTAGTTTTTTCCTACAAAAAAGATTAGGGAAGAAAATATTGGTGATATAAAAATATACAAAAAAAATTGAAGTATGTAATATGAAATCTAAAAACTACAATTACCAAAAAATGAGGACTTGTTCTGGCTTTAATAAAAGACATCCATTTCTCCATAGATTCAATGTTTGTAGGTTTGAGGAGGCTAGCAGCACGTTGTAGGCCTACCACTTCAGCTTGCTTTCTCACTTGTTTCACCAAGTTGGATCTCCATTCTTGCCAAATCTTAAGTAGCTTTTTAAAAGTGTAATCCTTGTGGCACTCATCAATAGTAAAGTTTTGCTGCAAAAATATGATCCAAACATGGTGGTTAAATAGTATATAAAATATAAGAAAAAATCAATAAACTACTAACAACCTTACCGTTATATGTTCCCAAATCTGATCTTTGAAGTCTACTGAGACATCCTTCCATTTAGTCATATTAACTGGTAGTAGCTCTCTTGCCGTCAAGCCAAGGAATGAACTAAACTTTGGAGCATTTTCCTTAATGGCCTGGCCTCTATGGTTGAAATCAAGAGGAAGAGGAGCATGTTTTGCTTGTTTGCTAACTGCCAAACATTTTGCCTTACCCCTAGGTGTTCTTTTTGGTAATGTATTGGATGATGTCTTAGGTGGAGAGTTAGAATCTTCATTAGAAACACCATCCACGATTGGTAATGACCGGTTCTTTTCTTGTCTAGATGCAATAATAGCAGCAATTCGTGAAGCTTTCTGGTAATTTCTGGTTCTCTTTGCAGCAATGTTTGAGCACTTCATCAAACACAAAAATTTAAGGTTATGACAATAGATGTACCAGATAAGAAGATACACTATTCATAAAAAATTTGTTCAGGCTTGGAAGTATGTATTGGTCTGAATGTATATTAATGATTTGTTCTACAGTTGCAGTACTTGTGTACCTGTGTATTGGAGTGCCAGTGATTGTGCACCTGTGTTTAACAAGTTACATGAGTGTTCAGTGTGTATGAGGGTGTCCTAGAGTGCTTAATGTGATCCTGACTGCAAGTAAAGACAGTAATATTATTCTATTGAGACATTATGTCATGTCCATTTTTTAGATGAATGAATACTGCCTGCAAGTGCATTACCTAGTAGAAAACTTCTATTGAGACATTATTAGTTTGTATCTAACATTATTGGATAGGTTCCAAAACTCCAGGTGTACCATTAAGTTAATACCATACCTATTCATCCATTCATGCCAGTAAGTGTGTGCTAATGGCCAAGCAATGGTGGCCTAATGGCCACTCCAGGTGTTCCAAAACTCCAGGCATTACAGGCCAAGCAATGGTGGCCTAATGGCCAAGCAAGTAAGTGTGTGCTTCACATTAAAGTCATCAATGGTGGCCTAATGGCCAACCAACCCAACCAACTGCCCAAAAGGGGATATCCCCTGCTGCCACATGTTGCCATTGCAGCTGCAATGCAAGGCCAGGGCATCCCATATGCAGGTTATGCTGCTGCCATTGCAAGGCAGTGCAATGCAAGCCCCTGCTACTGCTAATGCTTGGCAAATGCAAAGCCAAGCATGGCTGCTGCTAATGTAAAGCCAGGCATTACAGGCCAAGCAATGGTGGCCTAATGGCCAAGCAAGTAAGTGTGTGCTTCACATTAAAGTCATCAATGGTGGCCTAATGGCCAACAAATCCAACCAACTGCCCAAAAGAGGATATCCCCTGCTGCCACATGTTGTCATTGCAGCTGCAGTGCAAGGCCAGGGAATCCCATATGCAGGTTATGCTGCTGCAATGCAAGCCCCTGCTGCTGCTAATGCTTGGCAAATGTAAAGCCAAGCATGGCTGCTGCTAATGCAAAGCCAGGCATTACAGGCTAAGCAATGCCTGCTACTGCAAAGCCAGGCATTACAGGTCAACAAGGGGTTTTTCCTGCTGCCACTTAAAAACACACACACACTTGACACTAGAAACCCCCTCTCAATAGTACACTGATACAAGTAGGCACTACATGACACTAGGATACTCATGATTGGCACTCAACCCCTTATGTCATTCTAACTGACATATTCACTCAGGAATTCCCTGGATACTCATGAGTGGCAATGCAATATCCCTGGATACATATTCACACATGAATTCCCTTATGCACTCAACCCCTTATGTCATTCTAACTGACATATTCACTCAGGAATTCCCTAGATACTCATGAGTGGCAATGAAATATCCCTGGATATATATTCACTCAGGAATTCCCTTATGCACTCAACCCCTTATGTCATTCTAACTGACATATTCACTCAGGAATTCCCTGGATACTCATGAGTGGCAATACAATATCCCTGGATATATATTCACTCAGGAATTCCCTTATGCTACTATTGATACTCATGAGTGGCACTCAACCAAATATACAGATACTCATGAGTGGCAATGCAATATCCCTGGATACATATTCACTCAGGAATTCCCTTATGCTACTATTGATACATAGACAGTCCCCTCACCATAGACAGTCCCCTCACCATAGAGTGTGTGAAGTTGATTGCAGAAAATGTAAGTGTGTGCTTAAGTGGATTGCAGAAACTGTAAGTGCACAAGTTGGGGTTTTAGAAAGTGTATCATAACCATGTAAAGGAAATAATGTAAGGAGCATATGTATATGAAAGTTCAGTTGAACTTACTTCTTCACCATTTTTAGCCATCTTATTGACCAAATATTTATTTTTAGACAATTTGATCAATCTTCAGAGACTTCACCGTCTTCGCTATCAGTCTGTTAACAAAACATAATAATTTATTAGGCTCATAAAATAGACATATTCTAAAGGCAATAACGCATGCTCAATATTGACAATTATAAAAAATGGCATTGGTATGATTACCAATACATGAGATAGTTCCTCATGATCACGTGTTGCACAATTTTCGTCATCAATATCCAAGTCAAGTTGTGATACATCTAAAGGGGTGCATGGTATGTATTCATTCATGCTATCCGTCTTATTCTCATAAAAACCTCTTTGTGGTGCTTTCAATACAACATACCAATTTGATGTGTCTGACTCTCTTGAATAAAATACTTGTTTTGCTTGTGATGCAAAAATAAATGGATCCCTCTCAAATTGATGTTGTCCTTGGTGGAGGTTAACTAATGTAAAACCATCTTCAACTTTGATACCATTTTTTATATTTGCCCAATCACAATCAAATAAAGGTATTTTAAATTTGTAATAGTCTAGCAACATGATATCTTTTATGACACCATAGTAAGTTACTTTTCCTATTACTTGTGAAGCGTCTTTCGTACTTGCTCGGCACATTGTTTCTGCTTCAATAGAAACTCCAGAATTTTGTGTACTTTTCTCAACATCCTTTGTGTGAAATCGATTTCCATTGATAATGTAACCAGAATAGAACTTTACTTCCTTCTTAGGCCTACATGCAAGCCATCTAACAATATCTGACATTGGACCACTACTGCCACTTCTAGCTTCATTTCACAGCCATTCACTAAACGCGTTCATATGTCGCTTTTCTAAAAGAGATTCATTCTTGGCCAAACGTTTATCTAAATGTATAAGCTGCTCTTTATGCATTCTGGAACAACAAAAAAAATGATAATTTAGAGTGTGATAATGAGAATTAAAAATTGAAAACATAAATTTACTACTTTAGAATTATAACGTACTCTCTCCATGGATCAACTTCTGCAGTATTCTTCAACACATAACGATGGGCAATCTCTAGCATAGAAGAAGTCATTGAGTTTTTTTGTCCTACCTTGTCCAAGTGGCCGCCCTTCTACTATTGTTCTATCTTCAAAATCCTCATTGCGCCTATGTTGATGTCCTATATCAGCTGCTTGTTTTATGTACCCAGAACAAAAATGTGTCAACTCATCAGCTAAATACTTCTCTGCTATGCATCCTTCGGGATTAGAACGATTCTTAACATATCCTTTTAGGACCCTCATATACCTAATCATGATTAAAAAATAAACGTAAGCTTTATAAACAATCAAATTAGGCTATAATTAATATAGGATTATACCATAAACATTGATCCTCACCTTTCAAAAGGGTACATCCATCTGAAAGGTACCGGTCCAGCAATCAGCGCTTCTTGTCCAAGATGAATAGTTAAATGGATCATAATATCAAAAAAAGACGGAGGAAAGAACCTTTCCAACATGCACAAAGTCTCGATAATTTCATCTTCAAGAATCTCTGGTTTATTTTTATCAAGTATCCTTTGACATAATTGATTAAGAAATGCACAAAGGCGAAAAATAGCAAACCTTGGTCCCTGAGGTAAAAGTCCTATCAATGCCACAGACAACACTTGTTGTACTAAGACATGACAATCATGGGACTTGAGGCCATAAATCTTGTGATCTTGTAATGACACTCGATTTGCAATGTTAGAACTATAGCCATCTGGCAATCTCAAATTTGCTAATCTCTCATAAAATATATGCTTCTCTTTCTTTGAAAGTACGTACGGAGGTATAATACCTTTAGAAGTACTAATCTTATCATCTTTGAGATGCAATTTTTTTTCTGATGCCCATGACCTTCAAATCTTTTCGAGAATTCAAGTTGTCTTTCATTTTTCCCTTTATATTCAATAGAGTGCCAATAATACTCTCACAAATATTTTTTTCAATGTGCATCACATCCAAATTGTGTTGTAATAGTAAAATCTGTATTATGAACCAAATACATATTAAATTCAACAACTAATAATATGATGTTTTTTTAAAGTTAAAAATCAATGAAGGAAAAAAATACCTCCCAATATGGTAACTCAAAGAAAATAGATTTCTTTTTCCATCACTTTGTAAGCTGTGTAGGATCATCACCATCATTATAATCGGTGTCTTTATTTCTCTTCCTTCTGTTTTTATGTTGCTGGTTCTTCGACTTTCCCCAAACATTTACAATGTTGTTGACCACTTGAAGAACTTCTGAACCGGTTAATTTTTTAGGCCTCAATCGATGTTCTTCGGTTCCATCAAACCAAGCTGCTTTCAACCGCAATGGATGATTAGGTCGAAGAAAATTCTATGACACATGTAAGCAAATTTTTTTCCATTTTTCAGCCATTTTGAGCATGTCTGAACACCACACACAGGATATGCCTTCTTACCCTTTGTAGAATATCCTGATAAATTTCCATACGCTGGAAAATCATTTATTGTCCACATCAAGATAGCTCTCAAATTAAATGTGGTCTTAGTGAATGCATCATACACACTAACTACGTTGACAAATAACTCCTTTAAATCTTCTATAAGTGGTTCCAAATATACATCTATATCATTTCCTGGTTGCTTCGGACCTGGGATAAGTAATGTTAACATTAAATTTTCTTTAGACATGCATAAAGATGGGGGAAGATTATAAGTTACCAAAATCACTGGCCAACAACTATATCTAGAACTAAGATCACCAAAGGGATTAAATCCATCGGATGAAAGACCAAGCCTGAGATTACGAGGATCTGATGCAAAAGTTGAAAATTTATTATCAACCTTCTTCCATGCAAACGAGTCAACTGGATGGCGCATCATACCGTCCTGACTTGTGTTATTATAATACCATGTTAGTTGTTCTGCCTTTTCAGATGACTTAAACATTCTCCTAAATCGAGGTACGACATGGAAAGTACCTCAAGACCTTTGCTGGAATTCCTTTATGAACCTTTTTAGTACGCTTATTAATCTTCCATCGCGATTCACCATATTTTGGACACATCTCCATATGTTCAAATTTTTTTCTAAATAGACAACAGTCATTAACACAAGCATGTATCTTTTTATACCCTAAATCAAATGCCTTGAGAAACTTTTTCATAGTGTATAATGAATTTGAAAGTATGTTATCATTTGGTAGAAGATCCCGAATGATGTCAAGAAGTTCATCAAAACCAGTATCAGATAGGCTATACCTAGCTTTATACTTGTATAAGATAACCGTTGCAGACATCTTTGTGATAGTACAACCTGAATATAAAGGAAGTTCTGCCTCCTCTACTAAATCTTTCAAATCAGGCTCTATTCTTTCATCTGTAGGTTCCATACCATCATCATCATCAAAAAGTGGATCTTTGTACATGTTATAGGTCTCTGGAAACGCTACATTTCCATCTTCTAATGTATTTGGCTTTTCTCCATGAAAGACCCATGTAGTGTAACGAGGATGCATACCATTTATGACCAAGTGATCATATATGGTATCAAAATTATGGTATTGTAGGTTCATACAACGGCTGCAAGGACATTGAGTCTTTTGTAGATCCACATTACTTGCTTGAACCATATCCACAAATCTCCTTGCACCATCATGATAGTCTTTACAAGTTCTAAAGAAAAAAAAACAAGAGAAGCAGAAGAAAAAAATCAATATTTTTTTACAAAGAAATGACACACTATGTATATCCTTAAGATTATATAGTTTAAGAGTTTTAAAAATAACCTTGATAGATGTATCCAACTTTTATCCATTGTCACGCCCCAGTTCCGGAATACGGGGACGTACACGGCCAGCTACACCGTATAAGGTACGAATACGCTATACGGTGATGACGGCTGTCCAGTCTGGTTGGGTATCCTAGCATGCAATCAATCTATGGCCTAAATCCGATCTCATATCCACAGGCAAATCACAATGAATCAACATCAAGAGAGATAATCATATGGAAGCAGGGAATACTCATATGAAAATCAGGAATCTACAATACAGAATAATAATGTAGACAAGTATACCTTCCCACAGTTTCTAGCATGGTCTGGAACTAAAGCACACTCTCCAAGTCAAGTCTGGAAGATCTACCGGGTCGGTCTCAGATAATCTGGGAACAATCCAGGGTTGGTCAGGCCAACCGCAGCAAGTACCAGAAAGGAAGGCTCAAGGTCGGGTGAAAAAAACCAGCAGGATAAAATATGACAAGAATAACATCTAAAAACAGTAAATAAAGGTAAGGGATCGTGCGGTACCAACGCACGATAACAATCCACAAGTATAGTGAAGCTAACACAATCACAACCTCCCTAACATCCACTAACACCTGCATTGCCAGCTGAAAATCAATATCAGCTGGCTAGCAGGCAACAAGCCAAACAACACAGAAGGACAAGCGGCCACACAATGCCTACGGCTTGCTATTATTAGCTAACTAGGGTTATCACAGGCCTAATTACTAACAAGATGCAATGAGACTTCAAAGTCCAGCTCCTGCTTGCTACTACCCGAATGGCCCCAGCAAAAGAAAAAGATAGATATAGCAGGCACACTGCAGTAAGATACATGTGCCCTAAAGAAGTGCCACACTCGACGGAGGGCTGGGAATGCGCTCATCTCGACGGATAGCAACAATCCCTAGTATATATATAGATACATAGGGCCGGTGCCAGACAAGCAACAGGTCACTGGGAAGTCCCCATAAACTACATGATTAATCTAGTTATTAGCCTAGTCGGTTTCATTGTGGATCCCTGACCGTGGTACTCAGGGATCCATGTCCTAGACATGATGCAAGACAAGACTGGACTGGTGGCTTATACAAGCACAAACAAGAGAAATCAACCACGATGTCAAGACGAGGTCATGCCTAGCAAGTCAGGACTGGCTGTCGCAACAGCGGTCAAGAGTAAACATGTCATGTCAAGAGTACTAGTCAGGAGTGCGCCACCACGGGCCACTATCAAGAATCAAGAGTATACATGCCAGGCTTACTGTCAAGTCCAGAGTGCTAGTCAGGAGTGCACCTCTACGGGCCACTATCAAGAATCAAGACAGGTCCAGGTCATCGTGTAATACCAGAAACAAGGTCAAACCTATCAGTCACAAGAAGTCACATGCCCAAATCGTGACATGGACATCAAGTCGGGTACAAAATCAGAACCTCTACCATAATCACATCTCAAGAATATATGAGAGCCTAGAACTCCAATCATCCCGTCTATCTATCCACCAGATCAATCTATCAAGAGTCACCCTTCTACGATGGATTCAATATCATGTCAGGAAGGTCAATAACCAAATATCCAAGCTAATCACTATAAGCAATGCTAGGCCCTCTGGCTCACAAGAATCCTCCAAGGCAATGATCACAAGCCACTAGAAAATGAGCCCCTCTAACTACCAAGACATAGCAATCAAACCAGGTTTCCCCAACTACCGGAATACACAAAGGTACCAGGTTTTGGGCATTTAGGAAGTCGAGTAAAAATCATATAATAATACCCTCAATATTCTCTTCGTTCCACGAAATATCCGAAATCACCAAAATCCAAGAATCCACATAGATCCACCGAGTCAATATCCCGAGATCGTACTCTCCATAATACTCAATCCTCAGTCATATCCACAAGTCACAACTCCCAATACATAGGACAACTGTCAGCTCTATCTGACTAGACTAGGACAACCCCTAGGATGAAGGGTCAGGGGACAAAAGTCTGGTAATAAATATCGCCGGAAGTGGCAAGGATTACACGGACCGCTCTGGAGCAAATCCACAACCCTTAAACCAAACAAGGACCAGGGTTGCAGACCGTCTTCCGAGTGGAACCGCTCTCCTTACGCTATCCGACGGGCAAGACAGATCAGGAGCTAGGCGACTGATCTAGTCTAGAGTCTACCTAGCAAGCAATGGGATCAGGTATACTATACCAAGGTGAACAGGTACGAGCCCAGTCCAGCAAACCAAAGGAATGGTTCTGCCCAGTCCTTCGAACCAAATTCTCGATCGGGAATTTTGGAAGAATCCGGCAGAGTCTCCTCTGTATTATGGACAGGAGCTCCCAGCGAATTGGGGCTAAACCACTCGGCGCAACCCGCCGCAGAATTGCAGAATCGCAGGCTGAGAACACTAAGTCTCAGCTACCAGCAGCACTAGGATGCGTACTGGGAACAAGTCGATAGCCGAGAACACTAAGTCTCGGCCTCCAGCAGCACTACGATGCGTACTGGAAAATCAATCGAACCCGAGACCACTAAGTCCCGGCCTCCAGCAGTGCTACAATGCGTACTGGGCGCCAAGCTAACATACATAATAATAAAATAACTGCCTCGCAGGGTGCATCACAGCACATGCTCGTAATTCTAACCCAAGCGCAATCACAGCCACAAGAATAGTTCGCCATATCGTTACCCGACCGCGAGTCGGACACGGGGCATACAGGGACAATCCATACATGTGAGTCGTGCTCGTGTCCTCGGAGGTGTGGATGACCCATCCGAGTTGTCCGATACGGTCTATCCCGGTATCGAACCAAGCTATCCTAAGTTATCATCATGGCAGATCTACTACTAGGCTACACTAATCATGGTTATAAAATTTACAAGTACAAATTAATTAAATGAAATAAAATCCAGGAGAGAGGGCAAGAGCCGTCGATGAGCAAGGGATACTTGCCTAGAGGGCTCGGCTTGGTAAGCAAGTCTTCGGCAGTCGCGATCCAAGCTAGCACGCCAATCGAGATCCTCAGAACACACAATAAATAATCATCAGCACCAAATAATAAAAAAATAGAATATTCACAAGAGATGGCAGAAGGCTATACCGTACGGGTCCCGCAAGCAGCGCAGGAATCTGGCACGAAAACCGAGGCACGCAGACCGATATGGGCACGTAAATCGAGACGTGCACGTATATCGAGACGCGTACGAGAATCGAGAGAACACGAATATCGAGACGAACGAGAAACATAAACGTGTACGTAAATCGAGACGTGCACGTAAATCGAGACGACCCAAGGTCCAAGGAGCACGTAAATCGATGCGACACACAAATCGATGTGTGCACGCAAATCGAAAAGGTGCAGAGTCCAATACGGCACACAACCGAGGCGGTACGCTGTCACGCCCCAGAACCAGGTACTGAGGAGCGGGGGCGGACATAGCCAGCTACGTATAACGGAACGGCAACCATCCCACTATACGGTCACGGCTGTCTAGCTATGTGAGGGTATTCTACAAACCATCAGTCTCTTAAGGTCATAAAATAGCCTATTGTCTCAATCTCAACCAACTAATAATAATCACAAGATATCAGATCTCCAAATATACAATTGTAAGGCATCCCAAACATTACATATCCAGATGATCATGAAGCTAGTCGTTACAAAATGTGAGGACTAGCAAGAGTTCAGTCATACATGATCAACCCCCGGGGCTTGTCAATCATGTTACAGCCCGTAGGCAGACAGTAAGTAAGTACAATCGAGCTAACACTTGCTCGTCGGCTAAACGCCTCAAAAGAATAATTTACAATTACAGTGGAAGAACAAAAGAAACCCACTCGATGCCCTGGTTACGCCTGGTGACCACTATCGGGCTGGAAGACAGGTAGATCCTTTGCTGCTGCTCCTGTATCTGGCCATACAAAACCAGCTGGGTCAGACCCCAGAAAGAGCAAGTGCCACAAAGGAGGCCACGAAATAAGAACCAAAGCCAGCAAATTAGCACAATAATATAATTACATAATAAGAGACAGTAATTTAAGAAAAAGCATGATGGGTAATTATAAAAGACAATCTTGCATAGAATCACTAAAAGACAGGACATATGGAAAAGCATGTCAGGATGATATACGATGAGATAACCATGGGACTATTCAGATAGCTAGGTTACAACCCGTAAACCAAACAAGGACCGGGGTTGTAACCCTTCGTCTGAACGGAACTTGGTTTCTCTCACCATTTATCGGCAAGATAAATATAAGAAATCAGGTTAAGTAACAATCTGGAGTGACGATCATTATAGTGACAATCTGGAGTAACAATCATTATAGTGACAATCTGGAGTGACAATCATTATAGTGACAATCTGGAGTGACAATTATTATAGTGACAATCTGGAGTGACAATCATTCAATCATTCTGGTACAATTTTACAATCAATCAATTCTAGACAATACTATACTGGACCAGACTCCATCCAAGCAATCACGGCCAATCATTGCCTACGACTTTCTACATTATCTAACTAGGGTTATCACAATCCTAGTTACTAGCAAGATGCAATGAGATGCTCCAAGTAGTCACAGGCCCTGCAGCTATCCAGGTTATCCAGGCAATCATTATAGTGACAATCTAGAGAGTACAATACATTATAGTGACAATAGAGTTCAATCATTAAAGTGACAATGATGGGTGCCCCACATAACAGTGGGCTGGAAATGTGCCATACTCGTCGGCAGGCTACAAGTCCAAACATTTGCGGCCGGGATAACGGGATTGCTTGTAACTGGGGAACATCTCTTCATGACTAGTGAATTATACTAATTATTAACCTTAGTCCAATTCAGTAGGTACTCCTGATCGTGGTACTCAGGAGTCCCCTCCTAGACATGATGCAAGACAGGACAAGTGGATTATTTGTACAAGCACAATCGCCCACGGTGTCAGGATTAATTATACAGGTCATGTCATGTCAGGTAGCCGTCGCAACAGCTATTCAAGATGTATCAGGTCAGGTTATCATATCAAGTGTACTAGTCAGGAGTGTGCCACGACGGGCCACTTATCAGGTCATGCTCAATTATCAATTCCAAACATATCCAGTAATTCGTGATTATCAAGTTCAGGACAAAAGGCGTAAGGATATAAAATGGGCATAAAATATCTTATAAAATATCAAAAGACAGGGTTATAAAAGAGCCAAGCTTAAAGAAATAAAACCAAAACTCCAAGGGCCAATGGGTTAAGCAAGGGGTCAGGGGGGGCAGCGTACACAAAAGTCACGCACGCTCAAGGGGAGCAGCGTACGTGAAAAGTCACGCACGCTCAGGGGGAGCAGCGTACATGAAAAGTCACACACGCTCCAGGGAAGCAGCGTACATGAAAAGTCACGCACGCTCCAGGGAAGCAGCGTACATGAAAAGTCACGCACGCTCAAGGGAGCAGCGTACATGAAAAGTCACGCACGCTCAAGGGAGCAGCGTACATGAAAAGTCACGCACGCTCCAGGGAAGCAGCGTACATGAAAAGTCACGCACGCTCAAGGGGGCAGCGTACATGAAAAGTCACGCACGCTCAAGGGAGCAGCGTACATGAAAAGTTACGCACGCTCAAGGGAGCAGCGTACATGAAAAGTCACGCACGCTCAAGTCTGCGTACGCACAAAAGCACGCACGCAGGAGACACGCTTCCAACAGGAAGCGTATCCAAGGCTCAGTGGCGTAAGCTAAGAAGCTCTGCACACTGCTCACTGTCTTCTCCAAACAGCAAGAACACCATGGCTGAAACCAAAACTTCAAAAGTTCATAACTTGGCCATCCGAACTCCAAATCCGGATTTCCAAGGCTCCAACTGGAGTGAAACTGAAGGCTCTTCCACATGGAAACATCAGAACTCAAAGAAAACCAACCAAAAGGGATCAAAACATGTAAAATCCAAAAATAGCAATAACTTAGATCTACATCAACAGAGACTCCAAATCATAAAAAGCCAAGAACTAATGTTGATCTCCATGTCCTAAACTAGCAGATGGACAAAGAAAAGAGGGTCCTCATGTAGTGGCAAGATGCACTTGCCTAGGGTTGGGAGAGTTGTGGAGGAAGGAGAAGAAGAAGAAGAAAATTAATGGTGGTTATGAAGAGAGAGAAGAGGTTGGTGGAGATATAAAGAGGGGGAGTTGTGGTGGGGATGAGGGGTAGCATAGGCTAAGGTGATCCAACTCACATAAAATTGAACCAAACCAAACCATCCCCAATAAAACCGAGCCAAGCCAAAACCCAAATACGAAAAATACCGAAATTCCACAAGCTGAGAAAAATAAAAATACATGCCAAAAATCCAGATACGAGTATAAATACGAAATACGGAAAATACAAAAAATGAGGGTGACACACGCAAATCGGTGCGTGCACGCAAACCGAGGCAACACAAGATATAATGTGACACACAAATCGATACGACACACAAATTGGTGCGTGCACGCAAATCGAGGTAGTACGGGTCACGAGGTAGGCACAAAGGCCGAGATACGAGGATCGAGACAACACACCAACCGAGGTGGCACGTTGTCCGAGGCAGCGCGGGGCTCGAGGCATCCCGCTGCCCAAGGCAGCGCGTGGATCGAGGTGCACGAAAAACGGGACGACAAACAAATCGAGGCACACATCCCGAGAAGCACGGGGAACGAGGGATCACGCGAATCGAGATAGCACGCAACCCAAGTAGCACGGGGCCCATAGCGTCCCGCTGCTCGAGGCGTGCACGGAGCTCGAAGCACGCAACCCAAGGAGAGGCACGGAGCACGAGGGCTCACTTCTCGAGAAGCACGCAGGGCGAGAGGGCTTGCTGCTCGAGCGGCGCGGGGCCCAAGGGCATCCCGCCGCTCGAGGCAATGCTGTCCCCGTGCGCGGCGGCTGCTCGCCGGAGAGAAGAGAAGAGGAAGGGGCGGAGGAGCTGGGAAGAGAGGGAAGCGGTTACCAGGGAGGTGACGGCGGCGGCGCCCAAGTCACGGCGGCGCTGGAGGCGACCCGCGGGGACGCGACGCCCTGGGTGGCCAGAGGAGATGGAAACGACGGCGATGGCGGAGGGGGCCGGAGGCCGCGGAGGAGATGGTGGTGAGGGCGGCGCTGGCGGTGGCGGCTCCGGGAAGAGGGAGCTCAGGGAGGAGGCGGCGAAGGCGGTGGCGGTGCTGGTGGGTGATGGAGGAGGCGCTCGTGTGTGAAGGCGGCGGAGGAGGCCGGCCGTGGGGATGACAGCGACGGCGGCGATGATGGTGGAGGAGATGACGATAATGGTGGTGCTGGCGGGGAAGGTGGCCGGAGGGGCTGGGCCAGGGAAGAGCGGGAGAGAGGGGAAGCTCGGGAAGGGGACTGGGAAGAGGGAAGAAGAGTGAGGAAGAGAGAGAGCTGAGAGAGAGAGAGAGAGAGAGGGGATTTGGGGGGTTCTCCAGGGAAGAGAGAGAGGGGAGATTTCGGGAGAGAGAGAGGGGGAAAGGTGAGGGAGGAGAGAGGGAGTGGGTGAGTGATGTGAGGGGTGATGTGAGGGGGAGTAGATATTTTGGGAGGGTAGTTTAGGAACAAGAAAATTAATAATAATAATAATAATGAGGATAAAATTACCTCCAAAAAAAAAAAAATTTCAAAAATACCCCAAAAATTAAAATCCTCCAAATAAAATAATACGGTCAAATACGTACTCCAAAATAGGAATATTACATCCTACCCACCTTACAAAAATTTCGTCCTCGAAATTTCAAAATTATCAAAATAGGGTTTTCAAAACTAGTACATATATATCTGCCATGAAAAACTCTACCCACCTTACAGAAATCAAGTAATATAATAAGAAATGAACAAAATCTCAATATGAAAACATCAAGGAGAACGGTGCATGGCTACATAAATCAACTCGTAAGGTAAATCTAAACAATGAAGCAATCTCAAAAAAGTAAAATCTCGCATGCACGAAATAACCCCATAAATCAAAACAAGTACAAAATATCGAAAACAATGTCCAAAAACATAAAATCCCAGCTACATAAAAATCTTCATAAATCATAAAATACAGGACATCTGTCTCGAACCGATGACCGTAGTTCCTAATATCCGAAAAATGTGTGCCATGGTCATTCTTTGCCGCGCCATCCAGAATGGCTGCAAAAGATTCACCAAAACACTGTAATCGAGCGGCTGCAACTTTCGTTACCACGCCGTCAAGGTATACTAGGGTCATCCGGTACTCTCGACAAATATCCAAAACAAATCAAATCCATAACCCAAATATTCAAATCACTAAGATCACAAAATCTCTAACAATGTAATGAGAGTCCTAGAAAACAATCAAAATCCAAAATTCAGGTGAATCGTAACACACATCGAAAAATATCTTCAACAATAACCACAAGATAGCTTTTCTAGGAAAATACTCCAAACCAAGAATCTACATCAAAATATAATGTATAGAAGTATATCTATAATCAAAATAATATCTGAAATAGATAATCATGAGTGCGAAACTGTCCGGAATCAAGGAAGCCGAATCGATACAAGAATATCCCTCGGATACTCAACAAATGTTAAAATATCCAATCTCAGAGTCCTGATGAAATCTTCATTCTGCAGCAATCCAGCCAACGCACAAAGAGGACGATAATGATACTAAGTCAACACGAAGTCAACGCACGAAAGGGATAACAAGAAATCAACCAAGGCGATACACCGGTAGAGAGTCCAGAACCCAAGATAAATAATATAGTAACCCAAGATAAGACCAGACATCGTCTTACCAGATAAGGTGATCGACATGACCAACTACAGGATCATATCTATCAAACAAGGATCAGAGGTAGATAACACGAATAAGACAGGGCAAAGCAAAATAGGTCCAGGTAGAGATGAAGACCAATTCACATGTTCAAGGGAGCGAAGGACAAGTGTAACAAGTGGAAATACCAAGAAATAGTGGACTGAGATCAATAATCATGTGATACCCAACAAAATCTCAAAACGAGACCTGTATGGGCCACCACTAAAACCATGTCACGCCCCAGTTCCGGAATACGGGGACGTACACGGCCAGCTACACCGTATAAGGTACGAATATGCTATACGGTGATGACGGCTGTCCAGTCTGGTTGGGTATCCTAGCATGCAATCAATCTATGGCCTAAATCCGATCTCATATCCACAGGCAAATCATAATGAATCAACATCAAGAGAGATAATCATATGGAAGCAGGGAATACTCATATGAAAATCAGGAATCTACAATACAGAATAATAATGTAGACAAGTATACCTTCCCACAGTTCCTAGCATGGTCTAGAACTAAAGCACACTCTCCAAGTCAAGTCTGGAAGATCCACCGGGTCGGTCTCAGACAATCTGGGAACAATCCAGGGTTGGTCAGGCCAACCGCAGCAAGTACCAGAAAGGAAGGCTCAAGGTCGGGCGAAAAAAATCAGCAGGATAAAATATGACAAGAATAACATCTAAAAACAGTAAATAAAGGTAAGGGATCGTGCGGTACCAACGCACGATAACAATCCACAAGTATAGTGAAGCTAACACAATCACAACCTCCCTAACATCCACTAACACCTGCATTGCTAGCTGAAAATCAATATCAGCTGGCTAGCAGGCAACAAGCCAAACAACACAGAAGGACAAACGGCCACACAATGCCTACGGCTTGCTATTATTAGCTAACTAGGGTTATCACAGGCCTAATTACTAACAAGATGCAATGAGACTTCAAAGTCCAGCTCCTGCTTGCTACTACCCGAATGGCCCCAGCAAAAGAAAAAGATAGATATAGCAGGCACACTGCAGTAAGATACATGTGCCCTAAAGAAGTGCCGCACTCGACGGAGGGCTGGGAATGCGCTCATCTCGACGGATAGCAACAATCCCTAGTATATATATAGATACATAGGGCCGGGGCTAGACAAGCAACAGGTCACTGGAAAGTCCCCATGAACTACATGATTAATCTAGTTATTAGCCTAGTCGATTTCATTGTGGATCCCTGACCGTGGTACTCAGGGATCCATGTCCTAGACATGATGTAAGACAAGACTGGACTGGTGGCTTATACAAGCACAAACAAGAGAAATCAACCACGGTGTCAAGACGGGGTCATGCCTAGCAAGTCAGGACTGGCTGTCACAACAGCGGTCAAGAGTAAACATGTCATGTCAAGGGTACTAGTCAGGAGTGCGCCACCACGGGCCACTATCAAGAATCAAGAGTATACATGCCAGGTTTACTGTCAAGTCCAGAGTGCTAGTCAGGAGTGCACCTCTACGGGCCACTATCAAGAATCAAGACAGGTCCAGGTCATCGTGTAATACCAGAAACAAGGTCAAACCTATCAGTCACAAGAAGTCACATGCCCAAATCGTGACATAGACATCAAGTCGGGTACAAAATCAGAACCTCTACCATAATCACATCTCAAGAATATATGAGAGCCTAGAACTCCAATCATCCCGTCTGTCTATCCATCAGATCAATCTATCAAGAGTCACCCTTCTACGATGGATTCAATATCATGACAGGAAGGTCAATAACCAAATATCCAAGCTAATCACTATAAGCAATGCTAGGCCCTCTGGCTCACAAGAATCCTCCAAGGCAATGATCACAAGCCACTAGAAAATGAGCCCCTCTAACTACCAAGACATAGCAATCAAACCAGGTTTCTCCAACTACCGGAATACACAAAGGTACCAGGTTTTGGGCATTTGGGAAGTCGAGTAAAAATCATATAATAATACCCTCAATATTCTCCTCGTTCCACGAAATATCCGAAATCACCAAAATCCAAGAATCCACATAGATCCACCGAGTCAATATCCTGAGATCGTACTCTCCATAATACTCAATCCTCAGTCATATCCACAAGTCACAACTCCTAATACATAGGACAACTGTCAGCTCTATCTGACTAGACTAGGACAACCCCTAGGATGAAGGGTCAGGGGACAAGAGTCTGGTAATAAATATCGCCGGAAGTGGCAAGGATTACACGGACCGCTCTGGAGCAAATCCACAACCCTTAAACCAAACAAGGAACAGGGTTGCAGACCGTCTCCCGAGTGGAACCGCTCTCCTTACGCTATCCGACGGGCAAGACAGATCAGGAGCTAGGCGACTGATCTAGTCTAGAGTCTACCTAGCAAGCAATGGGATCAGGTATACTATACCAAGGTGAACAGGCACGAGCCCAGTCCAGCAAACCAAAGGAATGGTTCTGCCCAGTCCTTCGAACCAAATTCTCGATCGGGAATTTTGGAAGAATCCGGCAGAGTCTTCTCTGTATTCTGGACAGGAGCTCCCAGCGAATTGGGGCTAAAACCACTCGGCGCAACCCGCCGCAGAATCGCAGAATCGCAGGCTGAGAACACTAAGTCTCAGCTACCAGCAGCACTAGGATGTGTACTGGGAACAAGTCGATAGCCGAGAACACTAAGTCTCGGCCTCCAGCAGCACTACGATGCGTACTGGAAAATCAATCGAACCCGAGACCACTAAGTTCCGGCCTCCAGCAGTGCTACAATGCGTACTGGGCGCCAAGCCAACATGCATAATAATAAAATAACCGCCTCACAGGACGCATCACAGCACATGCTCGTAATTCTAACCCAAGCGCAATCACAGCCACAAGAATAGTTCGCCAAGCCGTTACCCGACCGCGAATCGGATACGGGGCATACAGGGACAATCCATACATGTGAGTCGTGCTCGTGTCCTCGGAGGTATGGATGACCCATCCGAGTTGTCCGATACGGTCTATTCCGGTATCGGACCAAGCTATCCTAAGTTATCATCTTGGCAGATCTACTACTAGGCTACACAAATCATGGTTATAAAATTTACAAGTACAAATTAATTAAATGAAATAAAATCCAGGAGAGAGGGCAAGAGTCGTCGATGAGCAAGGGATACTTGTCTAGAGGGCTCGGCTAGGTAAGCAAGTCTTCGGCAGTCGCGATCCAAGCTAGCACGCCAATCGAGATCCTCAGAACACACAATAAATAATCATCAGCACCAAATAATAAAATAATAGAATAATCACAAGAGATGGCAGAAGGCTATACCGTACGGGTCCCGCAAGCAGCGCAGGAATCTGGCACAAAAACCGAGGCACGCGGACCGATATGGGTACACAAATCGAGACGCACACGAATATCGAGACGCGTACGAGAATCGAGGGAACACGAATATTGAGACGAACGAGAAACATAAACGTACACGTAAATCGAGACGTGCACGTAAATCGAGACGACCCAAGGTCCAAGGAGCACGTAAATCGATGCGACACACAAATCGATGTGTGCATACAAATCGAAAAGGTGCAGAGTCCAATGCGGCACACAACCGAGACGGCACGCAAATTGGCGCGTGCACGCATACCGAGGCAACACAAGATATAATGTGACACGCAAATCGATACAACATGCAAATCGGTGCGTGCACGCAAATCGAGGTGGTACGGGTCACGAGGTAGGCACAAAGGCCGAGACACGAGGATCGAGACAACGTACCAACCGAGGTGGCACGTTGCCCGAGGCAGCGCGGGGCTCGAGGCGTCCTGCTGCCCAAGGCAGCGTATGGATCGAGGTGCACGGAAAACGGGACGACACATAAATCGAGGCACACATCCCGAGAAGCACGGGGAACGAGGGATCACGCGAATCGAGATAGCACGCAACCCAAGCAGCACGGGGCCCATAGCGTCCCGCTGCTCGAGGCGTGCACGGAGCTCGAAGCACGCAACCCAAGGAGAGGCACGGAGCACGAGGGCTCACTTCCCGAGAAGCACGCAGGCCGAGAGGGCTCGCTGCTCGAGCAGCGCGGGGCCCAAGGGCGTCCCGCCGCTCGAGGCAACGCTGTCCCCGTGCGCGGCGGCTGCTCGTCGGAGAGAAGAGAAGAGGAAGGGGCGGAGGAGCTGGGAAGAGAGGGGAGCGGTTACCAGGGAGGTGACGGCGGCGGCGCCCAAGTCACGGCGGCGCTGGAGGCGACCCGCGGGGGCGCGACGCCCTGGGTGGCCGGAGGAGATGGAAACGACGGCGATGGCGGAGGGGGCCGGAGGCCGCGGAGGAGATGGTGGTGAGGGCGGTACTGGCGGTGGCGGCTCCGGGAAGAGGGAGCTCAGGGAGGAGGCGGCGAAGGCGGTGGCGGTACTGGTGGGTGATGGAGGAGGCGCTCGTGGGTGAAGGCGGTGGAGGAGGCCGGCCGTGGGGATGACAGCGACGGCGGCGATGATGGTGGAGGAGATGACGATAATGGTGGTGCTGGCGGAGAAGGTGGCCGGAGGGGCTGGGCCAGGGAAGAGCGGGAGAGAGGGGAAGCTCGGGAAGGGGACTGGGAAGAGGGAAGAAGAGTGAGGAAGAGAGAGAGCTGAGAGAGAGAGAGGGGATTTGGGGGGGGTTCTCCAGGGAAGAGAGAGAGGGGAGATTTTGGGAGAGAGAGAGGGGAAAAGGTGAGGGAGGAGAGAGGGAGTGGGTGAGTGATGTGAGGGGTGATGTGAGGGGGAGTAGATATTTTGGGAGGGTAGTTTAGGAACAAGAAAATTAATAATAATAATAATAATGAGGATAAAATTACCTCCAAGAAAATAATAAAAATTTCAAAAATACCCCAAAAATTAAAATCCTCCAAATAAAATAATACGGTCAAATACGTACTCCAAAATAGGAATATTACATCCATGATGTCTCTATTTTCTTTGGAGATCCTCCTTAACTTTAATATAGAAATTCTACAAATATATTTTTCAAGATAGTAAAAAATACAATAACAGAATATATTTAATGTTAAAAAAGTAGTGGATACGAAGGATATAGAACTAAATCATACTTACAAAGTAATAAAAGATGTTTGCTACTCTTCCGAACCCATTTGCAGTAGTCTGTTAACACCTAAAAAATTAATAATAATATCAGTCTATTCTAAAATGAATCGATATTCATTGATAGAAGCAAACATAATAATATCAGTTTACTCTTAATGTTCCAGAAATTGGGGTATAAAAAAAAGCTGGAGAAGAAGTAAATGTTCCAGAAATCAAGATCCATCAACCACGCTGATGGAGATCGATATGCATTGCTAGAAGCAAACATAATAATATCAGTTTACGAAGGATAGAGAAGCATAGTAGAGATCGATCAACTACGTTGATGGAGATCGGGTGTAAAAAAAAATCAAGATCCATCAATTTACTCTTAATGTTCCAGAAATTGGGGTCGTTAGCGAGATCGGGTGCAAAAGGATTTCTAATAAAACTATCCTTTTAAACATCGTATTAAAAACTAAAACGAAGAATAAATAATTCAAGATCTGAAGAACGAAGATGAGATCGAGTTATGAAAAGAAATTCGAAACTGGAGAAGAAGTAAATCTACCGATCCCCTTCGGCTTGATCTCCCTTCTGCCAAAAGAAAAACTTGGGGCAAAATTTGTTAGAAGGAAAGTAAAACTGGAGCCGGGGGGCACTACCAAAATACAGTAAATTAGCGACGGCACATTAGCGACGGATAATTTTCGTCGGCAGTAGCGACGGATTTGCGGCAAATAGCCGACGGAGTACCGACGACAAGCCGATACAAATTTTATTTTATTTTAAGGAAGAAAAAAGTTCGCTCATCCGTCGCTAGGGCGTCGAAGATATAGCGACGGATCAGTAGCCGTCGCCATGCAGTCGATTATTTGGCAAAAATTGTTGAGGAAAATGGCGGGATAATTCTTCGACTACGTAGCGAAGGATATTCCGTCGGCAAGTATCAAAAAATAGCGACGGCCTTGCGACGGATATAAACCGTCGCTGGTTCGTCGCTAAATAAAGGGCCCAGGCTTAAATTGAAACGACGAGGAGAACTTTTCATTCCCCCCAAATTTTATTCTCTCTCCTCTCTCTCTCTCTCTCTCCCGCGGCGGTCGGCGACCTCACTCTCCTCTCTCTCTCTCCCGTGGCGGTGATCGGCGACCTCTTATCTCTCTCCCAAATGTAATCTCTCTCTCCCTCTCTCTGTGTGTGTGGTCGTGGGTGTCGTAGGCTGCCGGGGACGTCGTGCGCTGCGGGGGCGACGGAGACTGTGGGGTAGCGTGCGCGTGGCAGCGCGGGGCTGTGACGGGCGCGCGCGGGGCTGCGACGGGCGGCGGGAGGCAGCGCGCTCCGAGGCAGCGGGGTGCGGCGGTGGTGGCGTGCGCGGGGCAGCGCGGGGCTGGGGGCCGGGGGATGGAAGGGGCGGCGGGGGGTGGGAGGGGTGTTGGCGCGCGCGGGCGGGGGCTGCGGCGGGAGGCGGTGGGCAGCGTGCTCCAGGGCAACGGGAGACGGCGGGGGTGGCGCGCGCGGGACAGGGGGGCGGCGGGGGGTGGGAGGGGCGGCGGGGGGTGGGAGGGGTGCTGGCGCGCGCGGGGCTGCGGGGGGCGACGGGGGGCAGCGCGCTCCAGGGCAGCGGAGAGTGGCGGGGGGCAGCGCTCTCCGGGGCAGCGGGGGTAGCGTACGCGGGGCAGCGCGGGGTACAAATACAATGAGTAGTATCGGCGATATGACAAACCCTAGTTTAAGAAATATGATATCGGCGATATCGGTAGTATCGGCAGTTTCGGATCGGCGCTCTCCTATGTAGTAATCTTGCATTACCACATTGATTGTGGGACGAACACGGATACTTTGACATAGGAGAAAAGAGTTGGAAGGATTATGTCAAAACATACGGCTTGGAAAATTATGACATGTTAGTTTTTCGACACCGCGGTAACATGGTTGTCACATTAAGGGTCTTTGACAAGGTGACATGTTGTGAAAAGATATATCCTTATAGTTCTCCTTCGGATGTTGAAGAAAATCTCTGTACTTCCTCCGGGTCATGCCGCCGGCTGTGCTGCTTCCCCCTCCTCTTTCTGCCTACTTTTTCTCCCCCGACTCTACACTTGAGGTGGATATCATATGTGGCTGAGAGAGTCAAATAAGAAGAAGGGATGTAGGAAGGAGCAGATGGGTCCAGAGACATGGTAGAGGAGAGGAGAGGGAAGATGCTTGATCAGAACAGAGGAATTGATGGATGGAAGAGAACTAGAAAGCACTGATCCTTCCTGTTGTTAGAACTGTGAAGAGTGGGGAAGGAGAGGGGGGTCTTTGATTTTTGTGTTCATCATCATTAGAGGGAGCAGCACTGGAAAATTTGTGACGTTGATAGCATGAGAGAGGGAGAGGGTGAATGGAGGGAGGGAAGTGGCTGCATGCCTTTGGCTCACTCGAGCGGTATTTGTGCGTCATCTGGTGGCGCTCCTCCAGCTCCGGGTCCAGCTCCAGGCGATCAGTAGTTTTGTTTTTACATTTTTGGATTGTACTATATTTTTGACTTTGTACGTATTTGGGGATATTCAGTTTTTTTGTTGAGGATACTGAGTTTGTACGTATTTATGGATATTGATTTGGTTTGTTGAGGATATTATATATTGACATTGTTCGTTGTGGATAGTATTTTTTCTTTATATTTTTGTATATTCTGGAATGTATTGTGCGTACCGGTGTTGAGTGTTCCACCGAGGGGGTCGGCGAACCCAGGGATTGAATTCTGTATTTTATATTTTGGATTCTATATTTTTGGCTCCAGCTTCAGCTCCATTTGCATTAATCTACGGTACGACATGGTGATCAGGACATAGTCCCTGCAGCCATTCGACTGGCGAGGCAGAAACTATGTAGCCGTAGATAAAGTTGACTGTCCTCCGACCCTCATTCCTCGGCAATGATGATACGACAACCTATCACTATATCTTATATAGTAGTAGATGATGTTTTAGTATTACATTATGTGAGTTCATCTTGATTCTGTTATATCCTTCACATACTAGATACGATAAGAACATATACTACACCATATGTACAGAACATAGATGATTCACACTAATGTATGCTAGAATGAACTTTGGGTTGTGTTCTGAGCCATCCGTTCTCACACTTAAAACACATAGGAATTAGTAGTGTGAGAGCGCCAGAGAGAGTGAGAGCGCCGGAGGGGGGGAGGAGAGAGAGTGAGAGAGTAAAATGGTACGACATGGTGAATTAGTACTGTATTTTGGCTCCAGCTCCAGCTCCATTTGCATTAATCTACGGTACGACATGGTGATCAGGACATAGTCCATGCAGCCATTCGACTGGCGAGGCAGAAACTATGTAGCCGTAGATAAAGTTGATGTCTATTTTAAAGTATTGTAATTAAGAAAATTTAGAATATTTGTGGGAATTTTGAAATATTGGTGCTATGATCGGATTATAACGACGGATATTAGGTTACTCTTCAGGATAATTGATGTCTATTTTATATTAATTTGGTTTGGTCTATATGATTCTTGGATAATTGGTGTGCATTAAATTCGTATGTGCATATTTAGTCTATGTGATTCTTGGATAATTGGTGTACATTATATATTTGGTCTATGTGATTGTTGGATAATTGGTGTGCATTATATATTGATTTCGTTTATGCATATTTTTGTGAACAGGAAAAGTGCTGCAATTTTTTTTCAAAAAAATCTCATTTAGCGACGAACTAGTGACCGGTTAGCGACGGATATTTTCAGTTTCCGACTAAATTTGCATTAATCTACGATACGACATGGTGATCAGGACATAGTCCCTGCAGCCATTCGACTGGCGAGGCAGAAACTATGTAGCCGTAGATAAAGTTGACTGTCCTTCGACCCTCATCCCTCGGCAATGATGATACGACAACCTATCACTATATCTCATATAGTAGTAGATGATGTTTTAGTATTACATTATGTGAGTTCATCTTGATTCTGTTATATCCTTCAGATACTAGATACGATAAGAACATATACTACACCATATGTACAGAACATAGATGATTCACAGTATTGTATGTTAGAATGAATTTTGGGTTGTGTTCTGAGCCATCCGTTCTCACACTTGGAGATAAATCAAATTTTTGCTATTTTATCTGACGCACAAATACCGCTCGAGTGAGCCAAAGGCATGCAGCCACTTCCCTCCCTCCACCGTCATACCTAGTGGAGGAGTATATTCGTCGGTCGCAGCAGGGATTACCACCACCGGGCAATCGAACTCCTCCTCCTCCTTAAAGTATTATAATTAAGAAAATTTAGAATATTTGTGGGAATTTTGGAATATTTGTGCTATGATCGGATTATAACGACGGATATTAGGTTACTCTTCTGGATAATTGATGTCTATTTTATATTAATTTGGTTTGGTCTATATAATTCTTGGGTAATTGGTGTGTATTAAATTCGTATGTGCATATTTGGTCTATATGATTCTTGGATAATTGGTGTGCATTATATATTTGGTCTATGTGATTGTTGGATAATTGGTGTGAATTATATATTGGTTTGGTTTATGCATATTTTTGTGAACAGGAAAACGGCTGTAATTTTTTTTCAAAAAAATCTTATTTAGCGACGGACTAGTGACCGGTTAGCGACGGATATTTCCAGTTTCTGACTACATTTCGACGGAATTTCCGTCGCTAACTGGAGATTTGAAACTATGTTTCCAGGTAGCGACGGAATATCCGTCGGCAACGTTCTGGTGGTATATAGTTCGACGGAATAGCGACGGAAAATCCGTCGACAAGGTTCTGGAAAAGCTTGACATTTCCAGAACATTGGAGACGGATAATCCGTCACAAATCAGTCGCTCTCTCGACGGTGTCGCGACGGATAATCCGTCGCCAAGGTTCTGGAAATGTCAAGCATTTCCAAAACATGGTCGACGGATAATCCGTTAGTATTCCGTCGTAAATCCGTCCTTTGTTAGCGACGGCAATCGACGAACTAACGACGGAACGATACCCTCTGATACACTGTTACGACGGTTTATCGACGGAATATCCGTCGCTAGCGTCTATACAGTTAAGTTTTTAATACTTGAAATGGACGAAAGCCCGTCGAAAAGTCGTCGCTAATGCATCGTATTGTGAAGACGAAAAGCCATCGCTATTCTGTCGCTCTTCGACTACTTAGCGACGGATCTTTATTAGCGACGAGCTGATTGTCGACGGATTATTTTGACCAAGATTCGTCAGTTATCGGTCGCTAATACTGATTGCCGACGGATAGACGACGGATATGGCCGTCGCTAAATGGACATATTTTGGTAGTGGGGGGGCTTGATCTCCCTTCTGCCAAAAAAAACTTCGGGCAAAATTTGTTGGAAGAAAGTAAAACTAGAGCCGCGGGGGGAGGGGGATAGTTGTGGGAAAAGAAAAAGAAAAGCTGTGGGAAATAAAACTTAGGGCAAAAGAAAAGAAAAAGTTGTGGGTTCTTGAGAGGGAAATTTTGACAGTAGAAAATTTTTTGTGGAAAATAAAAGCTGAAAAGGGGGGTGTCACGATCCGCTACCCAAATTGTTGGGCCGGACCGAGTCATGTCCAGCCTACGCTTGAGATAAAGCACAGTAAGCTGTTCTAGAGATAACAAGATAAGACTAAATGTGCTAACAGCTCTATAAGTAATAAAGAGTCATAAATGCTCCAAAAAAAAGTTATCTCATATAATAGTAAGTCCAAGTACAAGTCCGAAATGTAAAACTGGATACAGGTCCAGTTACAAAATACGTAGTCTAATACATGACTACACTAAATATCCCGAGCAACTACACAATCTAGACGAGTTTTCCTGCAGCTACATCCTCGTTAGACAAAGCCTGGTCCTCAGAAGTAACTCCATAATATGAGTCACAGAGCAACTCCTCCTCAGTAAGTATACCTACAACGTTATCCTGTCAGGACGGGAGCAAGTACTGTTTCTAGCAAACTAATATACGAAACATAAAATGAACATAAGAGAAATAAACTGGAATCATGGCATCTCATAATCTATCATGGCAAAGACACATATGTCATATAGACAGATGTATATGTAATGTTTAAAACTGTAGCAGGTACGTAATCGTCAACAGGTGTAAAATATAGTGTGGCACAAGTATATAAAATGTACTTCCGTACAAGTAAACAAGCGATAGATGTACATACGTACAAATATATCTTGTGCGCCTACGACAAGGTATACATAAATGTCAACCTTGCTCGGTACGTACGAACGGAGAAGGGGGCATGATCACGTATACTACTAACAGTTTCCCCATAACCCAGATTCTAATCATGTGAGAGATATATAAAGACTGTTCTAAGAATGGTAGTGACTGAAAGTACAACATGTGAAGATTTAACTTGCTACCCCAAGGATCAGCATTTAACATGGTTGGATTCACAGTTCATTGATGTAACAGTATGTAAAGTTTATAGAAGTACTTACCTTTAGCAAAACAAAGCAGCGATAAAAATGTTATAGATGCCTGGTAACTCGTCACTTTAGAAATAGATACATAAACTTAGTTTTTACACTAAGTTAAATACTAAAACACTAGTGGTGCAACACGACTTTCTGACTGGACACCTAGCCAAATGGTGACTTTAGCATAGAAGACCAATGTAAGGTGACACAATACTCTAACTAACTTTCTATAGTCTATACACTAGTGCGGGGTGAGGTTCAATACGACTATAACTCAAAACAACACAAAATATTGAAAGTCGTAATTATGCAATAATTAAATCAAACTGTACACTATGTTCCAACAATTTTTGAGATAGACAAAAAGCTCAATTTTACATAAAGTAAAGTACCAAAATGATCCTTGTCAATTATAGAAATTTATACTAATTTTTTGGGATTTATAAACACTCATAAATAATTATTAAAAATCAGCAAACATAAATATACTGAAAATGAGTTCTGTTTTCCTATTTTTATAAAATACCAAAAGCTCTTAATAAATGCTAAAAAAATTATAATAAACTGTCTAAATTAACATAGTTTTTAAATATAATTTTTTTCAGATTTTTACAGCACTTAAAATATATATAAAAATTCAAAAATAGCAAGAAACAGTTTCTAGAAATTAATTAATTATTTACTATTTTTGTCCATGTATTCGAAATTGAACCGAAGTTCAGATACAGGACCCAGAGCCATGAATCAAGTTCAAGTCCAATATGACTTGTACAGACTCTGAATGTATTAGACACAATTGGGTCCAAAAACCCATGCTAGGCTTGGACATCAATTGGTCATAAACAATAAAAAACAGTAATTTACATACATAAATATATTTTTAAAGTGCTAAAATCTACAAGTCATAATTTAAATAATAAAAATGACTTGTGAATTTATGCACAATAATATTTTGTACAAAGTAGAATTTGAAATGCATACATAAAAATATAACAACAATATTTTTTTTTTATAACAACAATATATATACATATAAATATATATATATATATATATAATATATATATATATATATATATATATATATATATATATATATATATATGTATTTTTTTATAAAAATATAACAACAATATATATACATATAAATATATATATAAATATATATATTATATATATATATATATATATATATATATATATATATATATAAAATATATATATATATTTATATATTTATATATTTATATATATATATATATATATATATATATATATATATATATATATATATATATATATATATATATATATATATATATATATACAAATAATGTATACATATATACAACAATATATATATAATAATATATATATATATATATATAAACACATATACATAGATACATGTATATATATAAATACATATATATATATATATATATATATATATATATATATATATATATATATATATATATATATATATATATATATATATATATATATATAATAAAATACTAAATATAAAAAATATATATATACATATACAAATACTGTATATATATACATATATAACAGTATATATATATATAATAATATATATAAATAAATACATATATACATAAATACATATATACATATATATATATATATAATAAAATAAAATAAAACAGAAAAACAAAACAAACAAAACAGAGAAAAGGGGGGGGGGGCTCCAACTCGGCCCAGAGGGGTCGGGTTCTTGGGCTCGGTCGGGCTGGCCAAGGGGTCAGTCCGAGTCATCTGTTAGGGGTTAGGTTCGGGTTAGTGTTAGGTTAATTTTAGGGATGGGTTACTGTTCCGATGACAGACTAGGAGTTTCTGTTGGCGATGCAAGCATTAGTGGATGTTAGGATGACTGTGATGATCGTTGGTTACTTACGTATTAGTAGTTGGATTGCTGCCTTATATTCTGTAATCGTGCGTTGGTACCGCACGATCCTTTACCCTCATTACTGCTGTTCAAACGTGCTATTTCTGTCACATTTTATCATGTTGGTTTTCTTCGCCCGTCCTTGAGCCTTCCTTTCTGGTACTTGCTACGGTTGGCCTGACCAACCCTGGATTGTTCCCAGATTGCCTGTGACCGACCCTGTGGATCTTCCAGACTTGACTTGGAGGACGTGCTTCAGTTCCTGATCCTGAGGGAACTGTGTGGGAAGGTATTATGTCTACATTATTTCTTATTGTAGACTCTCGGATTTTCATATGAGTATTTCCTGCTTTCCATATGATTATCTCTCTTGATGTTGTTTTATTGTGATTTGCCTGTGGACATGAGATCGGATTTAGGCCATAGATTGCTTGCATGCTAGGATACCCAGATTGTAACACCCAGTTTTCCAGATGAGGGTATTTTTGAAATTTTGTAATTATAATTATTATTTATTGATATTTATTTCACATTATGATTTTTGGTGATTTTTAATTATTTTTAAACAATTTAAAAACTGGTTTAAGTCATGACTTGTGATTTTGGTGTGCAGCTAGTGAAATCGTAGAGACTGTATGACCTAGAGCCTAACCGTGTCATTAGGATGATTTAATTATCATTTTTAGCCTAGGGGTATTTTGGTCATTTTGACTTATTTGATTTATTTGGTGATTTATTGAATTGGTGAATTCTAGTTTGACCTTGACTTGTTGAGACCTAGTGAACTAGCCTAGAATCTAACCCTAGCCATGGTGACCCTAGTCTAACTTAGGTTAACCTACTTTTAGTCATTAGAAACTAATTTTAGAATGAGGGAATTTGGTTTAGTAAATTTAAGTCATGGTTTATGGTTTCATGAAATGACTTATGGCTTAATGATTTATTTGATCATGACTTGGCCCATGGCCCATAACTAGAAGCCCTAACCCTAACCAAACCCTAAATGACCAGCCATAGGGATCCCCGACCCTATATAAACACTTATTCTCTAGGGCTTGCCTCTTTCTTTATTTATTTCAACATTGGAAAAAGAAAGGTATTTGTCCCTCTTCCAAAAATCCCCATAAATCCATTTTAATTCCTTTTTAATCCTAGTTTCTTGCATTAGAACCTAATTTCCTCCTATTTTCTGAATGTGGAATTTAATCCCAGCTTTGGGACAATTTGGAGCTTTTGGCATCAAGAGGAAGAATCCCCCATTTGAAGCTTTTCCAAGCTTTTTGCACATATAGGTAAAACCCTCTAAATTAATTTAAATTTCAGTTTTCTTTGCATGTAGGGCTAGATCTAGGAGTCCCCTAGGTGTCCCCAAAATTTGGATGGAATTCGTGTCCGTTTGGTGTCCGTATCGGACACGGGTCATAGTGCCTCCTAGGTGTTTGATGAAATGCTTGTGAGAATTAAATGGTTTTATTTTCAAAAACTAATTGAATGGAAAAATAGGTTTTTATATGTAGATCACGAATCCATTTGACTGAGTTGACATTAGACACGTTTGGACACTGTTTTGGCACTTGGACACGTAGTACGAGATACCGCACGGGGCTCGTGCGGCTGCCCTGCTGCTCGACACTGATTGCGAATACGACACGCAATGGTTTGACACCAAATTTTGTGGACACGTTCCCCTAATGACTGACACAACACTTGTAAATTTTCACGGGTTCTCGATGTGTGTGCACGAAGGAAATCGACCCGCACGGTTTTTTTCACTGTTGCACACACGCACAGACACTCGACTGATACGCACTGTTTTCTTGGACACGACACAATGTGGACTCTTTGCAGGCGGTTGGACACCTACCCTGACACCTGGCGAACACATGTGCATGGCCACGTGTCTCCACGTGGCCTGTGTCACGCGCGGGACACGCGTGCACGCGTGCACGATACTGTCAGTGCACAGTTTGTGTCTGTGTGTGCTTTAGTGTCGTGGACACAAATGTGTCCACTTGGTCGGACACGTAGGCTTGGGTTGACACGTGTACACTTGTCTCACATGTTACCAACTAATTAAATTGCATATTAACATGTTTTGGTGGTTCGAAATTCGAATTCCCCATTTGACTGATACCTACTTCAGTTCTGAATTCTAAAGTTTAATTCCTTGATTTAAACTGATATTGATGTTTAAATTACCATGTTTGAATCATACATATGCATGTTAGTTTACTGTTAATGATGGGTTAAGTTTTGTGTTTGAGAAATGGTTTTTGATTTGATTTTTGGGATGTGTGACTGCCATCTGTTTCCTGAAACTGATCTGGGCTGATACCAACTGATACAATATTCAGGAATGAATTTTCTGAGTTGATTGTTGTTTACATGTTTTTTTTTATGGTAATTGAATGTTAGATAGGTCCACCTACATAATTGTTGAATGATGAACACGTAAATTTAGGTTTGTGTTGATGCAATGGGTTTCAAATTTCGAAATCAGGATGTTAGCTGCTAGGGACTGAATTTATGAATTGAAATTGTTAACTTTCCTCCCACACATTGTTTCCAATGTTTAAACTAATTCCCTGTCATTGTTTTTAAATTCTGGGAATAACTGAATCGATTCATTTCCTATTTACTGTCATTGCTGATTTCCGAGATTTATAACCTATCTACAGGTTCTAATACACCCACAGTTTTCACTAGGATACATTCACCATGATTCCTGTCATCTACATTCACACACACATTATGATTTTATGCTAACTGTCTTGTACACTGCATCTGTAGACACCCACACACATTCACTGCTTTTGAGTTCCTGAGAACTTCACTGTAATGGGGATTGGAAATGTAAACCGAAATCTGGGACACTCCCTACTTGCACACACACACCACTCTACAAAAAAACTGAATTCCCTTTTTGGTCACTCACACTCTCTACTTGATTCTCTTTCACTCTATATACACACATTTTTGTATTACACTGTCATACACACAACTTCCCCTAACTTCCAAACTGCCATCTGAAATTCCTGAGAATCTGAGATGCCTATGGCCATCTCATTGTTCATGCGATGTTACATTAACCCCATATTTCCTGATTTCCCTGAACTCTACACACACACACACATGGACTGATTAGGACTTTCTGAGAACTGAAATCTAGAATGTTGATATATTGGGATTCAATGTGTTTGGGATGGAATGAAGCCACTGCCATTATTCCCTGTCCTGAGAACACATTGACTGAAACCTATCTCTAAACACACCATGCCACATTCCTATTGACTTGATACACCCTATTACACACTAACCTATCAAAACCTGTCACTAGACACACACACCCTCACATGACACACATACATATGCATTGTCCCTATCTTCTATATGTATATATATATATATATATATATATATATATATATATATATATATATATATATATATATATATATTATATACACACACACACACATATATATATATATATATATATATATATATATATATATATATATATATATATATATATATATATATATATATATCTATTATACAAAACACAAAGGTTTTTGAATCCTAGGGCTGACTGTGCCAAGATAAAGAGTGGTTGGGATTTAATCTTGGTGAATCAACGGTTGTGGGGTTTTATGGGGAAGAGCATTATTGGGAGTGGGGTTTTATGGGGAATCCAAAGATGAAAATTTAATATTTTGATGGTTGGGATTTTATATTTTGATGGGGGTCTCATAATGGTTGTGGATGAGCATTATTGAGAGTGGGATTTTATGGGAAATCCAAAGAAAATTCACATCCAACAGTGGTTGGGATTTAATATTTTGATGGGGGCCTCAAAATTATTATTGTTCGTTTAAAATTGGGGGTCCAAGATTTTGAGGGGGAATACCTTAAATGAACCATGCCCTATGGGCACGGGTTATGACTAGTATATATATATATCTTGTGTGATATATGTAGTATAATATAGATATTTTACATTGTCCATATAATTAGAATGTATGTATATATATATGGGAATTGATATGTGTGTATTGCCTATATGGGTGTATGGCATATAGTTTAGGTAGCATAGCCTATGGGGGGTCCTTTGTGTAGTCTTGTGTACATGGAATATATACACATGAGTGTTGGGTTATGTAGACTAGTGCGACTTGAATTGGTGTGTGTTTGCTAGCCTAGGCTTGGTTAGGCCTAGTGAGACTTGACTGGACTAGGATGGACCTAGTTGACTAGAGTGTTGACCTAGTTGACTAGAGTGTTGACCTAGTTTGACCTAGACAGTTGACCAGGTTTGACTTAGAGTTGACTTTGACCTAGATTGGCCTAGAAATCATGTAGATTGCATCATAGACTCCATTTATCTTATTTTAAACATATTATAACCTGTACTGCTCTATTTAGGATATTGTGACTCTGGTGCAGACATCTGACATTACACTACTCTTTTCAGAGTATCAGGCGAGTACATTCTCTGATAGTTCTTTCATTTACTTGTCAATTACTGTACTTCAGTTCTAGTTAGTTGTATGCGATTCTCTGTTACAACACGTGTGGATATTTCTGGATTCATGTATACGACACACATTTATTTTCTGGCCTCTATTACTGGTATCATCATTTCTGGCTTCTATTACTGGAATCACCTGCTGGAATCATTTACTGGAATCATTTACTGGTATCATTATATTTTGGCTGGACTCATCTTGAATCATTGTGTCGAATTTCTGGATTCACTTGCTGGAAGGGGAAATACTAGAGTAAGACATGTAGACATATCCCATTTCTGGAATTACCCCTTTTGCTGGAATCATACTGGAATGATAGCCATCTCACACCCGACCAGGTGTGTGATGTGCCGGATTATCCATAGCCGTTTACATGTCGATCTCGGTATTTTAAAACACACTGCTTGTCACGCCCCAGAACCAGAATACTGGAGAGCAGGGGAATGACTCAGCCAGCTACGTATTACGGGTAGAAGAATACCGTATAATACGATCAATGCTGTCTAACCAGACGAGGGGATACATACTACATAAAAGTCTTACTATGGTCACTTCACATCTATTGTCTCAATCATTCAAACAAGAAGCAAAAATAGAGAACATGTAAGATAAAGCAGTAAGGCGTCCCAAACGCTTAGTCAAAAATGCTCTTGAGATCTGGCTTTACAAAACATAGCCAGATGATATAGTAATATATACACAATTGTTATCAGCTGCAGTCTGACTTAATTACAATTATGTAAAAGCAAGTGCAAGACTATCCGACTAACATGTCGGTGCCAAGCGGCAAAATGTAAAGTAAATAACAAAACGAGCGGTGAAGTAAGGAACCCACTCGAGTCCTCCTGCGATCATTCCTCTAGTATTGACCATCTTGGAGGTGGAAGTAAGCTGAGTTCTCGGGAACCGGCTCTAAATCTGGCCATGCAAAACCAGAGAGGTTAGACCTCTAATAGCAAGTACCACAAGGAAGCACGATATGAAGGATTAAACCAGTAAATAAGAGAATATAATAATAGATCTCTGCTTGCTACTAGGATTCACATCACATCACGACACTTCGAACCAACCTCCCAACCAAACAAGGACAGAAGTTGGCCCGTCATGTCCTGACATTCTGATCATCTCAGTTAGGCAACAGAGTAGGTACAGTACACAAACAAATCATCTTGAATGGCCAATCAACTCCTACGGCTTGCTATTGTGAGTCCCAAGTTATCCTAGAATTATGCAAATAGGGATTCCTCAGTTCTTACTATGTGCGAGCAAGGCTAGTCTATCCAGTCAATCAATTGTGCCAATCATGAATTAGACGAGTCCCAGCGGGACGCCCGTCATCAATATACAATATACAATAATAATATAAGCAGATACCGCTCCCTGCCCGTGTGGCAGGTTTACAGTATCTGTGGGAACCAGCCGGCCTGTCGGGCACTACTAGTCCCAAGAGGGCTGCCATGTAAGAACTCGAGGATCCATTCTCTCCATGCAATCATTATTTTATTTAACTTAATAGTCTCTACGTTGAGTGAAATTCCATGCCGTGGATCATGGTCATTCAAATGAGTACTTTCGTACATGGTACGATATGCGCAACTCTACAACGATACCCGTGCGGCTAGGTTGTAGGTCTTCCATAGCGTAATGCAATAGTCAAATTTAACCACGGAGTAATCATGCCTTGACCATAAAGTACACATGCTGCTTTGTAGAAAAATAAATAAATTGAAGCCTGTACATGCCTGTATGTCAATATTCGGAATCGGCTAATCGATTACAATAGTTCATAACATGAACGTGTCTCATTATTTAATTCAATAAGACGACTAGCCAGTCTCTTAGTTCCAACTAGGAACGCATGATCAATTTTAGTCAAGATAACCATCGTCATCAATGGTGACAAGGCATGAAAGTCAATTAGTATTAAATGGGGTCGAGTCTATAACTCTCAAGGTTAAGTTCCAGTCTCACTGGGTATCCATAAACCAATCAAGACACAGGACACGTTCTACACAACTATATGTATCAAAATATTAACATGCTAAGATTATCGAGTTCATAAAAAAAAGCGTAAGGATATAATAGGAGAATTATCATGCCACCATTAAATGAATAAATTATAGAACAAATAGAAACACCCAGGTCAGGAAGTCACGCCAACATGTCTATGCTAAGGCCAACAAGTCACGCCAACAAGTCTATGCTAAGGCCAACAAGTCACGCCAACAAGTCTATGCTAAGGCCAACAAGTCACGCAAGAATCGTACGCGTAAAAAGGGTACGCCAAGTTAAGTAGGAAGGAGTAAGCGTATAAACAGCGTGAGCGTGAAAAGTGGTTCACGTTGGCACGCACAGCATGAGCGTGAAAAGTAAGTGTGAAAAAGTAACTCACGCACGCACAGCATGAGCGTGAAAAGCGTGATAAGAAATCCACGCACGCACAGCGTGAGTGTGACAAGGAATTCACGCACGCACAGTGTGAACGTGATAAGGAATTCATGCACGCACAGCGTGAGCGTGATAAGGAATTCACGCACGCACAGCGTGAGCGTGAAAGATAATTCACGCACGCACTCGAAGACGTGTGCGTAACTCAAATGTCACGCTGGCACGTAAAGACGTGAGCGTAACTCAAATGTCACGCTAACACGTAAAGACGTGTGCGTGACTAAAAATTCACGCTGGCACGTAAGAACGTGTGCGTGACTAAAAATTCACGCTAACACGTAAAGACGTGTGCGTGACTAAAATTCACGCTGGCACGTAAGAACGTGAGCGTGACTCAAAATTCACGCTAACACGTAAAGACGTGTGCGTGACTAAAATTTACGCTGGCACGTAAGAACGTGAGCGTGACTAAATCTCCCGAACTCCAATCTTATGGAACCTTCGTTCCAAGCCAGAATGAGGTTCCCATGGTTCAGAATGGTGCAGAAGGAGAAGCTCTACAACATGAACTATCTAGGTTCGGAAACACGCCAGTTTGGTGGATCAAAACCCATGGACAACCGAAAATACAACAACTTAGATCTGTAAGAAACGAGCCAAAGAAATCAAAAATGCTAAGTAGTAAACTCTCTTAGAATCACAAGAGGAAGACAAATGAACCATAAAAATGGGTGGAGGAGAAGCAAGATGTACTTGCCTTCTCCTGGTAGGTGGAGAGAGTGAAGAGGAAGAAGAAGAAGTAATGGTGAAGGAAAGTTATGAAGAGAGAGAAGGAGATGGGGGCTTTAAATGGGAAAGGGGGTGGTAGGTGGGGTTCGGTTCATGTGAACCACCATGAACCCGAAAAAACCCTCCCATGAACCCGAACCACAAAGCAAGACTAAAGCAGAAAATAACAGCAGGAAATAAAATGCAGATAATTAATTAACATAAAATTAAAGGAATTTAAATACAGGATAATACATGATAAATATTAAATAAATATATATGAGTTGCACATGTATAAAAATATGCATTCTGGGAACGGGGAGTGACACTGCTAGAGTATAGGCTGGACTCACCCTGGAATCATTGATCACTATAACTTGAATCGTCCCTTACTAGATTCATCTTGTATTAGATTCATCTTGTACTAGACTTACATTGGAGTTACACTGGTCTACATTACTGTCTGGACTTTATATCATATTACCCTGGTTCAGCTAGTTCTATTTTTACAGTCTTCATTGCTATGATTCTTCTCTTGTTTAGTTATTACTTTCCTTGCACTTTATCTGTCTTTCTTACCATCACCTGAATATAAACTGCCATTTTCATCAATACAACTGTCTATAACTGCTTTATGGTTCTCTGTCATTTACTTGGGTTTTCTAGATGGGATGTGCTCGTTCATGTCCTGACTGGACCTGTTGTAAATTTTACAGATGATTGCCCTGAGGACACATGCCCTACATGTTACAGACCAGGAGATGGTTTAGCTACCTTTGGCCCTGACACTCAGCAGTGGTCGGGAGTTTAGCTAGTCTGTCTTGTTTTAGTTTTCCTGTTTAGAACTGGAGTTGTATTTAGAGATTTGAGACTTGAGATGTATTTGAGATTGTTTGAGTTTGTTGTTATTTTATTAGTAGTTTTGTTGTCTTCAATTTCTTAGTTATATTTCGGTGTTATCTTATCGTGCTTAGACTGTGATTGAGTTACACCATATCTTATACTTGTCCTCCGTTCGGAGTTGATCATGATGAGTACATTATATACTGCATGAGTTGATGGTTAGTTAGAGACTTAGAACAGCGTTCTACCGCCGACACTGCGGCGTAGTGTCACGCCCCAGAACCAGAATACTGGAGAGCGGGGGCAGACATAGCCAGCTACGTATAACGGAATGGAATCCACACCGCTATACGTCACGGCTGTCTAGATATGTGAGGGTTCACTACAATCCATCAGTCTCTTAATGGTCATAAAATAGCCTACTGTCTCAATCTCAACCAACTAATAATAATCACAAGATATCAGATCACCAAATATACAATTGTAAGGCGTCCCAAACATTACATATCCAGATGATCATGAAGCTAGTCATACAAAATGTAAGGACTAGCAAGAGTTTAAGTCATACATGATCAACCTCGAGTTGCCAATCATGCTTACAGCCCGTAGGCAGACAGTAAATAAAGTTGCAAACGAGCTAACACTTGCTCGGCGGCTAAACGCCTCAAAAGAATAATTTTACAATAGAGTGGGAGAGCAAAAATAAACCCACTCGTTGTCCTGGTTACGCCTAGTGACCACCATCGGGCTGAAATACAGGGAGATCCTTTGGTGCTGCTCCGGTATCTGGCCATACAAAACCAGCTGGGTCAGACCCCAGAAAGAGCAAGTGCCACAAAGGAGGCTTCACTTAAGAACTAAAACCAGCAATTAGCACAAGAGTATAATTACATAATAAAAAGGCAGTAGTTTAAGAAAAAGCATGATGGGTAATTATAAAAGACAATCTTGTATAGAATCACTAAAAGACAGGACATATGGAAAGAAAGCATGACAGGATGATATACGATGAGATAACCATGGGACTATTCAGATAGCCAGGTTACAACCCGTAAACCAAACAAGGACCGGGGTTATAACCCTTCGTCTGAACGGAACTTGGTTTCTCTCACCATTTATCGGCAAGATAAATATAAGAAATCAGGTCAAGTAACATTCTGGAGTGACAATCATTATAGTGACAATCTGGAGTGACAATCATTATAGTGACAATTTGGAGTGACAATCATTCAATCATTCTGGTACAATCTTACAATTAATCAATTCTAGACAATACTATACTGGACTAGACTCCATCCAAGCAATCACGGCCAATCATTGCCTACGGCTTTCTACATTAACTAACTAGGGTTATCACAATCCTAGTTACTAGCAAGATGCAATGAGATGCTCCAAGTAGTCACAGGCCCTGCAGCTATCCAGGTTATCCAGGCAATCATTATAGTGACAATTCAGAGAGTACAATGCCTTAGAGTGACAATAGAGTTCAATTATTTAAGTGACAATCAAGAGTGCCCCACATGACAGTGGGCTGGAAATGTGCCCTACTCGTCGGCAGGCTACAAGTCCAAACATTTGTGGCCGGGATAACGGGATCGCCTGTAACTGGGGAACATCTCTTCATGTCTAGTGAATTATACTAGTCATTAACCTTAGTCCATTTCAGTAGGTACTCCTGACCGTGGTACTCAGGAGTCCCCTCCTAGACATGATGCAAGACAGGACTGGATTATTTGTGCAAGCACAATCGTCCACGGTGTCAGGATCAATTATACAGGTCATGTCATGTCAGGTAGCCGTCGCAACAGCTATTCGAGAAATCATGTTAGGTTATCATGTCAGGTGTACTTCGTCAGGAGTGCGCCACGACGGGCCACTATCAGGTCATGCCAGGTTATCATGTCAGGAGTGCACCACTACGGGTCACTATTACGTCGTGTTCAATTATCAATTCCAAACATACAAATGAATTCATAATTTTCAAGTTCAGGACAAAAGGCGTAAGGATATAAAATGGACGTTAAATATCTAATAAAATATCAATATACAGGGCTATAGGAGAGCCAAGCTTAAGGAAAATAAAACCAAATCTGACACGCTGACATGAGACCAAGTCAGCCAAAGGCCATACGCTCAGGTCATGCCATGCTCAGACCAGCGTACACCTTGCTCGCTTAAGCTAGCGTACCAAGGCACGCGTACGCTCAAGCTACAGGTCAGCGTACGCTCAAGCTAGCGTACCAAGGGTCCATACACTTCCAATGGGAAGCGTACGCAAGGGTCAGCGTACACAAGGGCACGCTCAAGCTACAGGTTAGCGTACGCTCAAGCTAGCGTACTAAGGGTCCATACACTTCCAATGGGAAGCGTACGCAAGGGTCAGCGTACACAAGGGCACGCTCAAGCTACAGGTCAGCGTACGCTCAAGCTAGCGTACCAAGGGTCCATACACTTCCAATGGAAAGCGTACGCAAAAAGACACGCTGCCAATAGGCAGCGTATCAAGGCTAGCGTACGCTCGCTAAAGAGCAGCGTACCAAGGCTAGCGTATGCTCGCTAAAGAGCAGCGTACAGCTCAGTGGCGTAAGCTAAAAAGCTAGCTCACTGTTCACTGTCTTCTCCAAATAGCAAGAACTCCGTGGTTGAACCCAAGCTTCAAAAGTCCATAACTTGGTCAAAACAAGTCCAAATCCAACTTTCAAATGATCAAAATTGGGTAGAATAAAATTCTCTACAACATGGAACCATCAAAACTAGAAAACAAAGAAGTTTGATAGATCAAAACCACCAAAATCCGAAAACACTTCAATTCTAGATCTACAAAATTCTAAGCTCCAAATGGAGAAAACCCAAGTGCTAATATTGCTACAAATGAGCTAATAAAACTATTAGACAAATAAAATGTAGCCCTCAAGTGATAGCAAGATGCAACTTGCCTAGACCTCTCTCTTCCTCTCTTTAGTAGGTGAAGGGAGTGAATGAGGAAGAAGAAGATGAGTAATGAAGAGAGAGAAAGAAGAAGGGCTAATAAATACAAATGGTGGTGGTAGGTAGGGGGTTCACCCCTTGGTTCATGATGAACCAAGAGCAATCCCAAACCGAACCAAGCCGAACCAACCCAGGAATAAACCAAGCCCAAATAAACCAATGAATCATTAAAAGCAATTAAACTATCAATGACAATAAAACCAAGCCAATGCAAAATAAACCAAGACAACTAACCATGGATAAATAAAATATGGGTCCAAAACACGTATACGTACACTAAATACGTATCACGAATTTGGGACATTACACGTAGGCTGGGCGCTGTTACGCACCCGTACCCTCACAGTGGGTGCGGGTCGTGACACAGCTAGACTTGACAGCCGTCATCGCCGTATAGCCTATTCGTACCTTATACGGTGTAGCTGGCCTACGTCCGCCCCCGTATTCCGGTACTGGGGCGTGACACCTGGCGAGTCGCATATGTGTGTACGAGACACGCACGACACGGTTTCGAAGTTGTTACTTACGTGTCCGGCGTCGGGGTGGAAGTCGAGGGCACTGGACGGCGGCTGGGGCGTCGTCGACGCGGCGCTCGGGTGGCGCTGCGCTCGCCTCGGCGTGGCGAACTCGTCGGTGGTGGTTGTGGGTGGTGTGGATGGCTGGGAAGGTGGCGCTAGGGTAGCTGCCGGAGTTAGGGTTAGGGTTAGGAAGTAGGGCGGTTGATGGTGGCTGGGTGGTCGGAAATTTAGCCTAGGGTTAGGGTTAGAATGGGGGGTACTTATAGGGGAGGGTAGGTAGGTCGAGGCGGTCGAAGTCGGCTGGAAATGGCGGGGGAAAGCAGTCGGTGGTCGTCGGAGGGCAGCTGGCCAGTCGTCGGGGGTGGGTAATGGGATTTTGCATTCGGGTCCCTAGACTTTAGGAAATTGCAGTTAGGTCCAAACCCTAATAGTTTGCAAATAATATTTGCAAACTGTAATTAAAATAATTGACATAATTGCAAACCGATATAAAAATAATTTTAAATATTACAAAGTGATATTAAAACATTTCAAATAATTACAAAAGGATATATTTTGACTTAAAAACTATTTAAAAAATTATCTAAAAATTCTAGAAAAATTCCTAAAAGTCATAATAAATTATTTTAAAGCTAAATAGGTCATTAGCAACTAATTTACACTAATTAAACCAAATTTGAAAAACAGGGGCTGACAGGGGGATAGTTCCTTAGGGCAAACTTTTAGAGGGGGGAAATTTTGACAGTGGGGAAAATTTTGGTGGAAATTATAAAAGTTGAAGGGAGGAATAGTTCCTTAGGACAAAATTTTAGAAGCAAGCTGCAGATTTATTTTCTTTGATGAGGAGTGTTTTATTAAATGGTTTTTCAACCACAACATGCTTTAATGCATGTCGTAAATGAGCCTATTATTTACAACGCGCACATATGCATGTCGTCATTGTCGACTCATTTACAACGCGCAAAAATGCATGCCGTAATTGCAGACTCATTTACAACACGCAAAAATGCATGCCGTAATTGAGTATTCAATTACGGCGTGCCTGTCAAACACACCGTAAAAAAGATAAATTTCAACTCTTTTACGGCATGCATATTTGGACGCCGTAAATGAGTATCATTTACAACGCGCAGCAACTGCACGTCGTAAATTGCGCGCCGTAAATACTACATTTTCTTGTAGTGGACGCCCAAAAAATAACGACAAAAAAAAATATAATTTTATTATTCATCTGTTACAATGATTCACTGAGCAACATAAAAAAATTGCTACTGAGGCGCTCAAATCCATCATTACCAAAAAAAATGTTAGCATTTAAATGTTAGCTCTCCAAATTCCAGACAACAAGAAGGAAGGAGCAATAATATGACAATAGCTAAAATGGGGAAGTTGGTCTAAAGGGCTAGTTTAAGGTTCTGGTCCGATAGGTCCTGGGTTCAAAAACCCACTTGAGACAAAATATGTATATGTTTTTTTTTCTTTGAAAACAAGATTAGTATTACAAACAGTAAAGACAAACAGCAAAGTTTAGCAAGTAATGTAGAATTGGACAAAAGAAAAAAAAAAACTTTTGTTTTCCTCTTTTTTCTTTTATCAAATAGTCTGCTGTAAAAAAGAAAGTATATTTTTCAATACTACTGTAGTTACTTGTTTTAACATATTCTTCCAAAAAATTAGTCCAAAATTTTTTTTAAAAAAAAATTTCTTCATTTGACACAAGTTCTAGATAATGCATAACAGATACTCTTATATACGAGTACATGACAAAAATAAGTACCTTATTTACTTATTTAGGATGAAAATGTCAGTTTAAAAATTACATTTCTTACCGTACGATGGAAGGAGGTAAAAAAAACGAACGGTACGTCGGGTCTCCGACGTTGTACGAGCAAAGTGCTGATAACGTGTTGTAAGGCAAAAACTCAAACACGCCAGAGATGTGACGAAGTATACTCGTATAATATAAATCACTCAAGTGCCACATACAAGCTATCCCAACCTCTCTTTACATAGGGAGAGAGGTTGGGAGTTATGAAGAAATGAAGGGCCAAAGGTCATGTGTAGGTTACAAGGAGATGAAAGGTGAAAAGCCATGAGTTACAACAGGCTTTATTTTTTTGTTCATTCTTGTTTGAGTTTTAGTATATTTTTTGCTATTGAAGTCCAATTAATATGACAATTTTAATAAATTTTATATATAGTAGCACAGTCCCTCCATAATTTTAATTTTGGTTCCGCCCCCTGTAACTTCTCATATCACTCAGTTTACAATGTCTGTCCTCGCATTCACCATTTCCTACGGAGAGCCATTCGTGACGCACTGCTTATGTAAGGCTGAGTCCACGAGGGGGAATCCGTAAGAAGTTTGGATATTGATGTCTATCTATCTCGCAAATTTAAAAGTGAAACAAGAGAACAATAAAGTGTCGGTATTGATGTCTAGTTTTGCAAATGTAAAGAGGAAGAAGAGAACAACAAAAAGTTTTGATATTGACAACTAGCTTGTCAATGTAAAAGTAAAACAAGAGGACAACTATTGCTCCAGTATCAATTTCAGGTAGAAGAGTGACATAAAAACCAAAAGAACGGAGCTCACAGTTTGTCCAGGAATAATCCGCAGTCAATGTTCAATGTGCTAGAGTGTTAATTCTTTAATTAATGAAAATTATGTTGCTGTGAAATTTCTTTCTGTCATGCTAATCTATATGAAAATTCATTCTCGTCATCGTCGATTAAAAAAAAAAAAACTAGAGTCGGCTGTAAATCATAAAAAAAACCTCCATAAAAGAATTGACACAAATTTTATACACGGACTATCGGATGAAAAATGGAAAGCTTAAATAAACAAGTCGAACCATACGTCGAAAGGCCTAACTATAAGGCCATGTTTGGTTCGCAAAATTACAACCTTGGGAAAGGAAAGCGATTTTGTTTGGATGCCAAAGAAAATAAGGAGGAAAGGAATTTGATTACCAAAAGGAGAAAAAATGGTTCCTCCCAAAGGATTTATTTTCCTCATCTACGAATTCACTTTTCCTCCCAAATTTTTTGGTTTTCCAAACACCGGAAAAAAATTGGTTGGAATTACAATTTCTCAAAGAAAAAGAAATATCATAGAATCAATTTCCTTTCCTTTCCTTTCCGCGAACCTTCGACCCTAAATTCTAGGCTCATGAACTACAGTACAATCCAAAAGATGGCCACTGAGCAGTACAGAATATCAGCTGATGTAGTGAAAATCAGAGAAATATATCATTATGAATAACAGTGGTAAGAAAAAGAAAAAGAAAAAAGACAAGGCAAGGATGATACGAAGCGGATACACGGATACAAGAAGATTACGCTCACAAAAAAAGTGTGGATAGAGTATGGCAAGACCAAAATAATGTTTACATGTTGAGAAATAGCATTTATGTAACATATTAAAAGGAACAGAAATAATTCTCCGAGTGACCAAAATCACCATTACATATAATTGATCTCCACTAATGCTGTATGTGCTAGATATCCTGCCTATAACCACGACTAGTATAAATTACAGCTTTTGTAGGTAACAAATGATATGAGAAATCTCTAGCTTGGGCCTCTTTTCATGCGGAACTTCCTTCTATCAGCTCCCCTCACCGTCCCGTGGGTTCGCTCGTCTCACTTTGTTCTCCTCGCTAGCTCTTGCAGAACCGCCGCGGACTCCACTAATGCTGTATAATCACGACTAATAATATAAATTACAGCTTTTGTAGGTAACAAATGATATGAGAAATCTCTATACATCTTGAAGATATAATTGAACATATATGCCAATGCAATGCAATGCAATACTGTACTGGTTCTCTGATGAATTTGTTCAAACACTTTGCTCTCCTCAGAAGTACTCAAAATCAAGATATGAAGAATCACTCTGACTGCCCTTGTTTCCGTCAGTCCCAGTGTGACCATTCTCAGAGGCCTTATTTTTGTCCTTGACAGCAAACTGACCAAAATCCACAGGGTCAGGGACGTGGGGTGGGGTGGCACACCTTACCAAGGCCCAGTTCACCCCCTCGAAGAAGGGGTGCTGCTTTATCTCGGTGGCACCCCTCCTGTAGGCAATCCTCTTCTGTGGGTCCTTCACCAGGAGCCCCCGGATGAGGTCCCGGGCGACCGGACTCGCGACCGGCGTCTCGGGAAACTTGAGCGGCTGCCCCACCACGTTGAACAGCGTGGCCCGGTTCCCCGCCCCCTTGAAAGGCGTTACCCCGTGCAGGAGCTCGTACAGGAAGATGCCAAGCGTCCACCAGTCTACCGCACTCCCGTGCCCCTCCCCGCGGATGATCTCCGGGGCCAGGTACTCGTGGGTGCCGACGAACGACATCGATCGGGCATTAGTGGGCTCCGCCATGAGCTCCGGGAGGGATCCGCTGCTGAAGCCGAAATCGGATTTCGACTTGCGGTTGCGCTTCGGGAGGATGCGGGGGAAGAAGGACGACGGCTGAATGCAGCCTTGCACGCCCTGATTGTTGTCGAGGATGGCATTGCAACCTACATTGTGCGCGGAAGAGGAGCTGACGAGTGTCGGGCTTACGGAGCACCGCAGGGAGAGATCGAAATCGGAGAGCATTATGTGCCCTTCCTCTCTCACGAGCACGTTTTCCGGCTTCAGGTCACGGTAGACAATGCCGAGCATGTGCAAGTATTCTAGAGCAAGCAGCACCTCAGAGACATAGAACCTGTTAGAGACATGCATGTATAAGACAAACGCACCTTACCAAAAGGATGAGCAACAGCGTGTCGTGTCTGATACGTGTGTGTGTATAACGTAGCTCTGCAAACAAATTCTACATGAATGGAATAATGTAGGAAAATGCTGATTATGCTTTAATGTTGCATTGGACATGAACATGATACAAAACAGTAGAGACATAATAACACGGGGATGGCATCACTTTTGGTGTGTTTGTGTCATATCCGACAGGTAAACGGCACGAATATGGCTCTGCTTTGGAGTTTCCAAGCTTACCTGTGTTTTATGGGACTCGACTGTAACTGCTATGCGTCTTATTGGTCTCCCATGGACTAAACAGTTGGGACTAGGTTTGACATGTGAACTATTCCAACTTCTACCACATAACGTAAACCTGTTACTTGACTCAAAAACTCAAGCTAAAAGGTTGTCAAATGTCAACCAACAATGTATCTCAAGCCAACTTAACAAAAAACTCGCAAGCGTGAAGTATGAAACTTTCGAACTTCCTACCTAAAAGGAGGGTACGAAGCACCAGGTTGCCTACATTTCGACCTTCTCTGAGAAGACTAAATGAACACAGTGAAGGTAAACTCTATAATGAAACTTCAAACCAATAAAGAGTAAAGCTGCTGAGATCCTGATCTCAAACACGCATATATTCATCAAATCTTCACTTTGTTCCTAACATTCATTAGTAGTTGAAATTTATAAATCTAATGAATAAAACATTGGAAGTCCTCTTTAATCTTAGTTTAAAAGACACCATTTTTTGATTTCTTTCATGCAAGTAATTATGGAAACATGAACTCAAGCCATATCTCGCTTTAGTTTCTAGGTTTTTGTTATATAACTAGTTCTTCTTTACTGCATTTGGTATCATCAAGGTGGTTTCCATTAAATTGAATCCAGATCTCTTTCTAATGAAATATCAATATTTACCTTCATCGTTCAATTAGTGCATTTATCTTCATTTGGTCATAAAATGCACAATATACTCTCACATTGTTTGTATGTTAAACTATATCTTCATACGTATGCACTGTATAATGAATTTTTTTATGGTAGCTTGCATATCTTGGTTGCCATGCTCCTAGAGACCCATATATGCACAGTTATGCATTAATGCACGATGAAGAACCTTCTCCCGTCTCATGGTACCTTCTGTGGTACTGAAGCGAAGAACATTTTTCTCTCGATTCCTTTCATACATAGGCCCCAGAGCTAGCAAACTTAGAATAAAATCGTGTGACATTGTGTAATGAGCTCAGCATCAGTGGAGAACCCATTGAACATTATTAAGATATTCCTTGGAAATTCATCTCTCAGCATTCCTTTTCTTAGCCTCCACATCTGCCACCTGCTATCGTAACAGCCACTATTTTCACATGTTCGAACTAGAGATTATCCTAAGAATTTGAGCCTTAGAGGCTCTGAAGGTATGAGTAGGAATGCTCATCAATTTTAAGATGAAGCCTTAAGAGCGCTGTATTAATATTACCTATATCTTTTTGTTTACTGTGATCTATAAATTCCACTTGATTCCAAATCCTGAGACCACTTCAAAAATTTATACTTCACAACTTGATCCAAGAAAATCATGTTCAATCCAAATATTGTTTAAAACAGATGAAAAAAATGGTATTGGCATAATGTAAGGGCACAAGATATAATGTATGGTTTCTTTTGTAGAAGGCATAACCTCTCAGTTCTAGCAGCACTGTTGTAGGGTATAAGAGAGAATTTTAGTTTCCCCTTTAGAAGCAAACCTCTCTATTCTAGCACTAGTGTTGCATAAAGCCAAAACAATAATCTTCGTCAGACGTTACACAATTAATTGCAACTAAAAGCTAGGAAGCATGGATACTCTAAGATTGATGTCACATCATATTGTCTGAGTGGAATACGTATCAGACACTATACAGACACTCCAAAATACATTAGGTTACATCAAAACCAGTGTTGTTTCCGTATCTTTGTGTCATATTGTATTTGTATCCATGCAGCATAGACTATCAGTTTGAAAACAACTTGGAAGTTCCATAATAAATGTAGCTAATTGACAGAAAGGATAATGGAAGATGTAAATATCAAGACTGCAAATCCCGAACAAGGAAGAATACTTACTAATCAATGTATGAAAGGCATAGGTTATAAATTGAGAAAAGAATAAAAGTTCACCTTGCAGCTTGCTCGCTGAAATACTTATTAGGCTGTTTCTGTCGGAGAGAGTGGAGATTACCACCGCTACAGTACTCCATTACCAAGCAGTAGAACTTTTCCGTCTCGAAATGAGTATACAGAGTTGGCAAAAAAGGGTGGTCAAGAAGACTGAGGATCTCTCTTTCTGCTTGTGCTCGAAGTAGCTTATTTCTACTAATAAGTGATGCCCTGTCCATCACTTTCATCGCAAAATAGGTGCCAGTTCCCTTTAGCTCAACAAGATAAACACTGCCGATATCACCATAACCCAGACGTTTCAGTAGTCTAAAATTACTAAGGTCTAGAGGCGAATCTCTGGCATTTGCTAGTTGAATGGCTTCCCATCGACAATCACCTCCAGTATGGTGCTTGCTAGATGCAGTAGTGGCACTGTCTACGCTATCGCTTCGGGTGCTTTTGCATCGACCTTGACTTAGAGATATACAAGAATCACTGAGCTTTTCATCACTTAACTTTGTAACTGTAGAAGTTGAGGCAGAGGATGAAGTTGTTTCTGAGGCTGGTGGTATTCTGGGGCTAGGGCATGAACCATGGCTTGGGCTAGGAGATGAACCATAGCTTGGACTAAAACATGAGCGTTGCCTCGGGCTATGACAAGATCCATGGCTTGGGCTAGAACATGAACCAGGGCCTGGGCTTGGACAAGAACCAGGGGAACATGTATTTTTTATGTTGCTACCTGTACCATTTTTTACAATGGGTTCTGGCTTTTTCTTATTGTTTGATTGCTTTTCTGGTGTCTTTTCCAAGTTTGAAAGAGGTTTGAGGTTTGAGCATGTACTAGGATGAAGACCAGTTTCGGGTATGTGCTCCATAGTTTTGCCAATGCCATTACTATCCCCATATATTGGATCCATATTTTTTAAATAGGATGACCCCTTCATTGACGCAATAGAACTCATCTCTTAAAATCACAAAGAACAACAACGTCAGTTGAAAAAAATATAACAATTGTTTCTCTTGAAAAGAAAAAAAATACAACAATTGAACTGGAATTGTAGAACAAATGATGCAACGACATATTGTCAAACAAGTAAAGACAGCTTAGAAGCATTTGGTCTCCAAATACGGAGACACTAAATTTAGGAAACAACCATTACTTAAAAATTACAATGTCAAGTAAACCTCATACATTGAAAACTTTATAGTAAGAATGCTGAAACCCTCATAAAAGGTTAGTCATCAAACTCTGGACCACAAGTCTGTTATCAAAGTTCTACCTATCCAACCTACATCATAAGAGAAAAATAAAGACAAACTGAAACAACAATGAATGATGCCTATACCCCAGAATTTTGGGCCGGCAATATGAACCCATTTGCTCCATTTGGCTTAAGCTAGTAAATCACAAAACGAGTGCAACTCAACAACAACTTAGTGTAAATATATTTATTTTTCCAATCTAGCAGTCAGTTTGAATCACATTTTAGAATATTCCTGACGTAGAATAGGTAAGATGAGTGAACATCAGAAAGAAAACAACAACAATCTTCTATATATAAAAATCTTTCCAATCTAGAATAACATGACAACATCTAGACACAATAAAATTCGCATTAAAGACATAATAATGAACCTCGAAAACATATTCAACAGGTAGTCAATCGCCATCCTTAAAAGATTAAAACAACATGCGGGTGTGAATAATTTCAAAAGATTACGAAGATTCCAAACAATTAAAACAAGACGAGAGGTTAAGGGAATCTATTTTATGGCCTGCCATAGTAATTTTGGTTCTATAATAGGCAATACAATATTACTCATTTTGGATCACATTTTCGTATGTTCCTGATCTAGAGTAGGTAAGACAAGTGAATATTCGAAACAGGCTAATCCGAACATAGAGCAACAAGACAACGTCATGGAGAGCAATAAAATTCACATTAAAGGCAGAATAATGAATCATAAAACAAATTTGACAGGTCGCCATCGTCGAGAGATTAAAACCTTAGATGGGTATGAATAATTTGAAGAAAAAAAAATCTACCAAGATTCTGACCATGTACACATGGATCCCTCCCCTTGCCCCTAGGAACTGCATTCAGGACCCCGCAATCCAAATGCAGCAGATTCCAAACCCGGATAGCCAAAAGCAGAATGATGAAGTCCAAAAATATGTAACTCAAATGGTTGTAAAAAAGGCAATAAAAACCAATTAATTGTCAAAATGAAGCATACAAAAGTAGATTGGTGTACGCTCCTACTAAGTCTTCCCTATGACAAACACACACATAGACACACACATGTTGTTCTTATGCGAACAACGTCGCATTAGTTATAGTGCACCCCGTGATGTAACGTAAGAGTACTACGACCCAAGTAAATATATGATATGAATAATTTCAAAGGAGCAAGCAAGAAAGACAAGAGGCTAATTAGAGGAATTATATGGTCTGACCTTCCATCTTGATTTAGAAAGAATGATGGTGAGCTTGGTTCCACACCTATTCCATGTGGAAAGAAGGCTAGATGGCGAGAGAGCGGAGGAAATATGAGGGGAATAGAGACGAACAGGTGGTGTGCATGGCAGGAGAGAGCTGCACCTATTCCATGAAAATGGCGAGAGGGAGGAGGAGATGTGAGGGGAATAAGGACGAATAGGTGGTGTGCATGGCAGGAGAGAGCTGCACATTTTTTTCTGGGGAGATTTTTTATATGGAGATGGAAGGAAAGGAATTGGAGAGACGTGGTGAGAGGAAAGGGGGAGGGAGTGAAGGAAACGGTCGTTGGAGAGAAAGGGAGAGGGAGGAGGAATAATTGGACGGGTGGCCGTTTAATTCTGGGGAAGATGTGGCGGGTGACGGAAAAAAAGTCGTTGGGTCAGAATAAGAAAGTAGTCGACAGGAAAACAGCATCAAACACACATAAAACAATTTTGTCAAAAAAAAACACATAAAAAAGAAATAGTATAATATATTTTCCATGAAAGGAAAGACAATTTTATTCCTCTTATGTTTGTTTGATAAGAGGAATAAAAAATGAAAGTAATTCGATCTACTTTGTTTTGTTTGGTATACAAAAATAATAAAAATAAAAATATACCAATTATATTGTTAAATAAAAAATATTTAAATTTTATTGAACAAATTTTAAATAATATAATTTATATAAGGTACAATTATAAACTATAAAATAATATTTTAACTTCGTCAAAATACCACTTTTATTGTTTATAAAAAAAAAAAGAGTAAGACGGCTTCGTTGCCACTCTTTTATTCTTCGGCTCTCATTCAATCACTTTTTCCTAGAACTTTTATTGTTTTATTGTTGAAAAATCTTTTAAACTATGACTCCTCAACTCATTAAGGGAGACGGTCCATAGTTATGAATTGTAAGGAATAATAAAAAAATTGAATAAGTTTTTTTAAAAAAAAATTTTAAAAGAGGATGATGTCAAACTAAAACAAGTATTACTTAATAAACTTTTTTTTAAATTAGGTAGAAATATTTCCTTAGATCTCTCTTAATTGTTTCCCTTAGTTACACCTTTTTCTCTCTCCTCTCTTGGTTTATTCCAACATCTTTCTTCTCATTGATGGAAGTTAATTACCGTAGACGAGTATGAATTGTATGAGTTTGAGGGAGAAAAAAAACTTTTTACGGTCGTTAGTAGTTGTTAGCACGACATTATTATTTCGCTGACAAGTGTAATCCATAAGAGTTTGTTTTTAGGATTATCATTTGGTTAAATCGGTCAAAACTGAACCAAATAAATGAAAATCGAATTGGACCGAAAATCGAATAAACAAAACCGGAACCGAACCGAAATGGTCCATAACTGAATCAAACCGAACCGAACTAAATCGGTTCGATTTTCGATTTATTTGGTTTATTCGATTTTTCGATTTATTTGCATTCTTTTTTGTTAATATATATAGTAACTAAGTATACCTTAGATATATTTAGTATATATATACATTTTATATATTTAGTATACACATATATATATATATATATATATATATATATATATATATATATATATATATATATATATATATATATATATAGATTTTTTTATTCAGTTTTCGATTTTGGACCGAAACTGAAACCCATAATCGAAACCGAATAAAAATATTTTTTTTATTTTTAAAACTGAAACATAACCGATTTTTTTAACCGAATCAAATTTTTTATTCGGTTCGATTTTTGGTCCAAAATCGAATAATGCTCACCCCGGCCTAGTAATTTTTAGGTTTTGGGTATTGGATGTAGGCCGGATAATACATTGTTATTTTATTGGGTCCAAACATACAAAGAAGGGTGATAAGTTATTTTTAGAGTCCAGATGCAATGGACTAGCCATTTGGGCTCGTCCTTTGTTCACATTCGTTCAAATGTCCACAGTAATTTGGGGGTCAAATAGATGTTTTCATAATATTAACCCAACATAATATCTCATAAAAAATGACTGTTCCAGCAACTACAGAGATATTTTTTTTAGAGAAGATCTTCAAAGTTATATTTAACAATTTTGGGATCCTTATGTTGGATTGTATTTCGTTTATGGTGGATTGTATTCCATTCATGGTTAAACAAAAGGGGGTGACAATTGGTAATTTAGTCTCATGATAGGAGGTGAGATTAAGATGTATAGATAATTGGAATTGGTTTAGGTCTTATATGAGAATTTCTTTAAGGCACATGGGTCCAGTCTAATATAGCACCCCATAGGTCAACTTCGATTCGGATCACATCACATTTCCAACAAGTGTCATCAGAGCCCGTGGTTACGTACCTGGTTTGGACGATCCTAATTGGTTCGAGACATATGGTGCTGAACGTTCATGTGCATACTTGGATAGATAGTGCTGAACATTTATGTGTATACTTTATGTATGCTTGGATTGTTTGGATTGTACAGACTCTTAGTTAAGTATCCTTCATAAGGTGGGTGTGATAAAATTTGCATGCGGAAGGCAGACCAAACTTCATTGGTGGAATTATGGTGTGGATGAACGTCCAACACATCCAAGGTGGAGCAAGAAGTTGTGCGACGTTGTGAATGAACGTGCCGATTTGATTTTGTGGTTGAACGAATCGAGATGACAATATGTTGGATTTATTGGATAGTTGGAGTACTAAGATTGTTCGACTGGCAGGAACGATCAAAGGTGACATCGATGCTAAGGTTGTTCAGCTAAAGCGAGTTAAGATGGGGATTTTTAGAATTTAGAATAGGAGGCGGAATCATGAGGTGTGAATAATTTAAATTGGTTCAAACTTTACGTAGAAATTTATTTTGAAGATATTTGAGTCCAGACAACTTACAAGCAAGGGATAGCTCTTAGTTTCAAGATGTTCAAATCTAAAGTTTCGGAATATATTAAAATATTTAAAAGATACAAGTTTTTTGTTCTCAAATTTGTAGCTATCATGATTATTAGGAATGGAAGTCCTTCTGATTCATAAGGTATTTCAAACATTGATTTTTAACTAATAAGGTATGATTTGAAATTGTTTCCGCCTTTCTGATAGCACACCAAATTTTAATAGCAATCTCTTTCAACTGATTTTAGAAGATAACCCAAAATTAAATGGACTCTTTCATTTTTTCTTTATTTTCTAAATAACTATTAGCAAGCAGTTTGAAGGGGTAAAGTGCATTTAAACCCTCCTCAGATGTCACGAAAACGCAATTAAAGACTTTCTGATTTAAAAAATTCACTCTATTTCGATTTTGCTCAAATCATCCCTCCCGCTGTTAATAACCGTTAAAATGGCCTAAAAAGACGATTTTACCCCTCCCTTACTCCCCTCTCTCTCTCTGGTGGTGGGGGCGGGCGGGCGCCGGCGGAGGGAGGAGAGGGGGGGGGGGGGGGAGAGTGCGCTCGTCGGCGACAGGAGGAGAGGGGCGCCCCCCTTTCTCTCCTGTGGTGGGGGCGGGCGGGCGCCGGCGGAGGGAGGAGGGGGGGGGGGTCGGGGGGGGCGGGCACTCGCCGGCGACGGGAGGAGGGGGGGCGCCCCCCTCTCTCTCCGGTGGTGGGGGCGGGCGGGCGCCGGCGGAGGGAGGAGGGGGGGTCGGGGGGGGGGGGGGGGGGCAGGCGCTCGCCGACGGAGGAGGAGAGGGGTGGGGGTCAGGGGGGAGCTGGGGGGTAGGGGGGAGCTGGTGGGGATAGTTTAGTCATTATTTTTATTTTATTTTTGAAAAAAAATGTGACTAAAGGCCATTTTTAACGGCCACTTGACAGAAAGGGCCATTCTGAGCAAAAGCAGAATCTAGGGAGGTCCATACTGCTTAAGTTTTCTAAAATGTCTTATTTTACGAACGAGACAAATCTAGGGAGGGTTTAAATGCACTTTACCCCAGTTTGAAGGCTCCAGGAGGCCGACTTTTTTAGGTTGTCCTTTCTTAGGCTGGTGAGCCAGTGGGGATTCGAACCATACCATTTCCACCCAACACGGAAGAAAGCCAGACTGTTCCTTCCGTTAGGGATTTTTTTTTGGGAACTGTGGGCCACAAATTATTTTTTCGTATACAAGTACATAGAAGACATTGTGGTCTACTGTAGGAATGGTGGATCCCAATTTGATGTATATGGTTTCACCCATGCTTGAAGCCCATCTCTTTCTTTCATGAAATTTTTTGACTTGTCCTCCACTTTGTTTATCCGAATTAAAGGTACATCCTACTATTTTGCATTAATGTACATCACCCTCCACATTGGACGGATTTCGTCAGAAATTAACGGTCAACCGTTTTGACCAAAAAATTTGGACCAAAATGCCCCTTCCATTATCTTCTTCCTCTTTCCTCCCCCCCCCCCCCCCCGTGCGGCCCTCGTCCCCGCTACCCCTGTCATGCCCCGATCCCGCTAGGGTCGTCCGTCTTGCCTGGATCCCTGCGGGATCGATCGTCCTCGCTAAGGCGTGATGCCGTGCAAGCCTAAGTTGCGCTTGCACAAGGCCATGTACCTGCACAAAACAACTAGTCAAGCAAAAACACACACGCACGTACCCATTAGTTAAGCAAAACACACGCACGCACCCATTCATTGCAGAAAACCAAATATTGGACACAGAGATTTGAAATAAAAATACTTCTTTTATTGATAACTTGATAGGAATACAAGTACAAAGCTTTGCAAACTCAGAGTGCCTTATATTTTGGCTACATGATTCTCTTTGAAACTCTCTTTTAAAAATAGTCGTAATGCCCATACATCATATCCCTCTATTACATGCTGGAAATAAAAGACACCTTCAGAAGGAAAAGAAACTTAAAACTTGACTGGAAAGAAAATGAAGCTTCGAGGCAGTCCACAGCTCTACTGGGCTAGACAAGCTTTAGTGCCTCTCCTGAAATCCCTCTGTCTCCTTTACTTTCTGAAAAGGATGCCCACAACGTGGGTCAGCACACATCATGTACTGGCGAGCGGCTCTTCGCCGAAACTCACAAATATCTGCACTAATTCAATATGTGAAGCTACATATTTACTAGTGATCTTTCTACTTGTCTAGGTTCTTTTTAACAATTCATAAGAAACATAACAGTAGAAATATTCATAACCAACTTACCCATCGTCGACAATCATCCCTGCACAAAACAGGTTAGCACAATTTGCATATGAATATAGGAAGCATACTGTACCATCATCGTTCATGGTTAGGTGTGCATTAAGGATTCGTTCACATGCATGTCCTAACTACATGGTGGCCCAAGGGCCCGTCCCCCATGATTAGCCGCTGTGACTCAATGGTTCAGCTCGTCGCTAAGGACACAACATTCTCGAGGTGTAGCATTTACCCCGAGGTGCTATTACAATCTCTCCTAGGCCGATCGATCCCAGGTGCCCCCAGAATCATCGAGAGACTATTACCTTGTTAACAAGTTGTCCGAGACCAATGCATGACTTGTTCTTTCTATCAGATAAAACCTAGCAGTGCGACAGATAGCGACCAGTTCATAACTAGCCTTAATCGTTCGGTCATTCATTTGCATTCAGTTCTCATTCGGTCATTCGATAGCATTTAATAACATTTCATTTTCTTTGCAGTCATTCGTTAGCATTCATTCTTTTTCTATCTTTTGTTATTGAGGTATCGTTGATCACAGGGACAAGGCAACAGAGTGGACTAGAGATCATTTTTATTAAGGCGTACAAATAAATGTAAGCCCGGTAAAAGCAACTCACCGAGATGAATCTTAGTTGAGAGAAGGAGGGACTTCACGCGCCGTTCACGAACAATTCACGCGGCCTACATTGGCACCAACAGTTGATTAGCATACTTCGTCTCTTTCTCTCAAGATTCGGAATGAATGCGAAATGCGATGAAAGCGAACAATGAAAACCAATCATCGAAAACCAACACGAAAACGCATTCATCAAAACCAAGCAGTGAAAGAAAACATTCAGCAAAACTCTTGGACTTATTTCAATAGAAGCCAATCCATCAATTGGAATGGTTCATTGCATTTCATCCGTGATCAATCGATACCGGCAAAGGTTTCACCAAAACACTCAGTTCATGACTGAGTCAACAAGCCGTAGGTATTACATAGTGGACCGCGAGGAGCGGGGCACGACATAATAACCCACTGAGAAAAAATTTTGTCCTCAAAACTTAAGAAACAAACGCACCTCCACTATTGTTGCATTCTGGATCAAGCAACGTGGAGAGATTAAAGACGCGCGCTGTCGCGGTGTTTGCATTCCGCAACTGCTGATTATGAGGATGATCTCGAAGCGGCGGTGGGCCTGGCAGCTGCCCACGCTCTTCAGCGTTGTTTCGATTCTGAGCCGTTCTATTCTTTTTCGGGCAATTCCTGACGGTATGGTCCGGGCTTCCACAGCTGAAGCATGATCTGTTGGCAAACCGACAGACTTCTTTGGTGTGCCCGGGACGACCGCAGTAGGTACACTCCGGTCTTCGATGCTGATCATTGTCTGTCTTATTTTCTCCTTCAATCTTTTTCTCTTCGTCATGATATCTCTTGGCGGGCTGATTCCGACTGTACTGTATTTTATTAGACGCCTTCTTCAGGCAGAACTGTTCCACCTGTAGCGCCGCCTCAAAGGCCTGAGAATATGACCCACATTTTCGATTCAGCACACTTAACTGGATGTCGTCATTCAGACCTCCAACGAATCGATTTATGCGAGTCTGCTCTGTGGGTAGCATCACAGCAGCAAAATTTGCCAGCTTAGCAAATTCAGACTCATAGTCCTCCACGGACATATCTCCCTGTTTCAGTGTGATGAAGTCATCCTCCATCTTCTTGCTCATGGCTGGAGGCAGATATTGATCCAGAAACGCCTTCTTGAACGAGACCCACGAGATCTTCCCATTTCTAGCCGTTGCGAGCAGCGCCGGCTTCTTCGCCTTCCACCAATCCTTCGCCCGCAGCCGTAGAAGCGTAACGGCACAAACTACCTTCTTGTTACTCGGAACTCCTATGAACGCGAACAGACTCTCCATTTTATCAATCCAGTCCATCACCTTATCGGGTGATGTCCTGCCTTCAAATTTCGGAGGTTTCGCGTCTAAGAAGTCCTTTGGCCTAAAGGAAGTATGCCTTTATGCTGGCTGGGCCTCATCACCCTTCACGGGCTCAATCTCGGGCGTTCCCGTTGGTTTAGTCACTGCGGTGGTACCTTGATTTGCCGCAAGCGCCGTGACAATTTGAGTCAAGGACTCCAACTGTTTCTGCTGGGCCTCTATTTGGGACTGTTGTATTTGATTGCGTTCCTCATTGTCCTGCCTTTGCAGTTCCAACAATGTCATGATCCGTTCTATAGGATCTGTCGAGGAAGTTGGTCGAGTAGGGGCCATTTCTCTACAAAAGAGTATAACTTCTGTCAGTCTCATAAAACATTATGGACTTATTGTATGGAGCATTGGTTTTTCATAACTAAAAAATTGGGACTCTTTTGAAAGCCATCAAAATACTTTATATACTTTTTCGAAAATGATATTTCAAGAGGCCAAGGAAGTAAAGCCGTGCTTTGATACCACTTTGTCACGCCCCGATCCCGCTAGGGTCGTCCGTCTTGCCTGGATCCCTGCGGGATCGATCGTCCTCGCTAAGGCGTGATGCCGTGCAAGCCTAAGTTGCGCTTGCACAAGGCCATGTACCTGCACAAAATAACTAGTCAAGCAAAAACACACACGCACGCACCCATTAGTTAAGCAAAACACACGCATGCACCCATTAGTTAAGCAAAACACACGCACGCACCCATTCATTGCAGAAAACCAAATATTGGACACAGAGATTTGAAATGGAAATACTTCTTTTATTGATAACTTGATAGGAATACAAGTACAAAGCTTTGCAAACTCAGAGTGCCTTATATTTTGGCTACATGATTCTCTTTGAAACTCTCTTTTGAAAATAGTCGCAATGCCCATACATTATATCCCTCTATTACATGCTGGAAATAAAAGACACCTTCAGATGGAAAAGAAACTTGAAACTTGACTGGAAAGAAAATGAAGCTTCGAGGCAGTCCACATCTCTACTGGGCTAGACGAGCTTTAGTGCCTCTCCTGAAATCCCTCTGTCTCCTTTGATTTCTGAAAAGGATGCCCACAATGTGGGTCAGCACACATCATGTACTGGCGAGCGGCTCTTCGCCGAAACTCACAAATATCTGCACTAATTCAATATATGAAGCTACATATTTACTAGTGATCTTTCTACTTGTCTAGGTTCTTTTTAAAAATTCATAAGAAACATAATAGTAAAAATATTCATAACCAACTTACCCATCGCCGACAGTCATCCCTGCACAAAACAGGTTAGCACAATTTGCATATGAATATAGGAAGCATACTTTACCATCATCGTTCATGGTTAAGGATTCGTTCACATGCATGTCCTAACTACATGGTGGTCCATGGGCCCGTCCCCCATGATTAGCCGCTGTGACTCAATGGTTCAGCTCGTCGCTAAGGACACAACATTTCCGAGGTGTAGCATTTATCCCGAGGTGCTATTACAATCTCTCCTAGGCCGATCGATCCCAGGTGCCCCCAGAATCGTCAAGAGACTATTACCTTGTTAACAAGTTGTTCGAGACCAATGCATGACTTGTTCTTCCTATCAGATAAAACCTAGCAGTGCGACAGATAGCGACCAGTTCATAACTAGCCTTAATCGTTCGGTCATTCATTTGCATTCAGTTCTCATTCGGTCATTCGATAGCATTTAATAACATTTCATTTCTTTTGTAGTCATTCGTTAGCATTCATTCTTTTTCTATCTTTTGTTATTGAGGTATCGTTGATCACAGGGACAAGACAACAGAGTGGACTAGAGATCATTTTTATTAGGGCGTACAAATAAATGCAAGCCCGGTTAAAGCAACTCATCGAGATGAATCTTAGTTGAGAGAAGGAGGGACTTCACACGCCGTTCACGAACAATTCACGCGGCCTACATTGGCACCAACAGTTGATTAGCATACTTCGTCTCTTTCCCTCAAGATTCGGAATGAATGTAAAATACGATGAAAGCGAACAATGAAAACCAATCATCGAAAACCAACACGAAAACGCATTCATCAAAACCAAGCAGCGAAAGAAAACATTCAGCAAAACTCTTGGATTCATTTCAATAGAAGCCAATCCATCAATTGGAATGGTTCATTGCATTTCATCCGTGATCAATCGATACCGGGAAAGGTTTCACCAAAACACTCAGTTCATGACTGAGTCAACAAGCCGTAGCTATTACATAGTGGACCGCGAGGAGCAGGGCACTACAACCCCCTCCCCACCTCCGCCGCTGCTGCTGTGGTTGCGGGGAGGGGGGAGCGAAGGGAGGGGGCGGTGGTGGAGGAGGGGAAGCGAAGGCGGGAAGGGGAGGGGGGAGCGGAGGGAGGGGTGCACGGGAGGGGAGCGGACCCTCAACTTGCTCCTCCACGTCGTCGTCGAGGTCAACCCCGACGCGCTTGACCAAGCCGACCAGGCCGACAGGGAGAGAACCGCCAGAGCCGTCGCCGCCGAGGGAGGGCTACACGGTAGGGGAGCGGTGGTGGAGGGGGGAAGCAAAGGCAGGAAGGGGAGGGGGGAGCGGATGGAGGGGTGCACGGGAGGGGAGCGGACCCTCAACTTGCTCCTCCACGACGTCGTCGTGGTCAACTCCGACGCGCTTGACCAAGCCGACCAGTGTAGTGCCCCGTCCCGTAAAGTCAATCGGAGGAATCGAAACGCCGACGGCGTTGGAACTTAGCCTTGCAATGACTACTCGAAGGCTCGCTCGTCTGAGGCGACTCCTCGCACAGGTGGGGTATTTTCGGTGAACTTGCTTCATCTTAGCCTTCACATAATAAATCGTGTTTTCAACCTGCACAAGTAGGCTAATATAAAAGCTACGCACCAACATAGCTAAGGGAATAATCCCGACCCGTCGGAATGTCTTAGAACATGGAAAATGGTCCCACGGTCAACATAGAAGTCGGCTCAGCGTGCTTTCAAATGACACTCGATCCTTCGATCCCGTAGCTTGGGAGAAGGAAGTTGGCTTAAGTCGTTAAGTTGCCCCGGCACTCGAAATAGCCTAAGTCCTAGGCGTCGCCTACGTGAATGCTTGGTAAAGTAATGCACGGTTCCGTCGTTTTGCCCCAACACTCGAATCAGCCTAAGTCCTAGGCGTCGCCCGCATGAATGCTAATAAAGCATGCATGGTCCTATCCCGCAAGACTTGGCATAGCCTTCGCACGTCCCGTAAGTTAAGTCGTCTTGCACGGCTCGTTGGCTAAGTCTAGGCACGAACTTGGTTGTTCAAGTCGACCCCGTGCATAGCACGTTCTCTCGACGCGGAGCTCAGCGTAGCCTTTGCTCGTCGAGTCGTTGCCCGAACAAGTTAGACAAGAGTTGCGTTGGGCTATCGAAGCCATTTCTAGTACTGTCCTGCTATATCTGCGGTTGTCAAGTCGTGTAGTCCCTTGAGAACAAGGCTCGTCGTATAAGTATATGACTTGAGCGTTAGCGTCGCCTATAGAAACAGGCCTGTCTAAGACACGAGTTACGGTCGATTTAGTGAAAAGCTTGCCATGAACAAAGGAAGTCCACGCAACTGGTTGTCGCCGAGATCGGTCCCGCTACTTGGGAGTCTCGCTAAGTCATGATATGTCCCACACACGAGATCGGTCCCCTGGCTTGGGAGTCTCGCTAAGTCTTGATATGTCCCGCACACGAGATCGGTCCCGCGGCTTGGGAGTCTCGTTAAGTCTCGATAGAAAGAAGGAAAGCATGGTCAGGTTAAGAAATGACTGGATAGACTGGATAGATCGAGTATGCATGGTCATTGGACAACTTGTCGATAAGGTGTAGTCTTCTCGAGTGATCACCGGGGCACCGGATCATTCGGCCCGGGGGAAGCGAGTGTGCCTCAAAGTAGGATGCTGGATGACCGTATGGGAGAGTTCGACCCCACCGGACTAGCTACCCGTGTAGGTACAGGTCGATATCCTACGAGCCATGTCCAAGATAGCTTAAAATTGCTAGTGACCACTCATGTAGATGTGTCGACAAATAGCGGCACACCGTGCGTATGCCTTTGGATTTGGGTCTAGAGCTTGAATGCAGGTCTAGTCGGTAACACAAGGTCTGGGCCTAAGATTGGGCTGCAGCATAGGCACCGTGCTTGGCACGATAGATGGCATCGGGTTATTCATGGAATCAACACTATGTTTCACAAGTCTTGTCTAAGTTAGCAAATGAGTCGAACAGGAAATGTCGCAAGGCGGTAGCATGGTTAAAGTCTTGATAAGTTGCGAGGCACGCCCTCAATCTTGAAGTATGTACAAGTCTAAGCAGATCTTAAGACACGAATCAAGTCTAGCGGCATGGCCGGCACGAGTCGTCCCATTGCCGTCCTTGACACTTGAATCGTTGGCACGAGGATTGGTCTAGAGGCGCTTGAGTTTAAACAAAGGTCTTGGCACGGCCGATTTCGTGTAAGTTGCTCCTCGGCATAGCATTGTCTTGAATATGTCTAAGTTGTGAATAGAATGTGGCACAACCATGCTGTCCCGAGTTCAAGTTTGGTCAAGTTCATGCACGATGAGGCACTGCCTCGATCGAAACACACGTTGGAATTATAGCACGACCATGTCGTTGCACGTCGAGTTGGTTAGACGTCAAGTCTTAAAACTGATCCTAAGGCAAGACTAGAAAGACAATCGAAAGGGACTTAAGCTGCACAAAGTAAATGAACGTGTCGGTTATGTATGGGTGGGCGAGAAGCTCACTCCACCAGTACAGTTGAGTACTGACACCCACACAGTGTTCATGTGCAGGCACAGGTAGAAGCTCGTGGCGCGGAGCTCGTTTGGATGCATCGAGGCACGGAGTTCCTTGGCGATTCGAAGCGTGCGGCCGTATTGATTGAAGACTTATACAGGACATAATGTATGGACATCGCCTTCCAAAGCTTCCGCTGGCTCAAGCAATTGTATCGAGAGATGAGAGAGAGCAGAGTGAATTGTAAATGAGAGAAAAGTGAGCACGAGAGACTTGTAATTTGGCCTTGCGCCCACAAATATAATCTTGTATTCAATATCATTAAAGAGCTTCTTTGAACGACTTGTGTTCATGTGTGCTTGTTCTAAATTTTCGCTGCATGTTTCAATGTTTCTGCTTGGGACTTCTGTGCGACAATCCCGTCGCCGCCGATGTAATCGACCATTATGGAACTGCCTTGTACGAGCGCAATCTAGGCTTGTACGATATCACGTCTTAGCGAGGACGATCGCTCCTACGGGAGCGGGGTGTGACATAATGGTATCAAAGCATGGCTTTACGTCCTTGGACTTCACGTCGAATTTTTTAGTTTTGAAAGCTCGTTGTTGGAAAAATAAGTATGCGCTCTCTCTCGAATGTCCCTCGACATGTCCATACAATAAGTCTAAATATTTTCAAAAGCTCGTACAAGCATTCAACCAAACGCATTGGTAGGCTATCATCGAACGCATCTGTAGGCCTTCGTGCCAAACGATATTAAACTTGACTCCATAGAGAACACATGCTAAGTTAACATGTCGCGTGCGTACCTAATTAGTCATGCGTTGACCCTAGTAATTGAGCGTGCAAACTCGAATATAGTCCGCACAGGATAGCCATGTGCACGGCCTTTGGGCTAAGTTGCGTCGCGTATCGCGTACCTCGACTTTTGGTGCAAACGAGTGCGAGCGATATCAAGTACCGCTCGGACGGGAACGAAGCTACACTTAGAATGTCTATCGATAGGAGTGCTATCGAGTTAACGCTTAGGCGTACACGGAGGATTGACTTGGATTTTGAGAAAATAGTGCGAACGACTTAGTGCGTCGATACGACGTAAACGATTACGCTAGAGATTCGTCGAACGAATCTGAAAGATGTCTTAGCGAATGATGCGAAAATGATTGCGGACTAGATCGTATTGCTCAAATCCGAGTGGTGTATGGATTTTCTTGGAAATCATTCGAGCAAGATTGAGGATTACGAGTAACGGCGAGTATGTCGGCGAGGCGATGCGATCGCGCAAAGCCTTAGAACGCGTCACGCTTAGTTGATCGTGACTTCGTGTGTCCCGAATGAGATGTCGTTCAGACAACTTATGAATAGGCAACGCGAGTTAGAAAACGATATCAAAATGATTTGGAACGAAGAATGAAAATGAATGGTCTTGATCGAGGAAACTTAGAGGATCGCGCATACGATATCGGATTGATGCAAATGAAATGTGACTTGAGTTTCGAACAACGATCTTGAAACGAGCTTGAGGAATAGCGATCGAACTTGATCTTGAATATTAAGGAATGGTGGCACATCCAGTTCGGGCAATAGGATCAGTCGTACGACTCGAAATTGGTTGCAAAGGAAGATCGTCAGGTTACGCATATCGTCGATGGTATTGAGGCGTATCAAAGATCGATATACGATAACTCGGGGGTACTCTGACTCAGCGAAAGACGATCGTGCAAATGTCATTGTTCCGATGGATGCTATACTCGGGATATTGAAAGGTATCGAAGAAAAGATAAACTTGGCTTGAGGATTTTTTTCTAGTTGAACGGATGACAAACAGACTATCGAACTGAGATCTTGGCTTGGAGAAAAAATATAACGTTTGGATTTGCTTCGTCGATAACCACAACTTCGACATTCTTGTCTTATACGAGCGCAACTCCAGCCTCGCACATGCGTCGCACCGACTTGAGACGATCACTCCGCGTGAGCGCTGGTATGGTGATTCATACAGCGGGAGTGATTGAACTTGGATGGCGTGGCAATCTGATTGCTTCGACTTGTGGTTTGACGCGAAGGTAGACTCGAGAATGAATCAGCGGGTTTGACGGTCGAATTTAAGGATTGCGTAGGTCCAATCCGCGTATCGAGAATGAACGAGTCTAGACTCAAACAAGAGTTACGCCCCGATGAGAATGATTATTCCGCGGGTGCGTTGCATGGTGATTCATGAACCACCGTGGATAATCGGACTCGCGTGAGATTGGGGCGCAACGTATTGTCGAGCTAGATGACCTCGTGATCGAATACATAAATTGGTTAGAATGGGCGATTTGAATGGATTCGATTTTGTTACGCTGCGCAACGAATGCATTGATGCGAATAGGTGATCGTGCTCGATGTTTAGAAATCTGAGTGACGCGAGCTTGGATAGAAAATCCCGTACTACCGACTATGGTTTGACCCTATGATTGGGGTCAGTGTTGGCATTATTGTTGGGGAACTATGATTCCAATCCTGACATTGACTTAGCCTCGCAAAGATTGGCCTAGCGGTTAGGCGAGACGCCCTGTTTCATGAGTTATCAATCGAGGATTGATCTTGAGGATTGGCATGGATGGATAGTGTGAATCACGAATATAGGAAAACCCCTCACGAGATTCGGCTGACATGCATATATTTCAGGGATGCCTGAGTATGTGCATGATGCGACTCGAGTGAGAATGACGAATTCTCTATCATGCGACTTGGCTGAATGCATATATTTTGGGGACGCCTGGAATGCGTGCACGATCCAGCCAAGTGTACGTTGAATGGAAATGAGACTTGGGGAATGGAAGAGTGTCGAGAATTCGAAATCGTATTGAAGGAAAGATTGAGAGTAGTGCGAGCATGGCTCAGAATCGAAGAAACGTGTAAGCGTATCTCGCTCGACTGTTATAGTCCCGTGTCTAGGCTCGATAAAGTCTTGGCCATAGAAATGGTAGGATGGCTTGCCTTCAGGAAAGTCTCGAGGACGAGACTTGTTCTGAGTGGTGTATGATGTAGTGCCCCGTCCCGCAAAGTCAATCGGAGGAATCGAAACGCCGACGGCGTTGGAACTTAGCCTTGTAACGGCTACTCGAAGGCTCGCTCGTCTGAGGCGACTCCTCGCACAGGTGGGGTAGTTCGGTGAACTTGCTTCATCTTAGCCTTCACATAATAAATCGTGTTTTCAACCTGCACAAGTAGGCTAATATAAAAGCTACGCACCAACATAGCTAAGGGAATAATCCCGACCCGTCGGAATGTCTTAGAACATGGAAAATGGTCCCACGGTCAACATAGAAGTTGGCTCAGCGTGCTTTCAAATGACACTCGATCCTTCGATCCCGTGGCTTGGGAGAAGGAAGTTGGCTTAAGTCGTTAAGTTGCCCCGACACTCGAAATAGCCTAAGTCCTAGGCGTCGCCTACGTGAATGCTTGGTAAAGCAATGCACGGTCCCGTCGTTTTGTCCCAACACTCGAATCAGCCTAAGTCCTAGGCGTCGCCCGCATGAATGCTAATAAAGCATGCACGGTCCTATCCCGCAAGGCTTGGCATAGCCTTCGCACGTCCCGCAAGTTAAGTCGTCTTGCACGGCTCGTTGGCTAAGTCTAGGCACGAACTTGGTTGTTCAAGTCGACCCCGTGCATAGCACGTTCTCTCGACACGTAGCTCAGCGTCGCCTTTGCTCGTCGAGTCGTTGCCTGAACAAGTTAGACAAGAGTTGCGTTGGGCTATCGAAGCCATTTCTAATACTGTCCCGCTCTATCTGCGGTTGTCAAGTCGCGTAGTCCCTTGAGAACAAGGCTCGTCGTATAAGTATATGACTTGAGCGTTAGCGTCGCCTATAGAAACAGGCCGGTCTAAGGCACGAGTTACGGTCGATTTAGTGAAAAGCTTGCCACGAACAAAGAAAGTCCACGCGACTGGTTGTCACCGAGATCGGTCCCGCTACTTGGGAGTCTCGCTAAGTCATGATATGTCCCGCACACGAGATCGGTCCCACTACTAGAAATAATCCATTATACGGCAACCTTAAAATGCCGTTAATAATGAAATTGTTGCCATAAAAATAAAAATATGGCAACAATTTGAAGTTGCCATAGCGTGCCGTAAAAGGTTGCGTCAGTATTGCTTATTTACGGCATCTTCCAATTATTGCCGTATAAGAGAACTAATTTACGGCAATTAATTGTTGCCTTATAAGAAATTTTTTTGTTGCCTTTAAAGATTATTATTAATGGCAATATTTAGTTGCCGTAATTTCGAACAATATATGGCAATATATTATTGTCATATATCATCAGTCCATATATGGCAAGTTTATGTTGCAAAATATTGTATTTATTTTAATGGCAATATTTTGTTGTCGTAAACTACTAGTATTATATGGCATTATATATTGCCAAATTGCAATCCCATATGGCAATTCTTCGTTAGGCATGTCTTTATTGTCATGTTTGAGAACGTAAGGCAACTGCCGGATTCCATATTTGAAAATTCAATTTTTACTATTTATTGCCATGATCGACAAAATTCGACAATTAATATATGCCAATATTTGAAATATCAACTAAATTCAATTGCCAAAATTTAAGTAGATCATTAACCAAATATTAAATATAGATAATAATTCAATTTGTACACTTCAAATAAAAAAAATAACTTCTAATTAAATATGGTAGATTCAGTACTACATCATTAATATTACATAAAACCAACTACGACAGGAATCCATACTTATCATATCCAACATTATGAGGCACAAATCCTCTTTTATATGAGGTTCAAAATTCAAATAGCAACTTGACACCCCCAAGTTAAACTTAAATTCGTTGCCTCCTTGTTCCCTCCATATATATAACATGTCTGCAAAGATTTCTTTGACAGTTGTGGTGCGCCAATTCGCAGCTATATAATCTTTATATACTCTGGTATGGATAAACAATAAAATTAGGCTATAGACCAAAAAATGTTAATAAAAAAAATATTTTAAGGTAGTGGAAATTCCTATGTTTCATTTGTATTATATGAATGGTTACAACAGATGAAACTTGTATAAATATTTTATTTTAAGGACAAAAACTAATGGAAATAATCTATTTACAACCAAACTCATTCATTGGCCTAAAACTGTTCTATATGCAATGACAACCTCACATTTATAAAAATATGTTTGTGAAATATATACAATTTCATCATTATAAATATTTTTCAAGTTTATTCTCATGCATGCATATATGGTTCTCAACCTTCCATAGATGGTTGTAAAAAAAATCTTCCATAGATTAATTAAAAGAATATTATGTGCATATATGCTTCTCAACCTTCCATAGATGGTTCTAAAACAATCTTCCATAGATAATTAAAATAATATTACATGCATATATGGTTCTCAACCTTCCACAGGTGGCTGTAAAAAAAATCTTCCATATATAATTAAAATAATATTCTATGGATATATGGTTCTCAACCTTCCAAAGATGGCTCTAAAAAATCTTCCATAGATAATTAAAAGAATATTATATGCATATATGGTTCTCAACCTTTCATATATGGCTCTAAAAAAAATTCTTAACCTTCCATAGATAATTAAAAGAATATTCTAATTCTAGTGAATCGAATCCTAAACAAAGAAAAAATTTATTTTATCTTCATGAATATATGGTAAAATATTCAATAGCATATTGTAGAACTATTAGGATGATAATCAAGAAAAGAACAAACCTAATTAATATTTAGAAAAATATTTACAAACTCATTATCAAAAAATTTATCAAATCTTATTTCCTCTAAATCTTTTTAGAAGAAGTGATAATAGAAGATTTGAAGGTTCAGGGTCCATGAGTAATGCAGAAAACTAAGGAGAAAATTTTCATCGTGTGTTCCGGAGTAATTTAGTAGGAGAAAATTTTCACAATTTGATCAAACGCATTTATTAACCAAAAATTAGAACACAAATTAAAACAATATTTTAAATAATTATCCATACCGATTAGTCGTCGATCACTCGGACTCGATGGTAGCAGAGACCTTCTACTAGAGGCGCTCAGAACCCAAAATCCAAAACTTCTCGTATCCAAAAGAAATCCACAAATGAAAGAAACAAAAAAAAAATAGAAATAGAGGTTAATGAAATACCTAGGTTGAAGAAGGGGAAGAGAGATCTAGGTTGAAGGGGTAAAGAGAACCAAAGTTTAAAGAGAGACCTAGATTGAGAGAGAATAGGAATTAGGAATTGGCAAAATAATAAAGGAGGAAAAATATTTCAACTTTTTATGTTCCCGCCGGTCTTATGTATAGACACGAATTTTTTTTATTCTCATTAAACCACAAAAAAGTTTCCATAAGTAAGCAAATAAAATATTGCCATATTTATTTTGTTCATGGAGGAAAAATATATTACATATTTTGGGGCAACATTTTTTCCATAAACTAATTATTTTATGGCAATGTAAAATATTGTCATATTTAATTGTAATATATTATGTCACAAATCCAGCTTGCTATAATATATTGCGATCAAATATGGCACGCGTTATTGTTGCCATAAATGTTTCCATTAAATATGGCATGCGTCCTTATTGCCATATAAAGTGTGACAATTATAGGCAACATTATTTGTTGCCATAAACAAACTTGTGTATTAAGGCAATATTAATGTTGCTGTATTATGACTATGTTATATGGCAACATTTTATGTTGCCGTAAGATGTTGCCATAAAATATGCTTTTTCTTGTAGTGTCCCCTGACTTGGGAGTCTCGCTAAGTCTTGATATGTCCCGCACACGAGATCGGTCCCGCGGCTTGGGAGTCTCGTTAAGTCTCGATAGAAAGAAGGAAAGCATGGTCATGTTAAGGAAGGACTGGATAGACTGGATAGATCGAGTATGCATGGTCATTGGACAACTTGTCGACAAGGTGTAGTCTTCTCGAGTGATCACCGGGGCACCGGGATCATTCGGCCCGGAGGAAGCGAGTGTGGCTCAAAGTAGGATGTTGGATGACCGCATGGGAGAGTTCGACCCCACCGGGCTAGCTACCCGTGTAGGTACAGGTCGATATCCCACGAGCCATGTCCAAGATAGCTTGAAATTGCTAGTGACCACTCATGTAGATGTGTCGGCAAATAGCGGCACACCGCGCGTATGCCTTTGGATTTGGGTCTAGAGCTTGAATGCAGGTCTAGTCGGTAACACAAGGTCTGGGCCTAAGATTGGGCTGCAGCATAGGCACCGTGCTTGGCACGATAGATGGCATCGGGTTATTCATGGAATCAACACTATGTTTCACAAGTCTTGTCTAAGTTAGCAAATGAGTCGAACAGGAAATGCCGCAAGGCGGTAGCATGGTTAAAGTCTTGGTAAGTTGTGAGGCACGCCCTCAATCTTGAAGCATGTACAAGTCTAAGCAGATCTTAAGGCACGAATCAAGTCTAGCGGCATGGCCGGCACGAGTCGTCCCATTGCCGTCCTTGGCACTTGAATCGTTGGCACGAGGATTGGTCTAGAGGCGCTTGAGTTTAAACAAAGGTCTTGGGGGCTGTTTGGTAAGGTGAAAGTGGAGTAAAAGTAGAGAAAAATCTGCAACTCGGCTGAACTCGTATGAGTTCAGCTGTTTGGTTGCTATTCATGAAACTCAAATTTTTTGATGGAAGTGACATGAAGCAGTTCCTGTCCCCCTCTAATTCCTTCACTTTCACCTCCGCCCTTTTTTTAGAAGAAACTCGAGGAAAGAGAGAGAGAGAGAGAGAGAGAGAGAGAGAGAGGGGGGTGAGTAGAAGCAGGTGTTCTCCCGGAGAAGCAGGTGTTCTCCCGCCACGAGCTTGGCCACCGCTCTTCTATCCTTCATTTTAACCCCTTTTTTTTCAGCGGTCGAACTTCCCGAGGTACCTGCCGAGGTGTACTTGCCGAGGTGTCGGGGTGGACAACGGCGATGACGCAGGCGGAGGAGAGTGCGGAGGAGAGTGGAGAGAGGGAGCATCCTCGGTGGGTGAAGTGGAGGGCGGCAGTCCGATCCATGACGAGAGAGAGAGTGGAGAGAGGGAAAGGGAGATGACGGAAGAGGGGGGCGGGGTTTTTCTTTCTGTGGGCTGGAGAGAGAGAGGAGAGGGAGAGACTGATTTATATTATAATAATGATAATAATAATAATAATTTAAATTAATTATATGTTAATTAAAACTTTATTAGTGTGTAATTTTTAATCTCTACACACAATTATATTTACTAATTATATCAATTAATTGCATGAAAGAAAACAAATCATATTTACTAACTAAATGAAAATGGGGTAACCATACCTAGGTTTACCATACCTCCAACCAAACTTTTTTTTTTCCACTTTCAACAAACATCCAAACAACGAAACTCCTTATTCCTCCACTTTCATATTTTTCAATTCCATCAACCAAACAACTTTTGGAAACTCAAAATTTATGCGTACGCATCGCGTGCGCAAGTTTCGTTTTTCCACTTTCGTACTTTCATACACTTTCGTGCAACCAAACAGGCCCTTGGCACGGCCGAGTTCGTGTAAGTTGCTCCTCGGCATAGCATTTTGTCTTGAATATGTCTAAGTTGCGAATAGAATGTGGCACGACCCTGCCGTCCCGAGTTCAAGTTTGGTCAAGTTCATGCACGATGAGGCACTGCCTCGATCGAAACACACGTTGGAATTATAGCACGACCATGTCGTTGCACGTCGAGTTGGTTAGACGTCAAGTCTTCAAACTGATCCTAAGGCAAGACTAGAAAGACAATCGAAAGGAACTTAAGATGCACAAAGTAAATGAACGTGTCGGTTATGTATGGGTAGGCGAGAAGCTCACTCCACCAGTACAGTTGAGTACTGACATCCACACAGTGTTCATGTGCAGGCACATGTAGAAGCTCGTGGCGCAGAGCTCATTTGGATGCATCGAGGCACGGAGTTCCTTGGCGATTCGAAGCGTGCGGCCGTGTTGATTGAAGACTTATACAGGACATAATGTATGGACATCGCCTTCCAAAGCTTCCGCTGGCTCAAGCAATTGTATCGAGAGATGAGAGAGAGCAGAGTGAATTGTAAATGAGAAAAAAGTGAGCACGAGAGACTTCTAATTTGGCCTTGCGCCCACAAATGTAATCTTGTATTCAATATCAATAAAGAGCTTCTTTGAACGACTTGTGTTCATGTGTGCTTGTTCTAAATTTTCGCTGCATGTTTCAATGTTTCTGCTTGGGACTTCTGTGCGACGACCCCGTCGCCGCCGATGTAATCGGCCATTGTGGAACTGCCTTGCACGAGCGCAATCTAGGCTTGTGCGGCATCACGCCTTAGCGAAGACGATCGCTCCTACGGGAGCGGGGTGTGACAACCAGGCCGACAGGGAGAGAACCGCCGGAGCCGTCGCCGCCGGGGGAGGGCTGCACGGGATCCCCATCCTCCTCAAAGACGTCATCGCGACCGACGACAGGCTCAACACCATCGCCGACTCTGCGGTCCTCCGCAACGTCGTCGTGATCCGGAAGCTGCGGGCTGCCAGCGCGATCCTGCTCATGAAGGCGAGCGTGAGCGGAGGGGGGGGGGGAGAGCGGAGGCAGGGAGGGGAGGGGGGGAGAGGAGGCGGGGAGGGGGGGGGGAGCAGGCGGGGAGCGGTGGCGGTTGCCACCGGGGGGGGGGGGGGTGAGAGGAAAGAGAAAAGATGAAGAAAACAAGGACATTTTGGTCAAAAAAATATTTTTTACGAAACCCGTCCAATGTGGGGGGTGATGTACATTAATGCAAAACAGTGGGTGCACCCTTAATTCAGATAAACAAAGTGGAAGACAAGTCAAAAAATTCCTTCTTTCATTCTTTACTTTTGTCCATGATTTTTTTTTTTTGAATAATACTACCTGAATATCCGAATGGACTAATTCAAAAATATAATTTATGACTGAACTCTGAAGGACTAAATGAGATCCATTAATAGAAACCTTTTTGTCTTACAGAAACTTTTCAATGCATATGAGATTTTAGATTCAGATGTTCATGTTCACCTCCATATGTGAATTATTGACTTATTTCCAATGATTATTGACTTTAATCCCTAACAATTTTAAGAGATTGTATATTGAGCTAGAAAATGGTGGTTGTACCATATGGTTGTGCTATATCTTGTTCTTTGGTTGTGCTATATCTTGTTATTGTTTGGTGAAAACTTTCGTGTTTATCTTTTATCAGGAACTGGTGAAGAGGCAGTTGATCATTTCATTTGATGCTAGTGGCAGGCAACTTTTATTGTGCTGCTATGGAGTATCTAATTAGATGGTTTGAGACCCCTAATTTCTTCATATTTATTAACCCATAATGGACATTCTCTCATCCTTTTTCGCAGTGCTTGCTAGCCTGGACTTCTTTGCAAGATCTTCATTACGTCGCATTAGTTTCCATCATGCACGAATCAACCCTCTCTCTCTTGCATTATTTTGCACATTGTGATATATTTTTCAACAAGCATAGACATGTCATGGTGCCATGAAATCTTGTGGGGTGCGAGACATGAACAAAGGAATGGGGATTCTACTTGGAATCTCAATTTACAATTTTTCATACAAAAAGTGGAATCAGATTTCACTTATTTTATGAGTGAGAATTCACTTAATGTACGAGTGAGTCACTCATTTTATGAGTGAATCACAATTCCGCTAATTGGAAATCGCAAATGAGATTCCCATGTGGCGATGGTAACATAACCTTTCACAAGAATAAGATGGTTGTTTCCAAAATAGTTACATGGTTGCTTAATTCTGGGAAGATGTAATCACCCCTCTTCAAATGAGGAAGGTGATTGTTGCCCCAATTCAAGCCAACCGATGAAATGGAGGAAATTGAAATTTGAGTTCACTGAATTGAAATATGCAAAACTAACAATCAACATAGGATTGGCATTGCTTCTTGTTTGTCATTTCCCCAAACTCTAGCAGTTCTTAAACAAATATCCGATTATCAAAGAAACAACAAGCATTGAATTGGAATTGCTTAATGTTTATCATTTCCCTGACCTCTAGCAGTATATAAACAAACATCCGATTATCAAACATGTTGATAATTTACATGAAATATAATGATATATGGTAAGTCTACGGATTCATCATTGAGCCATGTGGTTTCTTGAAAAAATCAATTATTTGCATGAATCTGACCAGACATTCATGTTTGAATTGGAATCGGTTCATGTTTGTCATTTCCCTGACCTCTAGCAGTGCATAAACGAACATCCGATTATCAAACATGAAACATTGAATTGGAATTGCTTCATGTTTGTCTTTTCAATGACCTCTAGCAGTACATAAACACACATATGATTATCAAACATGTTGGTAGTAATTTACATGAAATATAATGATATATGGTAAGTCTAGGGATTCATCATTAAGCCATGTGGATTCTTGAAAAAATAAATTGTTGCATGGACCTGACCAGATATCTGTATTTCTAAACACAGATATAATGTTTCTTATTTGCAAATGCTATTGGTATAAATCAGTAATTACTTACTGTCTTATAGTTAATAAAGTATGTGCTTTTAGGTTCCTTGGGTTAGAGTTTTCTGATGTCGTAGATTACTTTTACCAGTGATGCTTGGAAGGATGATGATGAAGTTGTATTAATATTAATAACTTGTCTCATTGAGAACCCTGATCTTGGACATGGTTTTTTTTTTTTTTTTTTTGATGTCCATTTCTTGAGGCCGCCAGCTTGGGACCGTGGCCACCCCGCGACCACCTAGCCATCCCATGCCCACGGAAGGACTCGAACTTGGGACCTCCCTCAAGTGAGCCCCCCTCCCTAACCACTTGGGCTAGGGAGCTTGGACGATCTTGGACATGGTCAGTGGACCTGACAATAGGAGCCATTGAATTTAAAATGAGATGTACGCACTTACGAATTCTGAAGTTATCTTTTACTTTTATCACCTTGTTTCTCCATGTCAGCCACTTTTTATTTAAGTATCAAATGAGATCCAATATGAAACCTGTATCTGCTTCACAGAGACTACTGTCATTATCTGTGATAGATTTTTCCAAATTAAGCAAATTTACTCTAGGAGGTACTTCCATAGTGTTAGGGTTATATATTAAAAGCATCACTTTTGTATTAACTATATTTTTCTATTATTTTTGAATGAGAATCATAGGGACAAATGTTGGCATTTTATATTTGTTATATGTTAATACAAGTGTCTGATATTCTACATTGTAGATAATATGGTACGTTGTGACACACAGAAGATCATAATTATCAGTCTCTTGTAGAATATATAAATGGTTCACAACCTAGATGGATTTGGACAGACCATTGGTAAGGTTGTAGTGTAATCTGGCATTAATTAGTCTATCTTGACTATAGGTTTATACTTGTACACTTTGTGTGTATTGAACATGACCACTTGAGGTTGTTCTCTTTGTACTGACTACATAAGGGAACAAATACCTCTGTTATTATGGACGCATGTTCTATTAATCTGGATATAATAACATGCATGTATATATAGTGTGCATTACTTTGATTAATAAAAGAGTGAGATTTATAATGAGCCAATACCTCTATGAATTAGTAATGGCATTATGTGTATGTTAGACTGTTGATTATAAAAGGAATCCATGTCCCGATGTATCGGGTTGATGATGTTCCCGTAAGGAACTTATAAGGATAGTCATGTAAACTCTGCAAGTAGATTATATCCGACATGACAAATAAAGTTGAGTGGTACTACTTAAGGATAAAAGATGTCGATCATTGTAATCGTCAGTAACTTATTTTGATTGACGGACATTCGATATCTTAATATGGAAAGATAAACAAGCATATAATAAGGAGTCCGTAAACGTAATTTGTGATTAGGAAGTGTAACGCCCCAGTCCCAAAATACGTAGGACTAGGAATGTAGACATGCCAGCTGTATTCATACGAAGTATACTCCAATATATGGAAGCCTCGTATAAATACATAAGCTGTAAAATGTAGTAAAACCACAACTAATCTCATCCACACAGAATAAATGAATAAAATATCATATAATGAGAATAAATTTGTCTTGATACAATATGTTGGGCGGAGACAAATCCACTACCAACAAAATAAGGAAAAGTACATAGAAAATGAAATCAGTGGCGAGCGAAGCGAAGACGACCAAAAAGCAACCATCCTCGAGGAAATAGAGCGAATCACGGCTAGAGCTAGGGCACCTGCGAAAGACAAGAGCACACACCTGGCAAGACAACCAGGTCCTCAGAGGGACGTAACAAGACACATAATAGCATGCCATATAAACTGAATAAATATTGCTCAATAAATAAGTAAATCGAATTTATAACATGGTCCAATACGCACCTACTGAACGAGCGTACCATCCCCCCAACCAAACAAGGACAGGAGATGGTAAACTAATTCACGACGACGTATCTTTCCATGCTAAGAATCCGATATGGTATCCGGACCCCAACAAGGTTCAATACCTTCTCATCGAAGTAGTAAGTCACACCTACAACCAAACAAGGACAAGATATGACGAACTAATCCGCGACAAGTTATTGTTCCAAGTCACGGTCAGATACAAGTACCCAAACCAAAAGTACTCGTACCTAACGGATAGGGTGCCTAACCATTCTAAGTGATATGTTGTTAAGAACAATCCTTCCTACGCATGGGCCCTGGCTGAATAGGATCGGCGTAGTCCCCCTTGGACACCAGAGGCCCCAGCAGGAAGAGCATGACGTTCCGCAGAATCGTCAGTGGCCGTCAGTAATCTTGGGTCATCAACTCCGTATCTCCAGCGGAGAGTCCGGGTCACAAGGGAAGTGCATCGAAGCCCATACGCTAAGGAATTGTCCTCCCCGCCCAATGCCTACTGTGTTGTATCCTCAACGCAAACCACTATAACCGCTAAGTCAAACTAGCATGCAATCTCTATTAGCGGTTATTCCTATCGCACGGCTTGTACGTACTGGTGGCCAGCCAATCACGCACTTCCGTGTTCTACATGCGACTCACAACTTCGTATTTACAACGTGTCAAGGCCAATGAATACGACACACAAGGTGGTCCCTTAAATCTAGGTTTAATTTGTAAGAAAATAATACACAGCAGGAAATATAAAAGAACAGTTATGCCATGTATCACAGTTTATAAAGAAAATAATAGACATGCATGAAATATGAGCTAAAAATAATTAAACAGCTAATGGCAAGGTGTCTTGCCTGGTAGTACGCCTGATGTGCTGCTATAATCATGGTGGCACGATCTGTGACTTTGATGTTACAATGACTCAAAGGTCCTCTGACGAGGGCATGGGCTGTTCCATCATGTCCAGGACGGTTAAATTGGTTAGGGTGGACATATGGTAGTACGGATTTGGTGACAGAAAGAGGATTTAGTCATGGACGGAAGGATGGTCGAAGGAATAGGAACAACAGGATAGTCATTGGCAGAAGGATTATTAAAGGAGTAATTAGATATATATATATGATTTGGAAAAATATTTTATAATACTTCAAATATAATTTATTCGTCAAAATATGCCCTCCAATAAAATACCCAAAAATCGAAAGTCGTTTCAGGGCAAAACGCTTAAGTTTGTATCTTATATATAAAAACTATATATCATCATTAATATCTTCGACAAATAACTAAAATAAAAATATTTTAAAATTTTGAAAATCTAATTCTTATGATAAAAATATATTTAAGTAAACATTATATAATCTAGGAAAATTATTTTTTTTGGCTAAAACCAATTTGAAAATTACCTAGATAGCTTTACCTCTATACTATACATATAGTTTCGAAAACTAATAATATATAATCTTAAATAGTAACCTTGATAATAATAATAATAATAATAATAATAACAACAATAATAATGTAAAAGAAGTTGTGGTACTAAAAATAATCTTGATAATAATAATAACAAAATATACTACATTCCTACATTAATAAAACTAACAATAATAATTACAATAATAATAATAAAAATAATAATAATACTAAACAAAATTTTATAAACAAAAAAAAACAAATAACAACTCAATCCAACGAACTAATCCCTGCTACTGTCTTCCTAAGGAAGACTCACCAAAACAAAGAAAGACGGAGAGAGAGAGGATGGAGCCGGGAAAATCGAGAGAGAAGCTAAGAGGGAGAGAGAGAGAGAGGCTGGAGCGGAGCGGGAGTGAAAGCGGGGCGGCGCGCTCGTGGGCGGAGGCGCTGGGCGCACAGAGGGGAAGTCGGTTGGTCGGAGACTGGGCGCTCGACGGAAGGGTCGAGATGCGGCGAAGAATGTCGGATAGGGCTTTTGACAAGGCTTCGTCGGCGGCCAGGCGATCGGCGGTGGCGATGATGGAGAGACGCGCTGGGTCGGAGGGTTTTGGCGGAGCAGGGTGAAGTCGGGGGATCGGTCGGGCTCAGAAGGGGGTTTCAGGCCGGTCGACCACCGGAGGCAATCGGAGGGGCGAGCGCCGGACTTTGGGCTCGGCCGGCGGTACCGGCCCGCGGGTGGAGAACGACACCAGTTTTCTGGACGCCGGCGTGGTCTTGGCAGCAACCGAAGTGCGGGGCGGTTGCGTACAGCATCGGGTCGGCGCTGTTCGACCACGGTCGGGGTCGTGCGGATCTGGGAGGTGGAAGGCGGACGGGCTCGTCGGGTCGGGGTCGACGGCAGGTGAGAGGTGTTGGTCGTTTAAATTTCTTTTATTTTTGTAAATTTGTGGTGGTGTTCCTACGGTGGTCGGGAGCAGTGTTGGAGGTTCTGGTGATTTTGCCGGAGTCGGGGGTGGCCAGGATTGGTGGCCGGAGTGGCGGAGGTGCGGCTGATGTTTGGTGGTGGTGATGGGTGTTGGTGATGGTGGCGTAGGTCGATCCGAGGGTCTGTCGATGGCCAGGTTTGGGTCGCCGGTGGTGATGGTCGGAAGTCGGGTAGGGGTGACGACGGTAGTAGTGTGGGTGATGGCTGTTGCGGTGGTGCCGCGGGAAGGAGCGAGGTGATGATGATGGTGATGCTGGCGTTGGCCGTGGCGGCGGGTGATGGTCTTCGACGCGCGTGGGCGTGGAGGAAGGAAGGCTGTGGTGATGAAGACGGTGGCGATGGTGGCAGGGGGTGTAGTCGGAAGTGGATTTTTCTTTCTAGCGAGACGATGGCTAGGGTTAGGGGTAGGATTAGGGTTTGGATTATGATTGTGTCGGGCCTGTCGACACGGGAGGATGAAATTATACATGTACAAAAATATGGAATAAGACGGGGAGGGAACACGGACACGGTGCACAGGATTGGGAATTATTTGTGAAGAAATATTGTGGAGGATAGAAGTTATGGAGGAGTACCTGCCTATGTTTATAGGATGTGGGAATTCCCAATTAGATAATGATTAGGAATAGTTTAAACCCAATTTGGATATTTCCAAATTTAATTTAAAAGCAATCAAATCAATATCCAAATCCAAATCCAAATCTTATTTAAATCAAATTAAATCTCTTAGTTTAAAATCAAATCAATAATTCAAATTCCAATATTAACTATTTAAATAAATACACAAATTCAAATCACTATTTAAATCTCCACCATAAATTCAAAATATGTTTTCCAAAAATACTAATAATTATTAATTTCGAAAATTATATTATTTACAATAAACAAATAAATAATTACGAAAATATATGTTTGTACAATTAATATTTACTTAGATATACTTTTCCAATTTACCATTTTATAGAAAAAAATTTTATCTATTATATAAATGAAAGGCTTTTCATACAAGTCATAAACTTGAAAGTATTAGCTAGAATAATTTTTATCTACATTAAAAATAATAAAAATAATATTTTTCAAAAATATGTACGTTCGTCCATATTCGCACTAGACGAGTAAGAAAAATAATTTCGTGCGCGACGTAAAATACGAGTACGCGACGTACGATATAAAATTTTAAATCGGTACTAATTTTAATAAAAATAAATAGTAGAAAATTTAGGGGGTTTACATCCTGTCCAACTTAAAGAAAATTTCGTCCTCGAAATTAAGAATTAGGAGGGGGTGAGAGGACACAAGGGGGGTATCAATGGGGATTCAATGACGACAATGTTTTCATAGAATCCTGTCGTAAGGAATCGCGATCTAGATCGTAGAAAATAATACAAGTATGGTCGTGGGTAGGTTGAGGATATGATTAAGAGACGATTGTAATCACTCTTAAATTCAAGTGATTAGAAAGTCAAGATGGTAGAATTCGGGTCGAGGGAAAGGACAAAAGAAATAGTCATATTGAGTGTTAATGGTCACAAGAGATAGGATAGCTAGAGGAATTTCTAGCACAACGCTTCCGTCCTCCTAAAATAGGTGAAGACGAAAGTCAATATAGAGTTCGAAGGAGGCGTTATCGAATACGAATACGTGATTCAATGACGATCGAATAATTTCAAAGGAATTGTCAAGGCAGTCGTGGATGGAATTCTAAGGGGAAAGTTCAACTACATCCCATCCACGTAGATTGATATATGAAAATACGAACCAAAGTGCACTTGGTTGATTAGACCATCATGCACCGGTTCTGATTAGACAATATGTTAGTGAGCGGCCGCTCAATAGCATAAGTCATGAACAAACTCGATAAATGGATGAGTTTGCAAAACTAGATTATAGTGGCAATATTAGTCAAAGTGGTAAAAATATAGGCACGAGATATTCAGATAAAAGAAGATAGAATGATTCTAAGTCATACAGTTGTCCTATAGTCTTCTTGTCCAAGTCTTTGGTTGGCTAGTAGGGTTAGGTCCTCTAGATTCTAGGATCTAAATAAGCTTGCTAATATAGGTCACTAGGTCAAAGGGGTTGCTAGGTCATAAGGTAGTCTACCCAACTTAAAGAATTAAACTAATAGTGTTTTGGGACAACTAGCCAGTAGGGTCAATCTCTAGTAAGCACGAAGGTAAGATAAGAATAGGGATGGAAGGAAGCAAGCAAGATGCAATTGATGAGTCGAACGGTGGAAAAATCAAGGAAAGAGGTCAAGTATGTGGATGAGATCCTAGACTTCTAATCCTATTCGCAGGCTTGCTTGGTACGGTAAAGTAACCAAACAATTTATGTTGACCTGCATGGGCCACCACAAAAACATGTAACGCCCAGTCCCAAAATACATAGGACTAGGAACGTAGACATGCCAGCTGTATTCATACGAAGTATACTCCAATATATGGAAGCCTCATATAAATACATAAGCTGTAAAATATAGTAAAACCACAACTAATCTCATCCACACAGAATAAATGAATAAAAGATCATATAATGAGAATAAATTTGTCTTGATACAATATGTTGGGCGGAGACAAATCCACTACCAACAAAATAAGGAAAAGTACATAGAAAATGAAATCAGTGGCGAGCGAAGCGAAGACGACCAAAAAGCAACCATCCTCGAGGAAATAGAGCGAATCACGGCTAGAGCTAGGGCACCTGCGAAAGACAAGAGCACACACCTGGCAAGACAACCAGGTCCTCAGAGGGACGTAACAAGACACATAATAGCATGCCATATAAACTGAATAAATATTGCTCAATAAATAAGTAAATCGAATTTATAACATGGTCCAATACGCACCTACTGAACGAGCGTACCATCCCCCCAACCAAACAAGGACAGGAGATGGTAAACTAATTCACGGCGACGTATCTTTTCATGCTAAGAATCCGATATGGTATCCGGACCCCAACAAGGTTCAATACCTTCTCATCGAAGTAGTAAGTCACACCTACAACCAAACAAGGACAAGATGTGACGAACTAATCCGCGACAAGTTATTGTTCCAAGTCACGGTCAGATACAAGTACCCAAACCAAAAGTACTCGTACCTAACGGATAGGGTGCCTAACCATTCTAAGTGATATGTTGTTAAGAACAATCCTTCCTACGCATGGGCCCTGGCTGAATAGGATCGGCGTAGTCCCCCTTGGGCACCATAGGCCCCAGCAGGAAGAGCATGACGTTCCGCAGAATCGTCAGTGGCCGTCAGTAATCTTGGGTCATCAACTCCGTATCTCCAGCGGAGAGTCCGGGTCACAAGGGAAGTGCATCGAAGCCCATACGCTAAGGAATTGTCCTCCCCGCCCAATGCCTACTGTGTTGTATCCACAACACAAACCACTATAACCGCTAAGTCAAACTAGCATGCAATCTCTATTAGCGGTTATTCCTATCGTACGGCTTGTACGTACTGGTGGCCAGCCAATCACGCACTTTCGTGTTCTACATGCGACTCACAACTTCGTGTTTACAACGTGTCAAGGCCAATGAATGCGACACACAAGGTGGTCCCTTAAATCTAGGTTTAATTTGTAAGAAAATAATACACAGCAGGAAATATAAAAGAACAGTTATGCCATGTATCACAGTTTATAAAGAAAATAATAGACATGTATGAAATATGAGCTAAAAATAATTAAACAGCTAATGGCAAGGTGTCTTGCCTGGTAGTACGCCTGGTGTGCTGCGATAATCATGGTGGCACGATCTGTGACTTTGATGTTACAACGACTCAAAGGTCCTCTGACGAGGGCATGGGCTGTTCCATCGTGTCTAGGACGGTTAAATTTGTTAGGGTGGACATATGGTAGTACGGATTTGGTGACAGAAAGAGGATTTAGTCATGGACGGAAAGATGGTCGAAGGAATAGGAATAACAGGATAGTCATTGGCAGAAGGATTATTAAAGGAGTAATTAGATATATATATATGATTTGGAAAAATATTTTATAATACTTCAAATATAATTTATTCGTCAAAATATGCCCTCCAATAAAATATCCAAAAATCGAAAGTCGTTTCAGGGCAAAACGCTTAAGTTTGTATCTTATATATAAAAACTATATATCATCATTAATATCTTCGACAAATAACTAAAATAAAAATATTTTGAAATTTTGAAAATCTAATTCTTATGATAAAAATATATTTAAGTAAACATTATATAATCTAGGAAAATTATTTTTTTGGCTTAAACCAATTTGAAAATTACCTAGATAGCTTTACCTCTATACTATACATATAGTTTCGAAAACTAATAATATATAATCTTAAATAGTAACCTTGATAATAATAATAATAATAATAATAATAATAATAATAATAATAATAATAATAACAACAATAATAATAATGTAAAAGAAGTTGTGGTACTAAAAATAATCTTGATAATAATAATAACAAAATATACTACATTCCTACATTAATAATACTAATAATAATAATTACAATAATAATAATAATAATAAAAATAATAATACTAAACAAAATTTTATAAACAAAAAAAAACAAATAACAACTCAATCCAACGAACTAATCCCTGCTACTGTCTTCCTAAGGAAGACTCACCAAAACAAAGAAAGACGGAGAGAGAGAGGATGGAGCCGGGAAAATCGAGAGAGAAGCTAAGAGGGAGAGAGAGAGAGGCTGGAGCGGAGCGGGAGTGAAAGCGGGGCGGCGCGCTCGTGGGCGGAGGCGCTGGGCGCACAGAGGGGAAGTCGGTTGGTCGGAGACTGGGCGCTCGACGGAAGGGTCGAGATGCGGCGAAGAATGTCGGAGAGGGGTTTTGACAAGGCTTCGTCAGCGGCCAGGCGATCGGCGGTGGCGGTGATGGAGAGACGCGCTGGGTCGGAGGGTTTCGGCGGAGCAGGGTGAAGTCGGGGGATCGGTCGGGCTCAGAAGGGGGTTTCAGGCCGGTCGACCACCGGAGGCAATCGGAGGGGCGAGCGCCGGACTTTGGGCTCGGCCGGCGGTACCGGCCCGCGGGTGGAGAACGACACCAGTTTTCTGGACGCCGGCGTGGTCTTGGCAGCAACCGAAGTGCGGGGCTGTTGCGTACAGCATCGGGTCGGCGCTGTTCGACCACGGTCGGGGTCGTGCGGATCTGGGAGGTGGAAGGCGGACGGGCTCGCCGGGTCGGGGTCGACGGCAGGTGAGAGGTGGTGGTCGTTTAAATTTCTTTTATTTTTATAAATTTGTGGTGGTGTTCCTACGGTGGTCGGGAGCGGTGTTGGGGGTTCTGGTGATTTTGCCGGAGTCTGGGGTGGCCAGGATGGGTGGCCGGAGTGGCGGAGGTGCGGCTGATGTTTGGTGGTGGTGATGGGTGTTGGTGATGGTGGCGTAGGTCGATCCGGGGGTCTGTCGATGGCCAGGTTTGGGTCGCCGGTGGTGATGGTCGGAAGTCGGGTAGGGGTGACGACGGTAGTAGTGTGGGTGATGGCTGTTGCGGTGGTGCCGCGGGGAGGAGCGAGGTGATGATGATGGTGATGCCGGCGTTGGCCGTGGCGGCGGGTGATGGTCTTCGACGCGCGTGGGCGTGGAGGAAGGAAGGCTGTGGTGATGAAGACGGTGGCGATGGTGGCAGGGGGTGTAGTCGAAAGTGGATTTTTCTTTCTAGCGAGACGATGGCTAGGGTTAGGGGTAGGATTAGGGTTTGGATTATGATTGTGTCGGGCCTGTCGACACGGGAGGATGAAATTGTACATGTACAAAAATATGGAATAAGACGGGGAGAGAACACGGACACGGTGCACGGGATTGGGAATTATTTGTGGAGAAATATTGTGGAGGATAGAAGTTATGGAGGAGTACCTGCCTATATTTATAGGATGTGGGAATTCCTAATTAGATAATGATTAGGAATAGTTTAAACCCAATTTGGATATTTCCAAATTTAATTTAAAAGCAATCAAATCAATATCCAAATCCAAATCCAAATCTTATTTAAATCAAATTAAATCTCTTAGTTTAAAATCAAATCAATAATTCAAATTCCAATATTAACTATTTAAATAAATACATAAATTCAAATCACTATTTAAATCTCCACCATAAATTCAAAATATGTTTTCCAAAAATACTAATAATTATTAATTTCGAAAATTACATTATTTACAATAAACAAATAAATAATTATGAAAATATATGTTTGTACAATTAATATTTACTTAGATATACTTTTCCAATTTACCATTTTATAGAAAAAAATTATCTATTATATAAATGAAAGGCTTTTCATACAAGTCATAAACTTGAAAGTATTAGCTAGAATAATTTTTATCTACATTAAAAATAATAAAAATAATGTTTTTCAAAAATATGTACGTTCGTCCATATTCGCACTAGACGAGCAAGAAAAATAATTTCGTGCGCGACGTAAAATACGAGTACGCGACGTACGATATAAAATTTTAAATCGGTACTAATTTTAATAAAAATAAATAGTAGAAAATTTAGGGGATTTACAGGAAGGTAGTGTAACAGTAGCTCTTTAGTGGACCGAGTTATTGTTAACATGCTTGGATTGTGTGTTCTGGCTGAACACGGGATATCTAGTCCCGTTAAGAGACCTAAACCTAATTTTTCCTTACGGTCCCTGCCGTAGCTTATATATACTCTCTATTCTCTGGCCGTCATATGTATCATAATAAGTGCATCTTTCTCTAATTCGTTCATCATGAGAGGAGAGAAAGGGAAGGCAACCAAGGGAAGAAAAGGTTGGAAGATTGTCGCCCACACGGCGTCCAACCCGAGGAAGGAATACGTGCAGAAGATCTTGGGGTCGCTGACTGCTCGAGATTGTTGGAAACTGTCATTTTCTTCTCATCGCATGTATAATTCATGAACCCTAGTTTCCGCCTATGAAGGGTTAGAACACGTTTTAAATCTGTTAGCTTTCTATCGATCAATACGCACACCAATCCGTGGTCCTGAAAATCTTCAGTTCCATCACGTAAGTAGTTTCTTTATTATAACTTTTAGGTTCCTTGGGATGAAGTTTTCTGATGTCATAGATTACTTTTACCAGTGATGCTTGGAAGGATGATGATGAAGTTGTATTAATATTAATAACTTGCTCATTGAGAACCCAGATCTTGGACATGGTCAGTGGACCTAACAACAAGAGCCATTGAATTTAAAATGAGATGTATGCACTTACGAATTCTGAAGTTATCATTTAATTTTTTGTTGGTGTTTTATTCTACATGTTGTGTGTTCACAACATTCTATTGTTAAAAGATAGTCCCACATCGGAAAAACACACCAAGTTGTATCTCTATATATTACTTATGAAGGAATAGAGAGATGCACATGGGTTGAGGCCCAATGGAGGGTGCCATGTGGGAGGATTTTACATAGAGGTGAGAATAAGAAACCAACTTTTGGCCAAATAAAAATAGATTTAAATCTATTGGAGCTAGCGACTCCGACTCGGACTCGGACTCGGACTCGGACTCGGACTCGGGCTCGGGCTCGGGCTCGGGCTTGGGCTAATGGGCTTTTGAGGCTTATTGTGGCTTTTTGATGGCACTTTGCACTTAGCACGACAGCTCGTCGCAAGGCGCATTGTGCGCTTTAGTTGCGCTCGTGCGCGAGCCTCTGCGCGGCCCTGCGTGGCGTGCGAGGCGTACGGAGCGTACTGAGCATACTGAGCGTACGTGTCACGACCCGGTCCCAATTACTTGGGTCGAATCGGATCATGCCCAGCCTGCACCGTTGTTGAGACGGCGGCAGTAAGCTGTTCAGTAGCAGGTAACCATACAACAACACTATATTTGTCACAACTCAACATTCGAAAATTTAAAACTTTATTAAACTTTTACATGAAATAAAAGATACAACTTAAACCATTTTTTTTATACATCATGAATAAAAGAAAACTCTAGGCAAACAACTCAGCAATCTCGAATTCCTCGTCTTGGTATCGCGTAACAAAGCCTCACCAGTGATACCTAAAATGTTGGGTCTCCAGTCAGGAGGGAGCAAAGTACAATTACGAATATCCAATAATTCAAATAATAATTTGAAATTTGCAATGTTAAACAATTTGAAATACTTTAACAATATTTTTCAACAATTCTACAATTGAAAACAATGTGATTTGAGTAGGTAACGAACTATGACCGGCTTGGGATGATTCAATTATATCCTAATGATACGGTCCGGCCTATCCTCGTGTATAGGAGGAATCAGCTCGCACAATCAATGATGCAATATAGGGGTATTGGTCATAGACGCTACACTACTCCCCCAATATCCCGAGTCAATCAGATTCAATCAATAAGTCAATATTCGAACTCTAGGAGAGAGTTCCATGTAGCAATGTGGTTTAAAATTGCAATAAAATAATTACTAGATAAATTACCAAATAGACATAACTGCACTTGCCTTTGTTATTGTGACTGGATAGACGAGTCGGTACCGAGGAGGAACGTCAGTTGTAACTTCGAGTTCCTACAGTTGAGAACTCGACTTAGATCCTTTGTATAACCAGGCTAAGTTGCAATCTCTAGTAGTAAGTCCTAGTCAGGTTTTAAGTTGTATTAATTTACAGCTAACGATTACGTCGCAACTACGTGCGTTGATTAAGCCGGTTAATTGAATTATTTGGAAATACACGAGAATCAATTACAATTTGGAAAACTTTGTGTTTTGTAATATATTTATAAAAATACAATTTCTTTTAGTGATAAACCGTGAATTAATAATATTTTATTCATTTTAACTAAATTCGTAATTAACCAGTAATCGCGATCTAATCTACGATTTATGCGACTAACCAAAAACCACCCAAATTACATCCACCAGAAAAAGAAAAAATAAAATAATCTACGCTACACAATACAGTGGCACAGCTAATGGTCCTAGGGTGGGCTTATGCCCTGTACAATTTTCTTTTACATCAATTAAGCGAAAATGACTTAATTAATAAATAAAGTGCATAAATTAAATAACTATAATAAATAGCCTAGATATTAATTAAAATAATTAAAAAGAAAGCTAAGAGTCTCAGACTCGGTCCATTCCTCAAAATTCGGCTAATACCACAACGTCCGGTCGGACCGGTGCGTTTGCATTTCGCCGGGGCCCACAGACCGGTACGGTCGTCGCCCGAAAAATCAGTTTAGAAATTCATTTTCGAAAGCCAATTTTGAAATCAATATAAATATAGTTTTTGTAAAAATTTGGGCAGCACTTCCTCTATTTTCGGGACAAACCCAAAACTGGGAAGTGCGCCAACAAATTCCTGCAAATATTTTCCAACCCAAAATAGTCCACAGAAATATCCACCAAAATGATTTCCAACACCACAGAAATAATTCCAACACCACCGAATAATTCCCGAAATATCCGGGAATCCATAATCCATCCAAATCACACCAACCCAGCAAGTAAAACACAGGAAATTAATCTAACGCAGCTAAACGAAAATATATAACGCAGCTAACCGGATTCCCGAGAGGGAACCGGGGGACCGATCTATCATCATCGACTCTACGGGGACGAACTACTGTGACTATCCAGAAATTACCAGTTTTCGTTGGCGGGGAGCCGCGAAAAAAATCTCGGGAAAGAAATTCGAACTAAGTCGGCAGCAGGTCGAAGTTCCGAACAGCGACGAGAGTCCACGGACAGCGGAAACGCCGGAGGGGACAGCAAGGACCGCGGGAAAGGGCGCTGGACAGCGCAGCGGAGCACGCTGATGCGGCGGGACGCGGACAGCGCAGCGGGGTCGGGGTTCTGCCGGCGGGGAATCGCCGGGCTGACTGCGGCGGAGGGAGCCGCGGCCACAGGAGCTCGGCCGGACGGAGAGGGCGGCGCGGGAGGCGGTCGCCGGCCTCGGGACGGCGGCGGCTGGCCGCAGAGGGGGTCGCGGCGGCGCGGAGGCGTCGGCCACGGACGGTGGCGCTCGCGGGAGGCGGCGCGGTGGCGGATCCGGCCGGAGAAAGGGGGCTTGGGAACCGCGGAGGCGGGGCGAGCTCGGAGCTCCACTGGACGGGGCTGGTGGCGCTGGCCACTGGGTCGGCCGCGGAAGGAGCTCTCCAAAAGAGAACAGAGGGAGAGAGAGAGGGGTTTGAGAGTTTGAGTGAGATTTGAGAGTTTTTGTTAACAGAGAGTGAGGGTGAGAGAGATTAAAGAGAAGAGGGTTATTCCTCTGGTGTACGTGAGCAAGGGAGAGTGGGGGATGAGTTATTAAAGGAGAGTTGGTGGATGGGAGTAATAAAGAGGAGTGATGAGTGTTTGAAGAGAGGAGTTATAAGGAGGAGTGGAGTTGAGGAGTTGTGGCTGTAAGTATTCATGGGGAGAAACGTAAGGAGAGAGGGGAAGTGGGGTGACTAAGTTTGGGTTGTTTGGCCAACTCGTGAGTGCTGGTCCTACGAGACCAGCCAAAGCTAATTGTTTTATTTATTATTATTATTATTTTTTTATTATTATTAATATAAACCAAGTCAAAATTTGGAATTAAGAAAATGGGAGAAAGATTGGGTTAGGCTCAGGCCTGGGTCTGGGTTCGGACTCGGGTCTGGGTCCAAAAACAAAAATCCATGTTATATTTACTTTCGAAATCCTTTTTCATCCAAAAATATTTAATAGTAATATTAACAATAATAATAATAATTTCGAAATACTAATAATATCATTATTTAATTATTAAATACAAATTATGGGTTTCACAGTACGGGACGTACGGGTCGTACGGGTCGTGCGGGTCGTGCGGGTCGAGCGGGTCGAGTGGGCCGTTCAAATTATGTAACGTCCGCGGGTCTTGTGGGCTCAGATCCGGAAAAGGCTCAGATCCAGAAAATCCGGATCTGGCATTAAACAGGGCGTGCGTTCAGAATTTGAAAAGCCCATCTCGTGCCTATAATAACAGAAGTATCTCCTCTCTCCAAGGTTACAGAAAATACTTAGAAAAATTTCCAGAGAGAGAGAAGTGCTGCTGCTATTCCGAGGAGTCAACATTTTTGGCCAGCGAGCGTTCTAAAGTTCTCTTCGAACTTGCTGGTTCCTGGAGGCTTGTCCGTAAGGCGGATATAGCTTTGAGCGCCGGTGATCTTTCACCCCAGCAGGCTTTCTTCTTCCTTTGTTGCCTTCGATAATACCGTCGCTTCTCTTTAGAAGTTAAACGGTTCTGTTGCCTTCGAGAAATATTACGAAATAATCTTTTTAGATTCTCGTAATACAACATCACCTTCTTTAGGGTGTTGTTGCTGGAAACATTGTCTTTACAATTGTTTCTGAACTCGTGTTTTTCCATCAATTGTTCGCCAAGGGACTAACAATCTCAAAGCTATATCGAAAAGATGGATAACTCACGTGCATCGCTCGTCAATACCGACTTTAACAAGTTGGAGAAATTCGACGGCGAACATTTCCAGATCTGGAAACGGAAAGTAACCTTAAACATTCAACTCGTGGAAGTTGACCACGTGCTGAATGAGGAAGAACCGGTCGTTCCAACAACCGGAACCGCAGAAGTTATTGCGGCTGCTAAGTCCAAGCAGGCAAAGTGGATTAGAGAAAACAGTATCTGTAAACTGTTGATTCTCAATAGCATGGAAGACTCTCTGGCAGAGTCCTATTCCAAGAAGAATTCTGCCAAAGAGATTTGGGACTCCTTGGGGAAATTGTACGAAGATGACGAGAATCGGTCCAAGATCTTCTTGGTTGAAAGATACCACAAGTGGACCTTCGAAGATGAGAAGGCTATGCTGTCCCAAGTAAAGGAGTTTCTGAAGCTGCGCCAAAAATTAGATGACGAGAAGATGCCTCTTGTCGACAAGTTTGTCGTTGGAGGAATCGTCTCTAAACTTCCTGCGGGGTGGAGCAACTTCTATGCAAGGATGCACCGCAAGAAGCTGGACATATGTATGGAAGATCTCCTGCAAGAGATCCATGTTGAGGACGAGATGCGCTCTCAACAGAAGATGGATTCTCTGTCCAAACAACTGGCGAAAGCAAATCTGGTCCAAACCAGAGAGTTCAAGGGGAAGCATGCGGCTTCTCCTCATAAGAAGAAGAAGGACTTCACTAATCTAAAAGTGAAGAGCCTTTCATTCAAGAATCAGAAGTCCAAGTCCCATGTGACTTATTACAAATGTGGCAAGAAGGGCCACTACAAAAGTGACTGCAAGGAACCAAAAAAAGGTGAGCCTAGTAAGGTTTCTTTGGTTACTAATCTGGTTGCAATGATAGCGTAGGTTGCAAATGTGGGTGTTGACTCGGACTGGTGGATAGACACTGGTGCTACGTGTCATGTCTGCTCAGACAAGGAATGGTTCGACTCATATGAGCCAACTTCCGAGAAAGTCATAATGGCGAACCAGGCACAAGCTGAAGTACTGGGGATCGGGACGGTGGAGCTGAAACTCACATCGGGGAACACTCTGACGCTTCAAGGAGTGAAGTATGTTCCTACAATTGCTAAGAACCTGATCTCTGGGAGCCTGCTTTGTAACGCAGGCTTGAGGATGGACATCAATGCTGGCCAGATGGTGATGTCCAAGAAGGGTACATTCTTCGGAAAAGCTTTCCAGACTGAAGGAATGTACAAAGTTCAGCTTGTTGTAACCCAGAAAAATGATATTAATGCTATTTCTACTTTGAACTATTCTTTTGAGTTGTGGCATAATAGGCTAGGACATGTTCATTGTAAAAGAATTAACAAAATGTCTAGCCTAGGACTTATCTCCAAGTGTGGGGGTAAGGTAGAGAAATGTGAAGTGTGTGCTCAGACGAAGATCACCAGGAAACCCTTTCACAGGGTCCATCGAAGCACAGATCTTCTGGAGTTGGTTCACTCAGATATCTGTGACTTCAAGCAATTCTCTACAAAAGCCGGGATGAAGTATTTTATTACTTTCATCGACGACTTCTCAAAGTATGCTTTTGTCTACCTGCTCAAATCTAAAGACGAAGCATTCGAGAAGTTCAAGGAGTTCAGGGCCGAGGCTGAACGGCAAACTGGACAACAACTCAAAAGGCTTAGGAGTGATCGAGGCGGGGAGTATCGGTCTCATGATTTCTCGTCATTCTGTAAAGAACATGGAATCATAAATGAGACGACGGCTCCGTACTCTCCTCAATCCAACGGAGTAGCAGAAAGAAAGAACAGAACGTTGACAGAGATGATGAACTCTATGCTGTTGACTGCGGGTCTTCCAAAGAGCTTCTGGGGAGAAGCTGCATTAACGGCTACTTTCATTCTCAATAGAGTACCGTATGCAACTTCGGACATAACCCCTCATGAACTCTGGTTCAAAGTCAGACCTAACTTGAATGTCATTCGAGTGTGGGAGTGTCTGGCTTATGTGAAGCTCCCAGATCTGAAGATTCAGAAGCTGGGGACTAGGACTACTAAGGCTATCTTCTTGGGTTATGCCGAGAAGAGTGATGCTCGGAGATTCCTTGATATAGAATCAAATCATATCATTGAATCTCGCGATGCTGAATATTTTGAAGACAAGTTTGCAAGGCACAAAAATATTGTTCTCGCGGATCTTCCGGAGAATGATGAGAGTGCAAAGCAGACAGAAGTCCTTATCGAACCAGTAGTCCAAGAAGAAGCTATTGTCGAAGAGACACCAGTTGAACCAGAACTCGCTGAGCCGTCAACTAAGCGAGTAAGGAGGCCGAAAGACTTCGGAGATGACTTCGTCACCTATCATGTGGAAGCAGATCCGCTTACCTATGATGAGGCGATGAAGACCAGAGATGCTGTATTCTGGAAGGAGGCGATAGACAACGAGATTGACTCAATCACCTCCAACAACACATGGGTGTTAGTTGACCTGCCAGAAGAAGCAAGACCCATCGGATGCAAATGGATCTTCAAGAAGAAGATGAAAGCAGATGGAACCATTGACAAGTTCAAGGCCAGGCTAGTGGCCAAGGGGTTTGCTCAGAAGCAGGGGATCGACTACTTTGACACTTATGCTCCAGTAGCTCGGATGACAACCATCAGATTGTTAATTGCTCTAGCAGCAATACACAAGCTGGTGATACATCAGATGGATGTGAAAACGGTATTCCTTAATGGCGAGCTGACTGAAGAGATTTACATACAACAACCAGAAGGTTTTATCGTCAGAGGTCTGGAAGACAAAGTCTGCAAGTTGATGAAGTCTCTGTATGGTTTGAAACAAGCTCCCAAAATGTGGCATGAGAAGTTTGACAAGGTGATAAGGTCAAATGGCTACAGGGTCAGTGAAACAGACAAGTGTGTCTATACGAAGTTTGCTGACGGAAGAGGAGTAATCGTTTGTCTTTACGTTGACGACATGCTAATCCTAGGTACGGATTTAAGCTGTGTCACAGAGACAAAGAAATTCCTCTCGACCAAGTTCAGTATGAAGGACTTGGGGGATGCCGACGTAATCTTGGGGCTCAAGATCATCCGGACAGGTACTGGAATAGCGCTGTCACAATCTCATTATATTGAGAAGATGCTCACTCGCTACGGGTATCAAGATCTTCCTATAATTGATACACCGTACCGGGATGATCAGAAGCTGGAGCCAAATTCGAGGAAAAGCGTCAGGCAGTTGGAGTACGCTAGCGTCATCGGAAGCTTGATGTACGCTACTACTGCCACAAGGCCTGACATAGCTTTTGCGGTAGGAATGCTGAGTCGGTTCACTAGCAACCCAGGCGTTGAACACTGGAACGCTGTGAAGCGTGTTATGAGATATCTAAAAAGGACTCAGACATTTGCACTATACTACAGCGGAGATCCGTCAGTAGTGGAAGGCTTCAGTGATGCTAGCTGGTGTTCAGAGGTGGAGAGCGAGTATTCGACAGGTGGATTCATATTCGCTTTGGGCGGAGCTGCTATATCGTGGAAATCGAAGAAGCAGACAATGTTATCTCGCTCCTCCATGGAATCTGAATTCTTTGCATTGGATGCTGCTGCAGATGAAGCAGAGTGGCTTCGGGAGCTCATGTATGATCTTTCGGTGGTTGGAGCTCAGATACCGGCAATCCCGATATACTGTGACAACCAGGCGGCAGCAGCAGTAGCATCAAATGAACTCTTTAACGGAAAGAAGAGGACTGTGCGGTTAAAGCACAGAACAGTGAACGATCTCATCAAACGAGGCGTCATTGCAGTGATCGATGTTCGGAGTCAGGAGAACCTGGCGGATCCGTTCACGAAAGGCCTCAAACGACAGCTGGTCGAGGACACAGCAAGGAAGATGGGTTTGAAGGCATTCTAATATTGTGTCATTATAATCCTATCAATAAATTTTATGTTATTGGTTCAAAGAGAAATCTACCAGATATCTAATTTTTTGATTCAAGGGAGGACTATTGACTGGAAAAATATTAGTTAACAGTGGGTACTTGTTCTGCGGAACATGTAAGGGTTTCGGACCCAGAACCACTGTTGTCTACTATGAATTTTCTACGAAAAATTGATCCTGTGGGAAGGATGGCATAATGCCTTAATGAGTTCTCAGACTGAGTGAAGGTCTGTTATGCTTTACAGGAAGCATGGTGGTGCAACAACCACAAAGGAGTGTTACAACTCCATGCTACAGTGGGGTGACTCCACCATGAGGTTCCCAGGTAGGGGTAATGCCTCGGCTTTGTTAGCCAAGTCACAGGCGGCGTAGCACCGCATATAGGCAGGTAGCCTAATGTTGCATAATCATAAAGAGGTGTAGACAGCACTACAAAGAGGACGGTATCCTCATGTTACAGTGGCATGACACCACGAAGAGGTACCAGGAAGGGTAAATCCTCGGCTTTGCAAGCCATGTCATAGCGGCGTAACACCGCACGGAAGCGTAAGGCTTCATGCTGAGTAGTTTGGCACTACAAAGAGGATTGTGACCTCATGCTACAGTAGTATGACACTACGATAAGATACCCAGGTGGGGTAAAGCCTCGGCGTTGAGCCATGTCATAGCGGCGTAGCACCGCAAAGGAGCGCAATGCTTCATGCCATGACTCTTTATAAAGAACTCACCTATAATGTATGGACAGAGAAATAGGCCGTCTCTTGAGGGTAAATTTGTAGACGCCCAAAATACATACATTGAAATCCAGGCTGGCACAAGGCCTTTAATGTGCAGCCAGAAGCACAGATAACTACATTATGTGAGTGGGAAAAATTACAGCTGTGGTACAGAATTCAAGGCGTAGTCCATTCTTGTATCATACTGTTGTTCAACCCATGCGGGAAGATTCAAGTCGTCAGCGACATCTATCCTAATGCATAATGGACAGTTATTATGTGGAACGCTTAACTCATATATATAGAGATATGTGGGGGATTGTTGGTGTTTTATTCTACATGTTGTGTGTTCACAACATTCTATTGTTAAAAGATAGTCCCACATCGGAAAAATACACCAAGTTGTATCTCTATATATTACTTATGAAGGAATAGAGAGATGCACATGGGTTGAGGCCCAATGGAGGGTGCCATGTGGGAGGATTTTACATAGAGGTGAGAATAAGAAACCAACTTTTGGCCAAATGAAAATAGATTTAAATCTATTGGAGCTAAGCCCCGAAGGGGCTTAGCGACTCCGACTCGGACTCGGACTCGGACTCGGACTCGGGCTCGGGCTCGGGCTCGGGCTCGGGCTCGGGCTAATGGGCTTTTGAGGCTTATTGTGGCTTTTTGATGGCACTTTGCACTTAGCACGACAGCTCGTCGCAAGACGCATTGTGCGCTTTAGTTGCGCTCGTGCGCGAGCCTCTGCGCGGCCCTGCGTGGCGTGCGAGGCGTACGGAACGTACTGAGCGTACTGAGCGTACGGGACGTACGGGTCGTACGGGTCGTGCTGGTCGTGCGGGTCGAGCGGGTCGAGCGGGTCGAGTGGGCCGTTCAAATTATGTAATGTCCGCGGGTCTTGTGGGCTCAGATCCGGAAAAGGCTCAGATCCAGAAAATCCGGATCTGGCATTAAACAGGGCGTGCGTTCAGAATTTGAAAAGCCCATCTCGTGCCTATAATAACAGAAGCATCTCCTCTCTCCAAGGTTACAGAAAATACTTAGAAAAATTTCCAGAGAGAGAGAAGTGCTGCTGCTATTCCGAGGAGTCGACTTTTTTGGCCAGCGAGCGTTCTAAAGTTCTCTTCGAACTTGCTGGTTCCTGGAGGCTTGTCCGTAAGGCGGATATAGCTTTGAGCGCCGGTGATCTTTCACCCCAGCAGGCTTTCTTCTTCCTTTGTTGCCTTCGATAATACCGTCGCTTCTCTTTAGAAGTTAAACGGTTCTGTTGCCTTCGAGAAATATTACGAAATAATCTTTTTAGATTCTCGTAATACAACATCACCTTCTTTAGGGTGTTGTTGCTGGAAACATTGTCTTTACAATTGTTTCTGAACTCGTGTTTTTCCATCAATTGTTCGCCAAGGGACTAACATTTTTTCACCTTGCCTCTCCATCTCAGCCACTTTTTATTTAAGTATCAGATGAGATCCAATATGAAACCTGTCTACTTCACAGAGACTACTGTCATTATCTGCGATAGATTTCTCCAAATTAAGGAAATTTAAACTAGGTGGTACTTCCATAGCTAATTTCTTTATTATATCTAATGTTAAATTCACATTTTAAAGAACACGACTGTGTTATTTCCCTCCTATCTTTCCAATTATACATCAAGAAATAATCCTTAATAAGCTGGATACAATTCCATAGAATCCATACGTAGAGTTTTCGGGTCGTCCGTTATTTTGGCTGCGATTCAAAGCTTGTTATGATTGAAGTAAGGTCTGTAGTATTGGTGTCAGAGCCTTCTTATGAGTGTCGTGATTGGCGGTATCGGATTTTTGGATTTGAAAAGCAAATAATTCTTAATAACTAATTAAAAATTTAGAAAAATATTTTATACATTTTGGCCTAATTTTAATTATTTTTCTGTGCAGTTTCTTGGTAGCTTTGAAATTGTTAGTAATAATTGTCACCCTTGCTAATTGGTTTACCCATGATAAATAAGTTTTTTTCTTTTACATGCTTTTACAACCTTACTATGTTTTTACACTATTGCTGATTGATCTTTTTAGTTCAATTTTATATCCGAAATTGTTTGGAAAAGAGATCTTCAGCGTTGGTATCAGTAGCGGTCGATGTCGGATACGGACAAGCCAAATCGTATCAGTATTGGCCGTATAGTATAGGTATTGGCTAATACTCCAAACCATTCATTGAGCTGCCTTTTTGTAGGTATGGTTAGACGTGGACTTTTGTGTTGTCTATTGAATTGCCAGAATGTATATAGCTCGTGAAAATATAAGTCAAGAACTGAAGAGGAAGTATGCCTTTTAACATGAACCGGAAGTGTAAAGCATCTTCTGTAGATCATTATCCTTTTATATTCAGTACAGAGATTCTATGTTTGTTTTGATTTATTTTTATTCTTTTTTGGTATTTGCTGCATCTTCTGCTGCCACATATACACCCTTTGTAATTTATCGCCTTAGGTAATGCAGGAAACTACTGTATGTATATGGTGTTATACTTGGCAACATTGCAAAGGGAAAAGGCAGTATCGAGTCTGATCTGAATGCTACAACAGATGTTGGTATGTATATGGTGCTATCACTTATTTTTAGTTACCATTTAATTTCTTGGCTTTTCTTCAAACTCCTTTTTATTATGTAATAATTTTACTTTGAACCATTCCGATGTGAAAAGCTATTAATACTACTTACATGATCAGATATTTAATTTTTTTTTTTTATCATGTGATTTGTTAAGTATTTTTGCCGTTGTGGCTAACTATCATGTGCGATATAGTGGGATAATACAAGCGCTAAAAAGAGTAATAAAAACGTGTAATGATACATACATGGAATAGAATCATACTATAAGCAGACTAGCAGCCTTTCGTTATGTTCTATCAACAATTTTGTTAGAGCTGAACTTAAAACAAAGAAAACAGCTATGAATAATGAAAATTATTTTTCAATGCAACTACGGTAGATTTGTGTTGAACATACATGAATACTACGGACATGGTGTCACATATATGATACATACGTATTTTGATGTGTTCAGATGTTTCATAGACTAGTATCTGTGTTGTGTCTTGAATATGTCCGAAGACTCTGAATAGGTTGCCATACAAACACGAGTACTTCCTGGAAAGTAGTTATGAATTCTTTTCTTGAAAATGTTTAAAGAAAAAGATGTAAAGATTTGGCAATTTGGTATTTGGTAAGTTGAATTAATTAGAAGAACAGAGATTAAAAAAAAAAAAAAAACTCATTTGCATATCCTTTTCTGGTTATGTTCTCTTGTGTTTTTGGCTTGTGTATGCATTACCAATTGCAGCAAATCGTTTCCTCTTTACAAACTTGTATCCTCTGGTTAGTTGCATATTCTGGATAACAGCTTTAGAAATCATTTGATGTTCTCCCTAGACTTTGTTAAAAATTGTGGAAGATGGAGATTTGCAGATCCCTGGGATATAGTATTTTATCACATTAATTTGTTGCTTGTTGGATAATACTACCGAATATCCGAATGGACTAATTTAAAAGGATAATTTTGACAAAATAAGAACTTACAATAAGAGTATGAATCGTAGATTTTTTAACATTGAAAGTGTATTTAATTTTCTTTTTAGTCTTTTGAAAGAAAAAAAATCAAAGGATAAGATGCATCTAATCTAAAGATTTTGTGTGGCCGAGTTGTAAGAATTAAGAACTCATGGGTTCCTCTAGGATTTTTGTTTCTTATTCCTTGATACTGTTTTGTGGTATGAACTCTCATGCAGTCCAAATAAGTCGATGATGATTGCATCTCTTATTTGCTAGCAATGAATTCAGGTCCACAAAAGCATATAGCTGCTCCCTTGACATGGCAAACACTGCCTCAAGATATCTTTCCTGTAATTATCTATTTTGTCCAATTAATGCCTGTCGGTTCAGATTCTCTGTTGTTCATTATTTCCCAATCCATCTAACCACTTGGGAAGTAGGGCCGGCCAAGAAAAAATGTTACCACCAAGAACATAGATCTCTAGTGCACAAGTCTAACATAATATCCACTACTAAATTGTTTAATGTCAAAAGAGAATCATGGTACATAATAGTTCTATTTTAGATACAAGATTATTAACACTAGTAAATGTACGTGCTTTGCACGTATAAAAACGTATAATAAGAATTTTATCCAATTATAGTTAAATACGCTTCTAACTCATTTGGTTAAGGTGCAAGGTATTTTTCTTGTTCGGTTGAATTCGATTCTCCATTTTGACAAAATTTTACTTTTTTCAACAATTTTTTACATAATTAATTTTTTTAAATAAAATGGACTGTGATATTATGACGGCTTAGACGGCTCACTTTTGAGCCGTTTTGAAGCCTCACTATATAGTGGAAGATATATGCTTAAATTTATTTTTTTGTCCCTCCTACTCCGTGGGTCCTGGACAATCATCCTGGCTGTCCTGGGCCATAGTCGGCTCTGTTGGAATCGATGAAAACAGAGAAGTGGAAGAAAAAAAAAGGGATTATGTTATAACATTTGATGTAAGGATACTTGTTTATATATATATATATATATATATATATATATATATATATATATATATATTTGAAGCAATGGGTAATTGTGACGAATTTGCCTCCACTGTGGCTCAAACTCCGACCACTTGGGCCGCATGCATCTCTCTTAACCACTAGGTTAGAGGTCATTTGCTTTTATATATATATATATATATATATATATATATATATATATATATATATATATATATATATATATATATATATATATATATATATATATATAGTTTAAAGGATATATAGTTTAAAGGTTATGACGTGTATTGACAAATGTAAGAGTCCATTTTTGTTCACCCACCAAAACTTGGTTGTCATTCTATTTAGGGTCTGCATGGATTGAGGGGGAAAAAATATAAACAGAGTTAAGTGGGGTTAAACGAGGGAGAGTAGAGTGAATACATAGAATCTTGTTTGGTTGGAGAAGAGTTAAGTGGGGGGTGTTTAATAACTCTTGCTTGGATTGGAGATTTTGAGTGAGTGGAGGATTAATAAAAATATAATAGTTACTAAAATAGCCTTATTACATATGTTATAAAATTAAATTTGATTGAAATTTGATTAGAACTTGTCAAAAAATTTTGACAAATTAGGAAGGTAGAGCAACATATTGAAAACAAAAAAATGGAAAAAAAAAAAAATTATTCACCCACTTAACTCTATATAACTTTCTCTTCTAAACCCCACCCTCAAATCAAGCATGATTTTATTTCTTTCTCACTTAACTTTTTCTCACTTAACCCTTTTAACCCTCAATCCAAGCAGACCCTTTTATCGCGTGTCAACCTTTAGAACACTTTTTGGATCACTACAAGGTGAGAAAATTAAATTAAAAACAAAAGTTATTTTAGTCAAATTATATCTCATAACAATTATACTATGTTTATTGAAGCCAAATGATAAAGTATTTTTAGTTGAGTATATAATTGGTAGAACATATATTTTTTTATATTCTTCCTTCCATTTTTTTCTATACCAAAAAAGATGAAAGTGTGTCACTTTCATTTTCCATCTCTCTTATCAAACAGAAAATGAAATCTCTACTCTTTTTTCTCAGTTTTCTATCCTTTACTGTGTTGGTATATTCAAATTAGTGCATGACTTAAATTGAGAGTTGGTTTTTCTAGCCCTTTCACTATTGCCGTATTTCTTTTTTTTTTTGAAATCTCACACACACACACACAATTGGGGGACTCGAACCTTGCTGGTCTCTCCGGGTGTCCGCTCTAATACCACTATTGCCGTATTTTTTTTTTCTCTCTATATCGGTACACTAAGATGTATGCAAGGATAACTTTATAATTTATGTTGTACATTTACAGTTTTGTCATGTTTAGCTGAGCCTAATATTTCTCCATTTTTTTACAGAAATTTTCGTCCAAAGGACGAAGTTTCCTTATTTTCGTCCAAAGGAAAAACTTTGGAGAAATTTCAAAGAAGAGGACATAACTCCAAGTGAGTTGTGTAAAGCTTGAATTTTTATTGACTTATACATCTTTCATGGAGCATATTTATAACACACTTTCAACAACTAATCCCTCAACTATAGGATTGTTACAGATATAACAACTTATCCCTAAACTATAGGTTTGTTACAGATAGACTCTTATCTTCAGCAGTTAGATGAGTTTGTTGTTGTTGTTGCCAGGACTTGGTCTTCCTCTTGACTTGTTCTAACACCTCCCCGCAAGTTAAGCGTCAGACTCTGGATGGTTAACTTGTCTCGAAGATACTGGAATCGTGGAGTGCTTAAACCTTTGGTAAATATATCAGCAATTTGATCTTTGGTAGAGATGAACCTGACATCCAGTAGACGTGATGCTACCCGCTCTCGCACAAAATGGTAATCAATCTCTATATGTTTTGTGCGGGCGTGGAACACTGGATTTGCAGTGAGGTATGTGGCACCCAAATTATCACACCATAGAATTGGTGGAGAGGGTGTACGAAGACCGAGTTCCTTCATCAAGGATTCAATCCACATAAGTTCAGTTGTGGCAATCGCAATCCCTCGATATTCGGCTTCAGTGCTTGATCGTGAGACAGTTTTCTGTTTGCGTGCACTCCAAGATATTAAATTCTGACCAAGGAATATGCAATAGCCACTGGTAGATCTGCGATCGTCTGGGCAACCAGCCCAATCCGAATCAGAGTAGGCATGGAGATGAAGATTGCTGGAGCGTTTGAGATATAGCCCATAGGAGGTGGTCTGCTTCAGGTAGCGTAAAATGCGCTTGACAGCTATCCAGTGAGCCTCTGTGGGATTGTGCATATATTGACATACTTTATTGCAATAGAGATGTCAGGTCGAGTGAATGTCAAATACTGTAGAGCTCCAACAGTACTGAGTAGCATCTGAGAACTTTGTGGAGCCAGACTGAGATAATTGAGTTTGAGGAGCCAAGGGGCTATGTACTGGTTTGCCCCATCCATCTTGGACTTTGTTAAAAGGTTAATAATGTATTTCTTTTGGGAGAGAAATATACCGTCTGGTTGATGTATTGCTTCAATACCCAGAAAGTAACTGAGGACGCCAAGATCTTTAACGGCAAAGACTGAGCTCAACTGAGCAATGAACTCATGAACATGATGTTGAGACGAACCTGTGACAATTATGTCATCAACATATATGAGTATATAGAGTGTGTACCCATCTGTGACTTTGAGGAAGAGAGATGTATCGGCTTTGGATGCAGAAAAGCCGAGTTGTTGGATAAGGTATGTGCTTAATCGGAAGAACCAAGCGCGAGGAGCTTGCTTTAATCCGTACAATGACTTGTGAAGATGGCACACATGAGAAGGAAAGTGAGAGTCAACATACCCCGGTGGCTGCTTCATATACACCTCTTCATGAAGTACACCATGTAAGAATGCATTTTGTACATCCAACTGATGAATGCACCACTGCTGATTGATGGCGATTGTCAGGACCAGACGAATTGTGCAAGGCTTGACCACTGGACTGAACGTCTCACTGTAGTCAATGCCTTCTTGTTGGTTAAAACCTTTTGCCACCAAACGGGCCTTGTAGCGATCCAAAGAGCCATCTGCCTTGCGCTTAAGTCGAAATACCCATTTGCAGCCAACAATGTTCATGTTTGGTTGAGAAGAAACCAATGTCCATGTGGCATTTCGAAGTAGTGCATTAATCTCTTCGTCCATTGCCTGTCTCCAATGTGGATTGCCTGAGGCTTTGGAGTAACAAGTGGGTTCTGTGATATCTGTATCTTGCAAAGGGTAATTAGTCACATTTAAACATAATCTTTGGATGGGTTTCCTGATGCCGTCACGAGCTCGGGTAAGCATATGGTGTTGTGGTGGATTGGGTAAGATGGATTCATGGTTGGTTTGGGAGTTTGGAGGACATGAAATAGGTTGTGCTGGAGATGTTGGTGCATCAGTAGGAGTAGTAGGTAAGGATGGTACAGTGGGTTGAATTGGAGTAATGGGTGGTATGATGAGTGTTGTAGTAGTTTGTGGTGGGGGGGAGCGGAGTTGATGAGAAGCAGTTGTTGTGATGATGTTACCTGGTGCATCAGTATTTCTGAAGTCAGTGGAGTAGGGAAAGGAGTTCTCCACAAAGACGACATGCCGAGATATGTAGACTCGATTAGAGGGTGGATGAAAGCAGAGATATCCCTTGTAAGCACGGCTATAACCAATAAAGACACAAGCAAGAGAGCGACATATGAGTTTATGCTGACTATATGGTCGTAAGTAAGGATAGGACAAACAACCAAAGACTTTTAAGGATGTATAATTTGGTTTTTGAGAGAATAATAGTTCTAATGGAGATTTGGAAGACATTTTGGATGATGGAAGTCTATTTATCAGATGACAGCTAGTTTCAAATGCTTCTACCCAAAACGAAAGTGGAACATGAGCATGATTTAACAGGGACAAACCAGACTCAACAATATGACGGTGTCGTCTTTTGGCAATCCCATTTTGAGCAGAGGTATGGGGGTAAGAGAATCGATGAAAAACCCCTTGAGTATCAAGGTATGAAGTAAATTTCCGATATTCACCACCATTGTCAGATTGAAAGATTTTATTTTGTGGTTCAATAGATTTTCAATTTTTGTTTTGAAAGCTATGAAAGTGGGTAAAGCATCTGATTTATTTGCCAACGGAAATATCCAGGTAAAATGACTAAACACATCCATTAATAAAAAATAATATCGAAATCCATTTCGAGAAACAACAGGGGCAGGACCCCAGAGATCAGACACAACTAGACTCAATGGTTGATCATACCTAGTAGTACTGGAGGAAAAAGGTAGTTTTCGACTCTTGCTTATATGACATGCATGACAAGAGGAAACTTCTTTATTTGAGATAGAAAGATTATTGGAGTCCACAATGCTTTTGACAGTTCGAAGCATTGGGTGACCAAGACGCTGGTGCCATAAAGAAAGCGACTCAGTGGCAAATGCCGATGGTGGTGAGCTCGAGATATTTGGAACATCGTCAAAGCGGTAGAGTCCTCCCCTATTCCTGCCTTGCAGAAGTACCTTCGCCGTTAAACGATCCTTCACAAGAAAAAAGGTGGGGTGAAATTCAAAATACACATCATTGTCTTTGGAGAATTGGGAAACAGAAAGTAAATTTGCAGAGATAGTAGGAACATGATAGAGTTTGTTTAATTGAAAAGTGCGATGTGGTGTAGAGATACAGGCATTACCAGTATGAGCTATAGGTAGGGTATTACCGTTACCAACACGGATCCGGTCAGGTCCATCATACTCGGAATGGAGGTGAAGTTTGTTTAGATCAGCCGTGAGATGCTGCGTTGCTCCACTGTCCGGGATCCATTCATTGATAGCAAGGGAATCAGGTGCAGCAATGTAGGCCTTGGATGTTGTGGCGTGGGGATAAAAGTCTTTATCAAACCGGAACCAGCAATTAGCAACAACGTGGTTCTTGCGACCACATAACTGGCAAGGTCCAGAGGCATTGGCAACAGTCTGAGGTCGATTCTGAGATCGATATGATCCACGACCGTTGCCAGTCTGATGATTGGTCTGGGAAAAATGAGACCGATTATTGCTGCCTTGTTTGTGTGGGTTAGAGTGCTGATAGGAAGCAACGTTGGCCACTGGTTGCTGTTGAAGGATGGACTGCTGAGCCTCAACTCTCATGTCAAAAGCAAGGAGGTGGGCATAAAAGTCTTCCATCTCGATGTCATCGACCGTTGCAGTGAGAGTCGTGACTATGGCGTCATACGCAGAATCGAGACCTTGAAGAATAATCTGCTGAAGATCAGATTTACTCAAGGAATTTCCTGATGCAGCGAGACTATCAGAGAGTTGCTTGGCATGGAGGAAATATTGAGACATTGTCTTCGAGCCTTTTCGTATGGTTTGAAGTTCGCGTCGAATTTGCATAGTTCAAGCGCGGGATTTTGAAGCAAATTGCTTCTCAAGTGCCGCCCATACATCACGGAAGGATTCAAGACCAACAACGTGGGCAAGAGTGCCTTCAGATAGAGATAAGAGAAGCCATCCGAGCAGTATTTGGTCCTGCTTCTGCCAGGCCAGGAACTCGGGATTGATTGTTGGTTCGCTGTCGGTGATGGTGAGATTACGAGGAGGACATGCTTGGTCCCGTCAACGTAACCTTCAAGTTCACATCCCTTCAAGAGAGGTTTGAACTGGGCACGCCATAGCAGATAATTAGTCTGATCGAGTTTGACAGATATCAGGTGGTGAATGTGGGTCATTTGTAAGGGTGAAGAGGTGGTTGATGTGGCTAATGAGTTGGTGGAGGTAGATGATGTTAATGAGGATGAAGAAGTGCTGATAGCTATTGTGTAGGATTCGAGGCTCTGATACCATGTAAAGCTTGAATTTTTATTGACTTATACATCTTTCATGGAGCATATTTATAACACACTTTCAACAACTAATCCCTCAACTATAGGATTGTTACAGATATAACAACTTATCCCTAAACTATAGGTTTGTTACAGATAGACTCTTATCTTCAGCAGTTAGATGAGTTTGTTGTTGTTGTTGCCAAGACTTGATCTTCCTCTTGACTTGTTCTAACAAGTTGACAGTCCCAATAGGGACCTCCAACTCACTTGGCGGCCCGGGTGGGGGCCTCCATTAGAGTTGGCGGCTCCAATGGGGCTCCTCCTTTTCTTCTCTAGAATCCCAACCAAGCTCTTCTCTCTCCTTTCTCCACAATTACAGCAGATGGCTAACGAAAATGATGGTCGTATTTCCGATGGACTGACTACGAAGTTGATTAGAAAGCAGCGTAAAAATCATATATCCGATAAAATATTTAAGGAAGAGGTAATTTATTTTATCTCAATAATTTTAATAAATAATATATTAGGTCGATTGTCATGGTTTTACTATATTGTCTTAAATGTTATTTTAATTAAATTGTGTAAATGTCTATTTTAGTTAGTAGATATCTAATATATTTTAAATGTTAATTTTTAAATTTTTAATAGTTATTCGATCATGATCTGGAATTATGTCTCCGAGAGCATAGAAATTGGCAGAAAGAGAGACGATATAACACGTGGGTGTTAAATGATGCCCAAAAGGCGTTCATCTTATTGTAAGTCTTGCTGAACGTTAGTGACCCGAACACAACACTTTTCAACTTCCAGTGGATGAGATGACGATTACGTTATGTGATGTCGCAAACATATTAGGATTGTCTATTACAGGAGATCCAATATATTTCAACCAACAGTCTACTCCATCTGATCTGATTACTTCCTATCTCGGAATTATACCTCCACCGGATCTGGGAGGTAGCAGTTTTGTCTCATTTTCATGGCTTCATGAAAACTTCATGAATTTAAATCACACCATGGACAACGAGACGGTTGACGTAGATAATATACGGATATGTATTTTAATTAGTAACATTTGTAAGGATTAATTTAGTATTTAGTAAAAGATTTGTTTTCTTATTTTCAGATATTGGCGTAACTTCTTAATCCAATTGTTAAAACTTTCAGTGAGATTAGAAGTGTCAATATCTAATCTGGGACAGTGTAACTCCACTTTTTCTGAATAAATAAATTTGAGTATTTTTCCTATGATTTTATTTGAATTAATTTAAGAATTTATTTTTTTCTCTTAACTAATCACTAAATATTATTATTGATTTTTGTAAATTATTTTTCCATTTAATAACTAATTTTCTTAGATTTTATTTAAACTTATTGATTAATTTTTTCCTAATTAATCTTTAATTATTCAGCTGGACCAGCCTTTAAGCCCAACAGCCTGACCCAATTCAGCTGAACCAGCCTTTAAGCCAAGCCCGGCCCAACCATCTAATTGGGGTGCAGGTCTAACCCATAACCCAATAGCTACCCGAAGCCCAATATCCAATAACCCGTATCCACCCAACCGTTAAAATCAAAAATTTTCATTCTATCTATCCATTCATTCATTTATTTTTCACTTCTCTGCCCGCCTTCCTCTGCTGCATGACCAGAGTCGACGACGACGACGACGCCGGCGACGACCAAGTGGGGACTTCCAGAAACTTCCTATTCCAACCGCCTAACTGATTCTCAACGGCCATGACTGCCCGACCTGACCGCCCAACCGCTCCGTGCCTGCCCGCAACTGCCTGCCCGTCGCTGTCCACTTATAAATAAGACCTCAGCCTCCCTCTTCTTCATCACTTTTGGACGACGAAGCCCTGCCGAAGTCCACTCTCGCCTCCTCTTCCTTCTTCCTTGTCGAGCCTAATCATGGCGAGTGGAGCTCCACTCCGTGCTCTGTGATGAAGACGGGAGATCGGCGTCCGACCTCACAGTAAGGAGTGTCTTCCAAGTTCGAGGGACCGGCCATGGCATCGACCGAAGGTTCTCAGTGAAGATCGACCGGCGTTGATCCTCCTTACGACGACGACGAAGACAGAGACACGGCCGACGAACTTCCCGGCGACGACGTGCTCCCTCGGCGAGATCGATGGCGAGCTCGACAGTCGATCATCGGTGAGTCCCTTCTCGTTCTTCCTCTTCTTGCTGAATTTTCTCGGAATGGTTTTGAGTTTTCGGATGAGTTTCTTGGCAGCCTCGTTTGAGCGTAGTGTGAAATCGACTCGACTCTGTAGATTTTGGTTTGGTAAGAACTCGTTGGTGAGTTCTTGGATTAATTCTTGATGTTTTCTCTAATTTTGGAGTCTTCACCGTTCAAATCGAACTCATAATCCTTCTTTCTTTTCACGCGCACCACCTGTTCGACGAAATGCCCAGAAGGATGTATCGACGAGCTGTGGACTCGGGGACACCACCATTGGACACGCAGAGCTGCTGTGTCGACTCCTGTTGACACGAACAAACCTATCTCGAGCACAGGTATGATTCTTGACACTCTCTGAATTCTTGGCCTCGAGTGTAGTCGTTGATTCCCGTATTTGTATCAAACACTGATACGAATTATGAGGACAGTCCTTGTGTCTTGCACTGAGAGGAGATCAGGTTTGGACACGTATGGTACCCATAGGACACGAGTGTTCAGGAGATGGTTCTTGGTGTCAGCTGTGGATGATAGTTGCTCTCTGTTGAAGTTCCTTAGAAATCGTTAGATTCAAATATTGATGGAGTTGGGTTGATTATTACTATTCAATATTTATAACAGATCGGGCCAACAGTTTTAAGTTATTGATTGACTATAGGCCAAAACTTAGTGTTGGACTATTACTTATATATGTATATATTACACTGAGTTAGTAAACTGTGGCTGGGCCGGCCATTAGTCTAGTAAAATATTGTGTTCATTAATCCAATAATGTCTTGGCCATGGTATGGGCCCAAGTCTGTGGGCCAGTATGGATTGATTAGAAGGTTTTGGACCACTAGTCTTTGATAAGGGTTTAGACTCAAGCTTGGACATTGGTTGATAGGTGAGTCTTAGTATTTTGGTTAGGGAGGTATTTTGTGTAAGGAGGAATAGTTCTTTAATTTAATATTCTTGGATCATTTCATTAGGAAAACCCTTAGTATACGATTCTAAACACTATTTCCTATTTTAGGTTATTTGAAGGACTTGGACAAAACCCCGGAATCAAGGCAAGCACATGTACTCAGTATTACCATCATTGCATGCATTGCACTCACACTTGTTATCGTGTCATTTATTTCACTTGTTCTCGATTGATTGCTTGCTTGCATTGTTTTCCGTGTCGGGTGGGGGACGTTCTAGAGACATGTGATTGACTAATATTGGACAAACATTGCCTGATAGCATACTCTGTATGCCTGAGTCCATTTCGTGCGTGACTGATAGCATTGTCGTCAGACATGCCTGATTATTGCGTGACTGATAGCATTGTCATTAGACATGCCTGATTATTCGTGACTGATAGCATATATATTTTATATGCCTGATTACATATTAGTCCCTACATGTTGATAACGTCCAATTGCACATGTACACATAGCTAGTGCATACTTTATATTCATATTGCTTCTCTGTCTTTCAGTTATATTGTTATACTGTTCCATTGATCTCCATGGTGAGTTTTATTGAGTTACATTGTACTTTGCTCCTTTCCTGACTGGATCGTTGATTACAGGTGAGATGGATCATAGATTATCATTCATGATTGGCATTGAAGCTCGCTTGACATTGAGATATTAGTTTCATGTATAGGAGATTGATTGAGTGTATTTGTTTATATGTCATTGTTGTATCATTTATCTTTTACCGACTTTGTACCCGGATATTCATGTATAAGTTGTAATAATTATATAGTGGATTGCTGTGATGGTTAGTATAGATTCCGTGATTAGATGTTGTGATGAGATTACACTTGGTATTGATGACTAGACGGCTCACTACCGCTGTCAACGACAGTGTAGGCCGGGCATGCATTGACCCGTACCCGATTATCCGGGAGCGGGGCATGACATGTTTTTTTGGTGGCCCATTGTCACGCCCCAGAACCAGAATACTGGAGAGCGGGGGCAGACATAGCCAGCTACGTATATTGAAATAGAATATATCTCAACTATACGGTCACGGCTGTCTAGATATGAGGGTTTACTACAAGCCAGCAGTCTCTTAGGGTCAAGCCTATTGTCTCAATCTCAAGCAATTAACAGAGTTACAAGATATTAGAGCAACAAATATATATATATAAGGCGTCCCAAATATTACATATTGGATGATCATGAAGCTAGTCGTACAAAATGATGGGACTAGCAAGAGTTCAGTCATACATGATCAACCCTAGGATTTGTTAATCATGCTTACAGCCCGTAGGCAGACAGTAAGTAAATGTGCATCGAGCTAACAGGTGCTCGTCGGCTAAACGTCTCAAAAGAATAAATTTACATATAAGTGGGTGAAACAAAAAAGGAAAAACCCACTCTTGGCCCGGGTTCCGTCTAGTTGTCACCATTGGGCTGGAAGCTTGGTAGATCCTCGGGAGCTGCTCCGAAATCTGGCCACACAAAACCAGCTGGGTCAAGCCCCAGAAAGAGCAAGTGCCACAAGGAGGCCACAAATAAGAACAAAAGCCAGCATATCAGAACATAAAGAATAAAAGAAAAGTACAAGATGCAAGTGAGAATTTCCAGTCCCAAGCCCTGCAGACCATCCAGTTATCCTTCTGCGGGTTGAGAGTTATAGGTGGGTACATGGCCCGGGAGACAAATGTACCCTTAGGTGACTTAGAGGGTGCAACACATGACAGTGTGCTGGAAATGTGCTCTACTCGTCGGTAAGCTACAAGTCTATTAAAGTGCCCAGATAACGAGATTGCCTGTGACTGGGAATTCTCCATGTTCTAGTTTGATCTAATTATTAGCCTAATCCAATTTAGCGCGAGTCCCTGGCCGTGGTACCCAGGAAGTCACGTCCTAGACATGATGCAAGACAAGATAAGTGGATTGCACAAGCAAGCAAGCAGGAACACCCACGGTGTCAAGTTGATTATACGAGTCAAGTTACAAGTTACAAGTCAAGTCAAGTCAGGAGTGCGCCGCCACGGGCCACTATCAAGTTATCAAGATAATTCATGTCAGGAGTGCGCCACTACGGGTCACTGTCATGTCAGGTTGGTCATGTCAGGAGTGCACCACTACGGGTCACTGTCATGTCAGGTTGGTCATGTCATGAGTGCACCACTACGGGTCACTGTCGTGTTATGCTAGTTCCTTGTCATACCATGCCGTGTACAATAGTCATTCCAAACATATTAAGTAAAATCAAGTTCATGACAAAAGGCGTAAGGATATAAAATGGGCATAAAATATCTAAATAAATACCAATATATATAGTACTATAGAAGAGCCAAGCTTAAAGAAATAAACATTTCATCATAGACAAGTGGGTTGTGCAAGGGGGATCAGGGGTTGGGCTGCGCAGGGTATGTACTGCGCATGGAAGAGCTGCGCAAGAGTTGCCTTGCGCAAGGGTTACCTTGCGCAAGGGTAGACTGCGCAGGGGTGGATTGCGCAAGGGTGGATTGCGCAGAGGTGGATTGCGCAGAGGTGGATTGCGCAAGGCTAGCTTGCGCAAGGCTGGCTTGCGCATGGATGGCTTGCGCCAGCGCAATCCAGCGCAGCGCAAAGTACTGGCTGAGGTCATACGCAATCGGCCCTACGCTAAAGAGCACAGGCCGGGGGGGGGATGCGCAACCGGCCATGCGCTAAAGAGCGCAAGGCAGAGGGATGTTCTTCCTGGCCGAGAGCAGGTCCAAGAATACTAAGAACTTCAATTCTTCATAACTTTGCCAAATCAAAACCAAATCTAGATTTTCAAAGGTCTAACTTGAGTAAAATCGAATTCTCTTCCACATGGAAGCATCAAAACATGTAAAAATCGAAGTTTAATAGATCAAAACCATAGATTTTCGAAAATGGTTAAAACCTAGATCTAGAAGAATGAAAGCTCCAAATCACAAAATGTCAAGTTCTAAAGTTGTTCTCCATGGCCTAATCTAGTTAATGGACAAATAAAAAGTGGTGCTTATTTGATGGCAAGGTGCACTTGCCTATGGGTTGGGGAGTTGTGTGGAAGAAGGAAGAAGAAGAAGTTGAAAGAAATTAATGGAGTTATGGAGGAGAGAGAAAAGGTTGGTAGGTTTTAATGAGGATGGTTGTGATGGAATGGAGGGGGAGAATAGGCTAAGGTGTTCCACTCATAATAAACCAAACCAAACCAATCCTACTTCAAAAATAAAACCAAGCCATGGTCCAAACCCATTTACGAGAAACCAAAATCCGCAAGTCGAGAAAATAAAATACGTGCCAAAATCCAAATACGAGCATAAATACGAAATACAGGAAATGGGGGTGACAACTCTACCCACCTTCAAAGAATTCCGTCCTCGGAATTTAATCAAGGAGCTAGAGATTGCCACGACAAGCTATACTAAGCACAGACAAGCTACACTAAGCAGTTCAATCATACAATCATACAATGCAAACAAGGAAGGGAAAGCGTAAGGCACAAGGAAGACATTATACCTTACGAGTCAAACAGGTAGGAATATCACGATCGGATGTCGTCCTCACGCTCCCACGTTGACTCACCTAGAGAGTGATGACCCCAAGCAACACGAACTAAGTTAATAGTCTTGTTCTTGAGCGTCTTTTCTCTCCGGTCTAATATAGACACGGGCCTCTCCTTATACGAAAGGTTGGTACCAACAACCAATTCCGAATGATCTAGGATATGGCTCGGGTCCGGGATGTACCGTCTTAATTGGGATACATGGAATACATCATGTACCTCACTTAACGACGGCGGAAGAGCGAGACGATAGGACACATCGCCTACTCGCTCCAGAATATCGAACGGCCCTATATACCTAGGACTAAGCTTTCCCCGTACGCCAAAAGAATGATGCCGCGGGTATGCGAGATCCTAAGGAATACATGGTCACCGACGGCAAATTCTAAGGGACGCCGATGAGCATCGGCCCAATGGCGCTGGCGATCCTGAGCAACTCGGAGGTGATCTCTGACTTTCCTGACCACTTCAACCGTCTGAAAAATCAGTTCTGGACCGAGCATCTGCCTCTCTCCGACATCGTCCCATGCTAACGGGGATCTGCACTTTCTGTCATATAGAGCCTCGAAGGGTGCCATCTGGATACTGGCCTGGAAACTATTGTTGTACGAGAATTCCACCAAGTGCAGGTGATCCTCCCATGAACCACCGATGTCAAGGGTACACGACCGCAACATATCTTCGAGAGTTTGTATAGTACGCTCTGACTGCCCATCTGTCTGCGGATGATATGTTGAGCTGAACTTGAGACGAGTCCCCAAACTTTGATGAAGACTGCGCCAGAAGTGCGATGTGAATCTCGTATCCCTGTCTGATACTATGCTGACTGGCACTCCGTGAAGTCTGACAATTTGCCTGAGATACATCTCTGCTAGCTGTGCCGTCGACTGTCCAACTCTAAATGGAAGAAAGTGTGCCACCTTGGTAAGCCTGTCCACGATGACCCAAATAGCATCTCTGTCGGCCGGAGATCTGGGTAATCCAGTCACGAAATCCATGGTTATGTGTTCCCATTTCCATTCGGGGATCGGTAAAGGTTGAAGAAGTCCAGCTGGCCTCTGATGTTCATCCTTGACCTGTTGGCAAACCAAACATCGAGAGACATACCGGGCTATCTCCCTTTTCATACCATTCCACCAAAAGTGTTGACGAATATCTCGGTACATCTTCGTGCTGCCTGGGTGGATGGAATACTGCGAACTGTGAGCCTCTGCCATGACTTCATGTCTGATATCTCCACTGGGTACACAAAGACGCGTGCCGTGTCGAAGTGTACCATCCTCATGAATATATAACTCTGGCCTTCTTTCTGCCTCGCACTCTGCTCTGAGCCGCTGAATCTTGGAATCTGTTAACTGTGCTGTCCGGATCCTCTCAACCATGGTGGACTGAATCTGTAGGCTGGCCATCAGGGCCACATTGGAAGGGAGAACAACTTCTATACCCATCTTCTGAAGATCTGCCAATAGCTCTGGTTGCGCCGTCAGGAAATAAATTCCGGCTCTCCGGCTCAACGCATCGGCTACAACGTTGGCCTTCCCTGGATGATACTGCAAATCCACATCGTAGTCCGCCAGTAGCTCGAGCCATCTTCTCTGCCGCATATTAAGATCCTTCTGGATAAAAACATACTTCAGGCTCTTATGATCAGTAAAGATCTCCACTCTATCTCCGTACAAGTAGTGCCTCCATAACTTAAGTACAAACACTACTGCTGCTAGCTCCAAGTCGTAGGTCGGGTAATTCTTCTCATGATCATGGAGTTGACGTGACGCATAAGCAATTACCTTTTTATGCTGCATCAAAACACATTCCAATCCTCTGCCTGAAGCGTCGTAATAAACTGTGAATCCTCCGGTCCCATCTGGAAGGGTGAAAATGGGAGCCGTTATCAAACCTCGCTTCAACTTCTCAAATGATTCCTGGCATTCTGCTGTCCAAACGAACGGCACATCCTTGTGGGTCAACTGGGTCATCGGCGCTAAAATCCTTGCAAAATCAGAGACGAACCGCCGGTAGTAGCCGGCCAATCCAAGAAAGCTACGAACTTCTGCCATTGAGCTGGGTACTAGCCATGCCTCGATAGCCACAATCTTCTGGGGATCCACTTCCACTCCTCCTCTGGTAATGATGTGACCCAAGTAAGAAATGTGATCGAGCCAGAACTCGCATTTACTGAACTTGGCGTACAACTGGTGCTCTCTGAGAATCTGGAGGACAATTCTGAGATGCTGCTCGTGCTCTGCTTCACTCTTGCTGTAGACCAGGATGTCATCAAGGAACACTATCATAAACTCATCCAAGTAAGGCATGAAAATACGGTTCATGAGGTCCATAAACACTGCCGGCGCATTGGTCGCTCCAAAGGGCATAACTAGAAACTTCCAATGCCCGTACCTCGATCTGAATGCCGTCTTCGGGATGTCCTGCTCTCTGACTCTGATCTGGTGGTATCCTGACCGCAAGTCTATCTTCGAGAAAACTGAAGCCCCCTTGAGTTGATCAAACAAGTCATCTATCCTCGGGAGAGGGTATCTGTTCTTGATTGTCACTGAGTTCAAGGTACGATAATCAACACATAGCCTGGACGTACCATCCTTCTTTTTCACAAGAAGCATCGGGGCTCCCCAAGGCGATCCACTTGCACGAATGAATCCCTTGGTCCTGAGTTCTTCAATCATCTTGTACAAAATCTCCAACTCCGAAGGCACCATTCTGTAGACTCGCTCTGATACTGGTGCTGTCCCGGGAATCAAGTCAATGGTGAACTCGATCTCCCGCTCTGGTGGCATTCCTGGAAGTTCCTCTGGGAAGACATCTGGAAACTCTTCAACTATCCTGGGCAACTGCACTGCTGTTACTGCCATCCGCAATACTGGAGGAGATGGCTCTACTGTGTCTCTGGAAAATGAAAACTCTGGCTCTCCGGGAATACTAAAGACAACTCTGCCAACATGACAGTCTATCCTAGCATAATGGTTCCTCAACCAATCCATGCCTAGGACTACATCATAGTCTGCCATAGGGAACTCTATGAGCCTAGCGGGGAACTCTCTACCGCTAACTATGATCCGACACGAGGAAAACACTCGATCTACTCCCACAAGACCATTACCAGTAAGTATATTGAGCCTCACTGATAATGACTCAGGCTCCAATCCTATCCGTGTCGCGAATCGTGCAGACATGAATGAATGCGATGCACCAGAATCAAATAATACAGATGCTGAAAAGGTGTTGACGAGAATAGTACCTGCCACTACCTCACCTGGTGCAACTTCTTCTTCCATGGTCATCATCATAGCCTGATCTCTAGCTGCGGGTCCCCTCTGCTGGAAACCCCTCTGTCGGTTCTGTGCTGGAGCCTGGGTGAACTGCTGCTGGTTCTGCTGCTGAAAGGCCTGGGCCTGAGGCAACAATGGCCTTGGGTACTGTTGTTGCTGCTGCTGCTGGACTGGAACTGGGGCTGGTCCTCTCACCGAAGAACTAGAAAGGTTGGATGATGATGGACCTCCCCTATTCGGGCAGGTCCCTATCTGGTGGTCTGCTCCTCCACAAGCCAGGCACAATCCATGTGCCCTACGACACTCTGCCACTACATGGCCCGGCTTCCCGCAATGAGAACATCCCATCGCGGAAGACTGCTTCTGCTTATGCTGCTGTGGATACGTCGGGGTTGAATGCTGAACCGACGTCACTGAGGCCGCCTGCCTCGGAGTCCCAATGGTTATACCCCTAGCTACCGGGACTGGAGCTGAAGATTGGTGCATCTGGTTGTGGGACCGCTTCCTGCCTCCGGTCCTGTCCACAATTCTCCGGGAGGTGTACTCATGCCTCCTTGCTGCCTTCAACACTGTATCGAACGTCTGGTGCTTGAACTGCTCCACAGCCAATAATATCTCTAAGTGCAGCCCTTGCTGGAACCGCTGAGCCCTATCGAACTCGGTCGCCACCAAAGTGGGGGCGAACCTACTCAGCCTAGAAAACTCGGTCGTATAGCCATCGACCGTCCTGCCTCCTTGCTTCAAGTTGGTGAACCGGGTCTGCAGGTCGTACCGTGCCACCGCATCGAAGTACTTTGTCTGGAATCTCTCTCTGAACGTCGCCCAAGTGACTGGTACCGCTAACCCCATAGCCTGAGCTGCCCACCAATCGCGAGCCAAGTCTAATAACTGTAGGCGTACCACCGCCACCTTCTCATTCTCAGGTGTCCTAGCTGCTTCTAGAACCACCTCGGTATCCTGAAGCCAAGCGTCTGCGGCAATCGCATCTTCACTGCCGTCAAAGAAGGGAGGGTTCAAGCGCTTGAAACTGTTGGCCGCCTGATTCCCTTGGGGACCTCCTCTGTTTAGTGCATCATGAACTTCCTGGTGCAAGGCGTCGCCTCGACGATCTTGGGATGCAAGCAGTTCTCTGATAAGCCCTACCAAAGGTCCCTCATCCTGTCTAGCTGGTTGAACGGGCGGAGCTGCCTGAACTGAAGGTTCTGAGCCTCTGGGAAACATAATTCGGGAGGCTACTCCAGAGTGCTGAGCTTGATCTTCCTGGCACTGGGGTGCTTGTCGAGCTTCCTCTGGCTGGTTGGCAGGTCCGGGAGTAATGCCGCTGAAGAAGACGACATAGGGAACAATAAGGAAAGGACCAGGACAGATCAATGATACAAGCAATGTGATCAGGTCGAGATTCTCAGGAATTTGAAGATACGAGCAGAGATCAAGGACGAATATTGATTGAGACATCTATTCGGTAAACCCTCACATTTCTTGAATGCCAAGACCTGCATGGGCCACCACTTAAACCATGTCACGCCTCAGAACCAGAATACTGGAGAGCGGAGGCAGACATAGCCAGCTACGTATATTGAAATAGAATATATCTCAACTATACGGTCACGGCTGTCTAGATATGAGGGTTTACTACAAGCCAGCAGTCTCTTAGGGTCAAGCCTATTGTCTCAATCTTAAGCAATTAACAGAGTTACAAGATATTAGAGCATCAAATATATATATAAGGCGTCCCAAATATTACATATTGGATGATCATGAAGCTAGTCGTACAAAATGATGGGACTAGCAAGAGTTCAGTCATACATGATCAACCCTAGGATTTGTTAATCATGCTTACAGCCCGTAGGCAGACAGTAAGTAAATGTGCATCAAGCTAACAGGTGCTCGTCGGCTAAACGCCTCAAAAGAATAAATTTACATATAAGTGGGTGAAACAAAAAAAGGAAAACCCACTCTTGGCCCGGGTTCCGTCTAGTTGTCACCATTGGGCTGGAAGCTTGGTAGATCCTCGGGAGCTGCTCCGAAATCTGGCCACACAAAACCAGCTGGGTCAAGCCCCAGAAAGAGCAAGTGCCACAAGGAGGCTACAAATAAGAACAAAAGCCAGCATATCAGAACATAAAGAATAAAAGGAAAGTACAAGTAATAAAAGTACACAGAGCGATAAACGACTAGGGACGTGGAACCATTCCGGGAACCAGGTTACAATCCTTAAACCAAACAAGGACCGGGATTGTACCCCTTCGCCTGAATAGCTCACTGTCTCTACCCCTTCATCGTTAGAGATAAGTAAAACAATCATGATCAAGAGTTCCAGGTACAGGACTAGACAAGACTTAGACAAGGCTGGACACCATCCATTCGCAATCGGCCAAATAAATACTACGGCTTACTACTTTAACTAACTAGGGTTATCACAAACCTAATTACTAACAAGATGCAAGTAAGAATTTCCAGTCCCAAGCCCTGCAGACCATCCAGTTATCCTTCCGCGGGTTGAGAGTTATAGGTGGGTACATGGCCCGGGAGACAAATGTACCCTTAGGTGACTTAGAGGGTACAACACATGACAGTGTGCTGGAAATGTGCTCTACTCGTCGACAAGCTACAAGTCCATTAAAGCGCCCAGATAACGAAATTGCCTGTGACTGGAAATTCTCCATGTTCTAGTTTGATCTAATCATTAGCCTAATCCAATTTAGCGCGAGTCCCTGGCCGTGGTACCCAGGAAGTCACGTCCTAGACATGATGCAAGACAAGACAAGTGGATTGCACAAGCAAGCAAGCAGGAACACCCACGGTGTCAAGTTGATTATACGAGTCAAGTTACAAGTTACAAGTCAAGTCAAGTCAGGAGTGCGCCGCCACGGGCCACTATCAAGTTATCAAGATAATTCATGTCAGGAGTGCGCCACTACGGGTCACTGTCATGTCAGGTTGGTCATGTCAGGAGTGCACCACTACGGGTCACTGTCATGTCAGGTTGGTCATGTCATGAGTGCACCACTACGGGTCACTGTCGTGTTATGCTAGTTCCTTGTCATACCATGCCGTGTACAATAGTCATTCCAAACATATTAAGTAAAATCAAGTTCATGACAAAAGGCGTAAGGATATAAAATGGGCATAAAATATCTAAATAAATACCAATATATATAGGACTATAGAAGAGCCAAGCTTAAAGAAATAAACATTTCATCATAGACAAGTGGGTTGTGCAAGGGGGATCAGGGGTTGGGCTGCGCAGGGTATGTACTGCGCATGGAAGAGCTGCGCAAGAGTTGCCTTGCGCAAGGGTTACCTTGCGCAAGGGTAGACTGCGCAGGGGTGGATTGTGCAAGGGTGGATTGCGCAGAGGTGGATTGCGCAAGGCTGGCTTGCGCAAGGCAAGCTTGCGCATGGATGGCTTGCGCCAGCGCAATCCAGCGCAGCGTAAAGCACTGGCTGAGGTCATGCGCAATCGGCCCTGTACTAAAGAGCACAGGCCGGGGGGGGTGCGCAACCGGCCATGCGCTAAAGAGCGCAAGGTAGAGGGATGTTCTTTCTGGCCGAGAGCAGGTCCAAGAACACCAAGAACTTCAATTCTTCATAACTTTGCCAAATCAAAACCAAATCTAGATTTTCAAAGGTCTAACTTGAGTAAAATCGAATTCTCTTCCACATGGAAGCATCAAAACATGCAAAAATCGAAGTTTAATAGATCAAAACCAATGATTTTTGAAAATAGTTAAAACCTAGATCTAGAAGAATGAAAGCTCCAAATTACAAAATGTCAAGTTCTAAAGTTGTTCTCCATGGCCTAATCTAGTTAATGGACAAATAAAAAGTGGTGCTTATTTGATGGCAAGGTGCACTTGCCTATGGGTTGGGGAGTTGTGTGGAAGAAGGAAGAAGAAGAAGTTGAAAGAAATTAATGGAGTTATGGAGGAGAGAGAAAAGGTTGGTAGGTTTTAATGAGGGTGGTTGTGATGGAATGGAGGGGGAGAATAGGCTAAGGTGTTCCACTCATAATAAACCAAACCAAACCAATCCTACTTCAAAAATAAAACCAAGCCATGGTCCAAACCCATTTACGAGAAACCAAAATCCGCAAGTCAAGAAAATAAAATACGTGCCAAAATCCAAATACGAGCATAAATACGAAATACAGGAAATGGGGGTGACACCCATGCAGGTCTCTATCTAATAGTACTTAGGATTAGAGTGCCATTGGAAGCCTGCGGAAATAGGAAACTCATTACAGCATAGGCCGATTGTGTGATTGTATGTATTTGTTATCTATAGTAATCTTTGAATTTTTCTATGTCTCATCGTGGTCTCTACAAAAGTCGTGATTACAATTCCATGACTTTTGGGATTATCTTCTCCTACAACATTATTGGATTCTAACGTCCTTTAGAATCTGGACTTCCTTGCTACTTAGAGATTAAGTCCGATTTCCAAACTTCTTATTTAGCCAGGCATTTTAAAATTCTCCATTGGTTTTTAAAGTCTATTTGATTTTCTCTAACCATTTCAAACTCAAGTATTGCATTTTAGATTATAGAGCTCATATATTAGCTATTCCATCCTTTCATTCCCCATTTAGATTTTCAACTCATCTTTAGCCGTATTAAGTACTTATTCCATTGACATTCCATGACTAGTGTATCAACTCTATAATACATTTCTAGTCACTCTTCTATTTTGATAGTCAATCTCTTGATTCTCAAGAACAGATATTTATACTACATGTCCTTCCTGGTGTGATTGATTCTCTTTAGTAAATTAGAAAGTTGCTTGAATTGAATTATCAAGTACTCCTTTGGAATTCTAGTGGATAACCATTGAAAGAATATTCGATATCCTACTATGGCGTGGCAGCCGCGCACTGCAGCCATTTATCTGGATCATGGAAACTGCGGGTCCACTGCAGCCATCAGCGCACTGTCGAGGCAGGGGCTCTAAGTCGAAGTGATCTCAGGTATGTATAGGTTTCGAATATCCTTGAGATTATGTTCTATCCCTTGAAGTTGTTTTGTCCATGGGTAAAGTTTAGAAATTATTCGGTGCCTATCATTCTTGAGTCACGGAGCCAAGAGTTTATTGCATCCAGATGTACACTGGCGGGACATAAATTTTTGGTAAAGTGATTCCGGATATGCATGAGTTCCGAATATTTTTAGACTAAATTCATGATTAGCCTCCTATTGCCATTGACAACTTTACCAGAATTTATCTTGATTTTCAACCATGCCTCGAATTTAATCGTGCCTAGACAATTTCAGTAGTTATGAGTAGATCGTGCCCAAATGATTTAAATCTATCATGCCCAAATCATGTTCTAATCATGCCTGAGTAACTTAGATTCTCAAGTGACCATGATTTTGTTTTAGATCGTGTCAAATCTTTAACCTTCGATTCATTCATGCCTAATTAATCATGATCGTGCTGATTATCCTTAAGCGTGTAATTTCCATTTGATTGCTCTTAATCGTGCCCGATAGGTTCTTTCTATTTTTGTGCTTAGTTGATTATCGTGCCAGTTATTCCTAGTCGATTCTTTTTAAAATTTCGAGGACGAAATTTTTGTAAGGTGGGCAGATTTGTAACTCCACTTTTTCTGAATAAATAAATTTGAGTATTTTTCCTATGATTTTATTTGAATTAATTTAAGAATTTATTTTTTTCTCTTAACTAATCACTAAATATTATTATTGATTTTTGTAAATTATTTTTCCATTTAATAACTAATTTTCTTAGATTTTATTTAAACTTATTGATTAATTTTTTCCTAATTAATCTTTAATTATTCAGCTGGACCAGCCTTTAAGCCCAACAGCCTGACCCAATTCAGCTGAACCAGCCTTTAAGCCAAGCCCGGCCCAACCATCTAATTGGGGCGCGGGTCTAACCCATAACCCAATAGCTACCCGAAGCCCAATATCCAATAACCCGTATCCACCCAACCGTTAAAATCAAAATTTTTCATTCTATCTATCCATTCATTCATTTATTTTTCACTTCTCTTTCCGCCTTCCTCTGCTGCATGACCAGAGTCGACGACGCCGGCGAAGACCAAGTGGGGACTTCCAGAAACTTTCTATTCTAACCGCCTAACTGATTCTCAACGGCCATGCCTGCCCGACCTGACCGCCCAACCGCTCCGTGCCTGCCCGCGCAACCGCCTGCCCGTCGCTGTCCGCTTATAAATAAGACCTCAGCCTCCCTCTTCTTCATCACTTTTTGGACGGCAAAGCCCTGCCGAAGTCCACTCTCGCCTCCTCTTCCTTCTTCCTTGTCGAGCCCAATCATGGCGAGTGAAGCTCCACTCCGTGCTCCGTGATGAAGACGGAGATCGGCGTCCGACCTCACAGTAAGGAGTGTCTTCCAAGTTCGAGGGACCGGCCATGGCATCGACCGAAGGTTCTCAGTGAAGATCGACCGGCGTTGATCCTCCTTACGACGACGACGAAGACAGAGACACGGCCGGCGAATGTCACGCCCCGATCCGGGAAATCGCTCGTCCTCGCTAGATTTTACCCGTATTATCGTCCTCGCTGGGGCGTGATGCCGTACGAGCCTGGAGTTGCGCTCGTGTAAGACAAGATAACAGGTTCACATAGAACTATCTCAAATTGATAACATAAGCAACGAAAGGGAACAAGGTAAAACATAAGAATCTCTTTTATTCATATTGAACTGAAGGTTACAAAGGCTTTGAATAGCCCAACATAAAATGCCAATTGGCTACAACGCTCATGATCTCTCTAGCTCACAAAGGATTACATTGTTCCATACATTATGCCTCTATATAGCCACCAAGTAGTCCTCGGCCGAACATCTCCATGTCGCAAGTCCGAACGCCTATGCGCTGCTTCCTTGAATGCCAAGGACTCCATGCCTCGGCACGTCCAAGCCAAGATCCGCCCCGAGCCAATCATAACCTGAGCCTGCACATAAACTAGTGGGAGATTAGTGCTTTCGTCCTCGCTTTGCACTGATCAAGACCCGCTCGCACCCAAACCAAACACTAAATCATTTAGTGGAACATGCATCTTAATTTGGTGATCTTTCTATTTAGCCTTAGGATCAGTTTCATGGCATCGTTTACGCATAGCAACTTATATCATAATGTATCCCATATCGTGTTCCTGCAGCAGATACAGTTAGGCATAATAGGAACATAAACATAGTGATCGTGCACATCTCGTCCCATTTTCCTTAGCCTGTAGTGGTTAGAACTTAACATCAGCAAACATACGATTCGTACAACCGACTAATTCATAAACGTAAACATATGCATAATGGGTGGCAGGCCCTGCACCTGCACCCAGCTCTCATCTCAGCCCACCGGCCCTAACTATATGAAGGTCACGGTGTTTCGCACCGTAATGGACTTGGCATCACTTATGTGTAAGCCTACGATCGCTTTGATACGGGTTGCTAGCCCAGTATCTGAAGGATCCCAAACTTACGGATATCATAGCTTATTACAGCACTGGACGGTCGCAATCCGTCCGAATGTTGTGTACCATAAATACTACACATAATTTTCTCCTAGGCCGAACGGTCCCGGCGCCCCGGCGTAACCGTTCGAGGGAAGCCGTACCCGTACACGGGCCATCCGAGTCCATTGACCATGCAATACGTACCATATCATACAATCCATAGCATACCAACCAATCTCGTATTCCATAAACATAGTCTCGCACATAAACGGTTTCCCGTGCCATAACGGTTTCCCGTGCCATAAACATAATCCACCATTCATATGGGGAGCTCCGTCGGCGTTATGCCCCAACACATCCATATTGATGCACGACGCCCAATGGCTTAGTCATCTCATACTCGTATTCACGCGTCCCATACATAATGTTATTCGCATAGCCTACCTCCGTATTTACTTAGTCATTTCGTAGCTTAAGTGCACAAAGGCACGCTCAGCACCATAATCAATGTTCTACGCCTAGAGTTCAATGTTCTCGGAGCCGTGCACATGATGCACATCTCATTATCATCTTTTAATGTTCTACCATCATTGCCCTAATGCGACTCGTGCACTCGATGCACGTCGCTTCAATTGTTCGATTGTTCAATATTCTACCTTAGCGTTCAACGCATATTTAGACACATACTCGCCGAGCCACGCTCGCTAACTCGATAACATATTACGCATTCCATAACATATTTTATTAGACGTGAAGGAATAGGGAGAGAGAGTCAGGAACCCGCCCACCTTAAGCCGATACGCATTGCCGCCTCGCCGATTGAAGCGTCTCGTTTCCATAACTCGATCGCATAGCTAACTCCCAGACTTAGCCATTCCTTTGCTCTACTCGGTTGATTTAGCCTATCGTGCCCATGCCACAATCCGTTGCTAGGCCACGATTTGGTTTTGCGGACACTTTATTACATAAGGCAAAATGCCGACCTCTTATCGTCCAGCGTAAAAGCATAGCCTGCACACCAGATCAACTAAAATCAGCACTTGCTCAACGGGACTTATCCTTTGCATCGATTCGATTCATAGATTCCAACCGACTCAAAGCTTACCTTTGGCCAACGCAACACTTGCATCGATTCGCATCGATACCTCATCGGGTCAACGCAACTCTTCGAGTCAACGACTCATCGTAATGCACCGATGCGGAACGGGGCATTACATAATATACCACTCAAAATCAGGTTCGTTCTCGAACCGAAACCAACACTTAATCCAAGTGCCTCGCATAGATCGCTTCACGATCTCGTACTACTACCGTTGGAATCATACAACTCAGTCTGGATCATACACATATTTTAGGCGTCCCACCAATATATGCATTTCAGCCAAGCTCAGTTGTAAGATATCGGGACAACTAACAAGCTCAACTTAAATCCTCAAGCATCCATCGGTCCGTACTCGACTCAGTCATATCTTAGCGCCTATTCCCAAAATACTCTTCATATGCATCATCCCATAACATGCGATCCTCTTCCATATATCTCTACACTTAACTCGATTCAAACCGTAACTTCAATCTCATAAGTTTCTCGACGGCCACCTAACACTCACACTGTATCAAGTCATTGCGCATCCGATTGCAATAAGTCTCTGTAGCGCCTATTCGCCCAACCGTTTGCCTATCTCTCACATAACTCAAGTCTTTCATCCAATCATTCAATACACTTGGCCTCTACGACATGGACTACGTCCACATGTCTCAAATTCCTTTGCCTACAATCCGTACTAAGTCTTGCACACAACTATCCCAACACGATCTACATTTTCAAACCATATACGTATCGTGTCTGGGGCTACCCCCGCTAGGTAACTTATCCAGACATCGTGCTTAATCTCTCCCAACACAAGAGGTCAACTTGAGTCTACGATGCTCAAAGGCAACAATCTTTCTGACCCAAGGTCTCTTACGATACGCTCGTCTCTGATTCTCGACCGAGTACGAATCCTCTACTCAATTTCGAATCGTTCCCGACTAGTTTCCTCCATAACACAGATCGCACGCCTAACACATACATAGCCTAACCGTCACTTAAACCGATCTACGCCACCATTCTTAGGGTCGTTCTACTATTCGTAGCTCTCGCGCATTACAGAGTCCTTGTAATCGCCTTTACCGCGTCACTACGCTCAGCACGTTCCTCCTCTTCGATAAAATTTTCTTACGCGACTTCTTCAGGGTCATCCTATGGGACTTCAACATTCACTTGATTTGGCGGTCAAGTCTTCTAGGGTCATCTGCCCCGAAACTACGCTCGATAATTGAAGATCATCAACGAGGGACAGTTACAACGAACCATGCTATATCCTATCGCGGAGCCAAATCAATTCTCGACAATTCCTATAGAACTTTTTACCCAATCCGACATACCAATCCATAATTTGTCTACCCCGTACAACTGATGCGCCGTTACTACTCGAGTCACTTAGGCACTACCGTTGATAATATCGCACAATCCTCAATTTCACCTTTGCATCAAACCACAAGTCCATATCAAATTTGCCACGCCTTGCAAGTTCGATCATCCCTGCTAGATGAATCACCATACCAGCGCTCACGCGGAATGATCGTTCTAATTTGACGTGACGCATGTGTAAGGCTGGTGTTGCGCTCGCTCAAGACAAGAATGTCAACATAGTGGTGATCTGCGAAGCAATCCATACACTTTCGTTTCCTTCCGAGTAACATCCATTGACTCTCAAATTCTTCGAAGCGTTCCTACCGTTATCATCCAAACTGCCATCAACTTAACTTGCATCTCATTCATCCAACAACAATGGTCAACATAATTTTCGTTCATTCGATCAGAGTATCCCCGAGTTATTGTATATCGTCTTTGATACGCCTCAATACCATCGTCGATATGCATAACTTGAACATCTTCCTTTCTCATAAGCTTAAATTCGTTACAATCACTGCCGTTATCCGAACTCGAATACGAATCAAGTCTTGCATACATCAAGATTCATTCCGTTATCACTAACTGCCATAATCGCGTCATAATTTCTAATTTATATATTCATCCTCATATCCCAAACTCGTACTTCTAAACCGTGCTACTGACTTATCGCACTAACTTGAATTCGTTCTAACGATTCCTTCGTACTTACTCGACACGTTCCTGAATAAGTCTTCGTACTAACTCAACATAAATTCGACCGAGTCGACTATTTCCTCAATGTAACATTCATTCGCATATGCTCGGCCTATCGTTCAACTTATACTTAACGAATCTTCGCCCGACGTATCATCCATAAGTATGACTTCGCACATAATCGTTCAACTCAATTCATCAAAGCATACTAGTATCGACTTCTATCAAGTCTCCCCTACTCGAGTCTCGGTACTACTCCGTCCGTTGAGGACAAACATATCGCAACAACATAATCGTCTCGACGTAACCTATCACAAGTCACCAAACAGCTTAACATAGCTATCGCTAAGTGGTACTCCATATACCACTCAGGATCAAGCCCATCGTTATCGACACAATACTTTGCTATACTTGCTCGCATAATTGGTATTGCATATACCACTCGAAATCGAGTCATTACTCGACATTACGTTCCGCATAGGTCTAACATTTATTCCTCAATCAACTATCCCGTATGGCGATCCTTCCGATCCCAGCTCTAGCGTTCGCTCAAGTTTGACACACATTCGATCTAATCGTACCATGGTGATCGTATCGATCACACCCGTAACATTCGCTTATTCAAAGCTCAACACGACATATGGCCAATATACATGTTCGCCTACTCAAACTCAACTTAGCGACCAACTCGACCCGTTACTATCGCATCCGCGATCTTCCAATATCGCTCGTTGCAGCTCGTACAACAACTCATTCTCGATGCTTAAGCTCTTTACGCAATCTCGTGCAACATATCGCTATCCATCCGTATAGCCATACAACACGCATCATACCATATCGACTCGTTGCACCGATGCAACGAACGATTCACGACTTGCTGCACTCCGTACAACCAACAACACATAGCCATTTGCGTAGCCACATAATACGCATCGTCTCACATATCGACCCATTGCACTTCGTGCAACCAATAACCATATTTCCTCGCACTTCGTGCGACCGACAACACATAGCTCCTCGCACTTGGTGCGACCGACCACACATATCGTTGCACTTCATGCAACCAACATCACCATATTCGTTGCACTTCGTGCGACCAGCATTCCATAACTCGTTACACTTCGTGCAACCAATATCCCATAACTCGTTGCACTTCGTGCAACCAACACTCTCCGATGGCACCCGAAGACAGCGTGATAGTCACGACATACTTGTGGCAGACATACGCACTTAATATAGACTTATTGTATGGAACATCCAATATAGCGTCGAGCAGATCCATGAGCCATGCGGTTGCAGAAACAATTTAGAGTCAACTGAATTCGATATCGAAGCATCTGAGGGTCAAAGAGATTCATGCACGGTCCAAAGGATGGAACCGCTCTGATACCAACTTGTCACGCCCCGATCCGGGAAATCGCTCGTCCTCGCTAGATTTTACCCGTATCATCGTCCTCGCTGGGGCGTGATGCCGCACGAGCCTGGAGTTGCGCTCGTGCAAGGCAAGATAACAGGTTCACATAGAACTATCTCAAATCGATAACATAAGCAGCGGAAGGGAACAAGGTAAAACATAAGAATCTCTTTTATTCATATTGAACTGAAGGTTACAAAGGCTCTGAATAGCCCAACATAAAATGCCAATTGGCTACAACGCTCATGATCTCTCTAGCTCACAAAGGATTATATTGTTCCATACATTATGCCTCTACATAGCCACCAAGTAGTCCTCGGCCGAACATCTCCATGTCGCAAGTCCAAACGCCTATGCGGTGCTTCCTTGAACGCCAAGGACTCCATGCCTCGGCACGTCCAAGCCAAGCTCCGCCCCGAGCCGATCATAACCTGAGCCTGCACATAAACTAGTGGGGGATTAGTGCTTTCGTCCTCGCTTCGCACTGATCAAGATCCGCTCGCACCCAAACCAAACACTAAATCATTTAGTAGAACATGCATCTTAATTTGGTGATCTTTCTATTTAGCCTTAGGATCAGTTTCATGGCATCGTTTACGCATAGCAACTTATATCATAATGTGTCCCATATCGTGTTCCTGCAGCAGATACAGTTAGGCATAATAGGAACATAAACATAGTGATCGTGCACATCCCGTCCCATTTTCCTTAGCCTGCAGTGGTTAGAACTTAACATCAGGAAACATACGATTCGTACAACCGACTAATTCATAAACGTAAACATATGCATAATGGGTGGCAGGTCCTGCGCCTGTACCCAGCTCTCATCTCAGCCCACCGGCCCTAACTATATGAAGGTCACGGTGTTTCGCACCGTAATGGACTTGGCATCACTTATGTGTAAGCCTACGATCGCTTCGATACGGGTTGCTAGCCCAGTATCCGAAGGATCCTAAACTTACGGATATCATAGCTTATCACAGCACTGGACGGTCGCAATCCGTCTGAATATTGTGCACCATAAATACCACACATAATTCCCTCCTAGGCCGAACGGTCCCGGCGCCCCGGTGTAACCGTTCGAGGGAAGCCGTAGCCGTGCACGGGCCATCCGAGTCCATTAACCATGCAATACGTACCATATCATACAATCCATAGCATACCAACCGATCTCGTATTCCATAAACATAGTCTCGCACATAAACGGTTTCCCGTGCCATAACGGTTTTTCGTGCCATAAACATAATACACCATTCATATGGGGAGCTCCGTCGGCGTTATGCCCCAACACATCCATATTGATGCACGACGCCCAACGGCTTAGTCATCTCATACTCGTATTCACGCGTCCCGTACATAATGTTATTCGCATAGCCTACCTCCGTATTTACTTAGTCATTTCGTAGCTTAAGTGCACAAAGGCACGCTCAGCACCATAATCAATGTTCTACGCCTAGAGTTCAATGTTCTCAGAGCCGTGCACATGATGCACATCTCATTATCATCTTTCAATGTTCTACCATCATTGTCCTACTGCGACTCGTGCACTCGATGCACGTCGCTTCAATTGTTCGATTGTTCAATGTTCTACCTTAGCGTTCAACGCATATTTAGACACATATTCGCCGAGCCACGCTCGCTAACTCGATAACATATTACGCATTCCATAATATATTTTATTAGACGTGAAAGAATAGGGAGAGAGAGTCAAGAACCCGCCCACCTTAAGCCGATACGCATTGCCGTCTCGCCGATTGAAGCGTCTCGCTTCCATAACTCGATCGCATAGCTAACTCCCGGACTTAGCCATTCCTTTGCTCTACTCAGTTGATTTAGCCTATCGTGCCCATGCCACAATCCGTTGCTAGGCAACGATTTGGTTTTGCGGACACTTTATTACATAAGGCAAAATGTCGACCTCTTATCGTCCAGCGTAAAAGCATAGCCTGCACACCAGATCAACTAAAATCAGCACTTGCTCAACGGGACTTATCCTTTGCATCGATTTGATTCATAGATTCCAACCGACTCAAAGCTTACTTTTGGCCAACGCAACACTTGCATCGATTCGCATCGATACCTCATCGGGTCAACGCAACTCTTCGAGTCAACGACTCATCGTAATGCACCAATGCGGAGCGGGGCATTACAGCGAACTTCCCGGCGACGACGTGCTCCCTCGGCGAGATCGATGGCGAGCTCGACAGTCGATCATCGGTGAGTCCTTTCTCGTTCTTCCTCTTCTTGCTGAATTTTCTCGGAATGGTTTTGAGTTTTCGGATGAGTTTCTTGGCAGCCTCGTTTGAGCGTAGTGTGAAATCGACTCGACTCTGTAGATTTTGGTTTGGTAAGAACTCGTTGGTAAGTTCTTGGATTAATTCTTGATGTTTTCTCCAATTTTGGAGTCTTCACCGTTCAAATCGAACTCATAATCCTTCTTTCTTTTCACGCGCACCACCTGTTCGACGAAATGCCCAGAAGGACGTATCGACGAGCTGTGGACTCAGGGACACCACCATTGGACACGCGGAGCTGCTGTGTCGACTCCTGTTGACACGAACAAACCTATCTCGAGCACAGGTATGATTCTTGACACTCTCTGAATTCTTGGCCTCGAGTGTAGCCGTTGATTCCCGTATTTGTATCAGACACTGATACGAATTATGAGGACAGTCCTTGTGTCCTGCACTGAGAGGAGATCAGGTTTGGCCACGTATGGTACCCATAGGACACGAGTGTTCAGGAGATGGTTCTTGGTGTCAGCTGTGGATGATAGTTGCTCTCTGTTGAAGTTCCTTAGAAACCGTTAGATTCAAATATTGATGGAGTTGGGTTGATTATTACTATTCAGTATTTACAACAGATCGGGCCAACAGTTTTAAGTTATTGATTGACTATAGGCCAAAACTTAGTGTTGGACTATTACTTATATATGTATATATTACACTGAGTTAGTAAACTGTGGCTGGGCCGGCCATTAGTCTAGTAAAATATTGTGTTCATTAATCCAATAATGTCTTGGCCATGGTATGGGCCCAAGTCTATGGGCCAGTATGGATTGATTAGAAGGTTTTGGACCACTAGTCTTTGATAAGGGTTTAGACTCAAGCTTGGACATTGGTTGATAGGTGAGTCTTAGTATTTTGGTTAGGGAGGTATTTTGTGTAAGGATGAATAGTTCTTTAATTTAATATTCTTGGATCATTTCATTAGGAAAACCCTTAGTATATGATTCTAAATACTATTTCCTATTTTAGGTTATTTGAAGGACTTGGACAAAACCCCGGAATCAAGGCAAGTACATGTACTCAGTATTACCATTATTGCATGTATTGCACTCACACTTGTTATCGTGTCATTTATTTCACTTGTTCTCGATTGATTGCTTGCTTGTATTGTTTTCCGTGTCGGGTGGCGGACGTTCTAGAGACATGTGATTGACTAATATTGGACAAACATTGCCTGATAGCATACTCTGTATGCCTGAGTCCATTTCGTGCGTGACTGATAGCATTGTCGTCAGACATACCTGATTATTGCGTGACTGATAGCATTGTCATTAGACATGCCTGATTATTCGTGACTGATAGCATATATATTTTATATGCCTGATTACATATTAGTCCCCACATGTTGATAACGTCCAATTGCACATGTACACATAGCTAGTGCATACTTTATATTCACATTGCTTCTCTGTCTTTCAGTTATATTGTTATACTGTTCCATTGATCTCCATGGTGAGTTTTATTGAGTTACATTGTACTTTGCTCATTTCCTGACTGGATCGTTGATTACAGGTGAGATGGATCATATATTATCATTCATGATTGGCATTGAAGCTCGCTTGACATTGAGATATTAGTTTCATGTATAAGAGATTGATTGAGTGTATTTGTTTATATGTCATTGTTGTATCATTTATCTTTCACCGGCTTTGTACCCGGATATTCATGTATAAGTTGTAATAATTATATAGTGGATTGCTGTGATGGTTAGTATAGATTCCGTGATTAGATGCTGTGATGAGATTACACTTGGTATTGATGACTAGACGGCTCACTACCGCTGTCAACGACAGTGTAGGCCGGGCATGCATCGACCCGTACCTGATTATCCGGGAGCAGGGCGTGACAGACAAGGAGTCCAATGTTCAAAACGACGATTTTCATTGTTCACACCAATAAGCCAATCATACAATGTCATGTTCTCGGCTTTAATTATATCGAACAAATGTTCTGCATCTGTCGGATTGTACGATCTAGCAAGCGAGTCTAATAAGTTTTGAAAAGTTTTTTCTTTCGCAACTTTTTTCATGTTCTGTTTGAAATGTTGAATACAAAAAAAAATGAGGTGATTCTGGAAAAACAACACGCATCGCATTTATTAAACATTTTTGCTTATCAGAAATGAAAGAAATCATATTCCATTCAATAGAAGAACTTTCAAAAGAAATTCTTAACGCGTTTAAAAACCAAGACCAATAGTCACTGTTTTCACCTTCAGCAACAGCATATGCAATTGGATATAACTGTTAGTTTGGATCATGTGTACAAGCAATAAATAAAATACCTTGATATTTAGATGAAAGAAACGTAGCATCAGTACTAATAACAGGTAAACAATCTCTTAAAAAACCGTCAATGCACGCCTTAAAACAAATATATTCTTTGAAAGCTATTGTTTTATGCTGTTTTTAGAAAAAATCTACTACCAGGATTTGTTTCCACAATTCTAAATCCGTACTCCTCAAGGCTACCATAGGCCTCAACATAACTTCCATTTATTTCGGCTAAGGGCATCTCTCGGGCTCTCCATGCTTTGGAATAAGTAATATGTACATGATGTTCGCTATATATATCTTTAACTATCTGTGTCGCGCTATACGACTGATAATCTCTAATTATATCAATTATCTTGTTCTTAACCCATGCAGCGCTAGCTAGTTTTTGACGTCCGATTGTAAGCGCATTAAAACAAGGATAAAGTGCAAAAAATCCCTCGTTAAATATGTTACTTTTGCACTAAAAGACCTTTTAGAATATTTTGTCAGTTTACCCCTCCTTAGATTATATATCCACTCGATTAGGCCCCTCCAGCCAAATTTTAAAAAATTTATACCAAAAATATCCCTCCACACCCTCCGGCGGCGCCGGCGCCGGCGAGCCCCCCCTCCCAATGCCGGCGATCCCCCCGCCCCCCCCTCCCCCCCCGACCCTCTCGCCCCCCCCCCCCCCCCCCGCCGCCGGCGATCCCCCAGCCCCCCCCCCCCCCCGCCCCTCTCCCATCGCCGGCGATCCTCCCGCCCCCGACCCCCTCGCCCCCCCGCCGCCGGCGATCCCCCAGCCCCCCCGACCCCTCTCCCATCGCCGGCGATCCCCCCGCCCCCCCTGACCCCCTCCCCCTCCACCGCCGGCGATCTCCCAGCCGCCCCAACCCCCTCCTCCTCCTTCGCCGGCCCCGACCCCCCCGCTCCCTCGTCGGCCCCGACCCCCGACTCCCTCGCCGGCGAGCGACCCCCCACCCCCGCCCCCCTCCCCCCGCCCGACCCCCCCCCTCCGCCTCCGTCGCCATCGGCGAACACAGCCGAAGAAGGAGGGGGGGAGGGAGGGGTAAAATTGTCACTTGGGGGCAAAATGAGCATATTTCAAACTTTTGAAAATTTTAAGAACATGGGGTCTTTTAGTGCAAAAGTAACATATTTAACGAGGGGTTTTTTGCACTTTACCCTTAAAACAAGAATGATGACTTTCTAATGTACTTATTTTTACTATGTTTTTATTTCCAATGGATCTGACATATACTGTCCAATTACAGTTCAGTTGATCACAAGTATATATAATTCCATGAGAATTGTTCATAGTACTAGCTGAACAACTAAAATTATGTTCAATTGCAACACTACTTACAAAACTTCTAAATTCAGAACGAGAAAAAAATTCTTGACCGATAACTAATTCATGGGTGGAAGCTTTATCTATATTATCATCTAAGTCATATTCCATATTTTCAACTAAATCATCACTATTTTCGTCGTCGTCGTCATCATTATCATCGTCGGATTCATCTGATGATTGATTTTGTTGAAAAGATGGAACAATTTGTTGGGAAGAACTATCACCTGCAAAATATTGACTATTTCTGTTATCAAAAGTTGTGGCTATTTTGAATAACAAAAATATTTACATGGCGTGATTGTGAATTAATTTTAAAAATATAATTGCATGCTTCATCACTATCTATTAAAAAATATCTACAATTAGAAACAGACTTCAAAATAAATTCGTAACGAATAGAACAACGTTGAATAATAAGATTACGTAAAATTTTTAAAAGTAATACTTTTATAAGTTAAAAATATTTGAGTTTCTCCTCCTTCGTAATCTAACCCATTTGGGTTACCTCCTTGCGAACATATTATTCTTACGCTACGATCCATAATCGAAAGGGACAACTGCTAGAGATTGATCAGAAGCTTCTGTTGGAGAACTTGATGAATGAAGAGCTTGATCAATGTGTGCTGGTGAGTAATAGGAAGAAGAGTGAATAATAAGGAGTGAACGGTGAGGATTGAGTGCTCTCGTGTGCTTTTATAGGTGAATTTGGAAACTATCCATTTGAATAGAGCCGTTAGAACGAAGAAGTAGCCATTGTAGAAAAAGAAGAAAAAAAAGCAGCTAGCCGGTAGTCCCCCACCCCACATGGAGCCGCTAATTAAAATGGAGGCCCAACCGCCAGGCCGCCAAGTGAGTTGGAGGCTCCAAGAGGGACCGTCAACTCGCTTGGAGTGTTGTTCCTTATTTTGTAATTTTTTCAAAGTCTTCCCTTTGGGCACAAATAAGGAAGACGAAAATTTCTGTTTTTTTTACCAGTCGGTAGCAGAAATTGACATAGTTCCCTGCCAAGGATAAAGTTTGGTATAATTGTGTCAACTAAGAAACCTGTTAGTCTCAGTTTAAGCTATACTTTTATCAAACTTGCCTAACGTTTTACTAAAAAGTTACAATAGATGCACACACTGGGTTGTGGGGGTGCATACACTGGCTCAGCCCGGCCCGGGTCCATTGTTGACCGGTTTGACCAGACTTGGGCCGGTCCGGACTTAGTCCGGATGGAGGAGCGGGTCGGGCATGACCGATCCGGAATTAAAATTTTTGAACCTAGTCCGGACCCAGACCCGGATAGGTACGGGCCGAGTCATGTCCGGGCCGGGCCCGGGTTAGCGTGCGGGCTGACCAACTTTAAAAATAAAAAACTCAATTTTGAATTTATACTATACGTGTTTCTACCTTTAACACAAACTAATTTGGAACTATTGAATATCCTGGGTTCATAAGCCTCCACTTCTATATTAATTTTGAAATTCTACAAAATATGATTCAGGTCAGGCTGGGCCACGGACTTGAAAAAATTGAACCTAGTCCGGATCCAGTTCGGAGTACGGGCTGGGCCGGGATAGCAGATCATTTTTTAGGATCCAGCCCGAACTCGAATGTATTGTCGGCCGGGCCGGACTTGTCCATTGACCGGACTCGGGCCGACCCAGACTCGTTTTGATCGAGCCGAGCCATTAATAGCCGTTGAATTACATACATTTCAACTCTTCATTTAAAAAAAAAAAAAAAAACTGTTTACATGCTTTATTGTATCTCTAGATTCTGCTTTATTAAGGTTTTGCCTAGGAGAGGTATAGTGCATGGAGTGACCATTTTTTTAACATATTTTTTTGTTTGAAAATTATTTTCCTTTACTGTTAGTTGTCCTGAATTCACAAACCAAACATGTTGAACTAGTACATTGTCAGATTTTAAGAATAAGTTATTATATGCTTGCTACTGTTTCGGTGATCCAAAGTAGAATTTGGTTATGAGATATTTACAAATTTATAACAAACCAAAATCATGTATTCATGTTGAGAAATGATATTTGATCCGCGGGGTTGAACGCACCAAATCGCCTCTCCAATGGGGGCCGACACGTACAGGGGCGGAGGCACAACATAGCTGCACTGGGGTGTAGCCTAGTGCAAGTCCAAAAGAAAAGGTTTTTTTTTTTTTTTTCAATGATAAGGATGTAGCACAACCCACTTATCACATTCTTTACACCCAAGTCAACACAACACAATACTTTCTTCCATGGCTAAATTGCTAATTCCTTACTCTTGATCGACGACCGCCAAATCCAGCAGGCAGCAGCGGCTGCTCTCCCTCTCCAGCCTGAACATCGGAGTCGGCCAGCATGCCGCACGTTGCAGCGGCGCAACCATCAACGCCTGCTCTCTTGTTTTTAATAAGTAAATATTACCAACATTTAGGCTTAAATTTACAAAGAAAACTCGGTCGAATCATCGAATTTACAAAGAAAACTCTGACAAATTTTTTGTAAATTTTTTTAAGAGCCTTATAGTAACTATTAGCTAGCCCATCCTACTCTAAAATTCTGGCTCCGTCCTTGGACACGTAGCTGCGGGGTAGGTCCGCGGTCCTTGTATCCTACCCTACTCTTCTATTAATAGTAATGTTTGATATTCCCAAGTTTTATCCTTTGATTCTGACTTTGGTTGTTAATACTTTCCACATTGGACAGCGCCCAAGTTTGTTGGTTGTCCCAAGCTTGAAGTCCTTTGATTCTGACTTTGGTTTTAATACTTTCAGACAGTGCCCAACACAGCCCTCCAGTTTCTTCGTTGTCCCAAGCTTGAAGTCCACTGTGTTGCATCTGCAGAATATATATATATATATATATATATATATATATTTGTCCATTTTTTTAGACCGCTAGTTTGAGACCGTGATCGTCCCGCGACCATCTAGCCATCCCATGCCCACGGGGTGGCTCGAACTTGGGACCTCCCCCAAGTGAGCCCCCCTCTCTAACCATTTATTGTATATATGATTATATTATTCTTTGTCATGTTTCAAATATGAAGGAATTTTGGAGATATTTATATTATTGAAAATATAATGGACTATGACAATCATGGTTTTGCTCACCACAAAGTTGCAGGACTCCGCAGGATACCAGTTCTTTTGAGTCTAGATTTTTAAATATATGGCACAGAACAAGTTCATTGGGGAAAAAGAAAGGAGGTTTAAACAAAGATTGAAAATGATCTCTTTCTTGACTTCAAGTTGCCAAGGCATGGAGTAGGCAACAGATTTCAACATCGACACACAAACAGTAGTACTGTGTGAAGTGGACATCGCTTAAGAATTATCTCTCTAATTATTGAGAATTTGGATGTATGTATTATTCCGCACCTAGTTAAATATCAAGAGACCCGAAAAGTACTTGTTCTTGAGATATCGACAAGGTTTTTGTACTTCGCTCCAGGTTTTTTTTCCCCTCCCTGTAGTAGTTATATTATTTATTGTTGTTTTTTCTTTTAATTAATACACTATTTATAGCAAAACAAATATTATAATTGATGTAAATGATATAGAGAACTGTAATTGCCAAATAAGTCTTATAATGTCTACGAATTTTCAAAATGTGATATCAAAATTATTCTTAATTTATAAGTTATAAAATTTATTTTTAAGAACTGTAATAAATTGAGAACAGTTTTGCTAACTCATTTTGCAAATTAAGACAGCAGATTTGTTATCCCCAAACTTTGTGCCTCTCTCATATAAAAAAATATGAGTCTTACTAGTTATTAAAAAATAATAATATCCACAATTAGTGGGACCCATATATTTTATAGAAAATGGGACATTTTTGGTATATATGGTTTGGATATATCTGCTCCCCACACCTAACAATCTCTCAGGGGAGTTATTGTAAGCATCAATATGAGTTATTACTACGGGTGCAACTCGGACGGATTGGGTCGGGCTTGAAGTCAATTCGAGTCCAACCCGATGAATCATAAGTCTAATCCGAGCCCAAGTCCGGCCCGACGAGCCCAAGTCCGGTCCGACCTTGGGTTCAACATATGAAACCCAAGACCAAGTCCAGAGGATCGGATTTGGCTCGGGTTGAACTCGGATTGGATCGGGTTCTAATATAATATTTGAAATAATTTTAAACAAAAGTAATCTTAAACATATAATCAAATAGCAATCAAGTCTTTCATTACAAAATATAAACTAAAATATGATTTAAGATAAGGAGTTGAAGAGTTTAGGTAGAAAATAAAAATTAGAATTTAACTTTTTATTTAAGAAGTATGAAACAAAATATATATATATATATATATATATATATATATATATATATATATAATATAACTCGAACTCCGCTTTAACGAATGGGGATAATCAGGAACAATTTATTATTTCTGGTCGATCGGAACTAGCTGTGGCATATATGTTGCTCAGATCTATCATGTTCCGAACATAAAGAAGGTTGTGACAACTTGGGCAAAGCATGCTGAAGAAACTTACAGGAAGCCAGAAAAGTAGAACGGGAACTAGTTTTGATACTTCATCTTCTTAGCATTACTGAAGCCAAGTGGCAAAGTTACTAGAGGTCCATGTTGCCAAAGTAGCTTAGAATGGCAAAATAATGGTACAACACTAGTCAGTAATTAGTTTTTCATCATATACCAAAGAGCTTGGGCTTTGCATTATATATATATATATATATATATATATATATATATATATATATATATATATATATATATATAGGAAAATTCTACAATACATCCGCTGGAAATGGATGTATCGATACATCCGAAATCTGGACCGTTGGATGTTAATCCAACGGTTCAGGTTAAATTCAGATAAAATAATACAGGAGACATCATTTAATGCTGATTTAGACTTTTGACCTGTTGGTAACTTGCTTTAGCAGGTCATTCTTCACTTTAATTTTTTCAATGAACACCCTAAATTAACTCATATTTACTCTCTCAAAAGTCCATCCAATTTAATCTGAACATTTTTTTTTTGGGTTACAGACCATGGTAGTCGTGGTGGTGCTGGTGGTGGTAGAAAGAGAAACGGAGATGAAGAAGGAAATAAGAAACGGTTCGGATCGCGTCGAACGTCGTCGAGCACCCCTAGAACAACGAGGAGTACCAGCTGCGCCGAGAAGAATCGGTCCGCTTCGCGTCGGACGTCGTCGAGGCCTCCTCGAACAAGGAGAAGTACCAGCGGCGCCGCTCTAATTTTACTGCCCATGCCATTGTCTAAAATTTTATTTTTCATTTAACAATTTTAATATTTTGTTAATAAAGCTACATGTCATGGTGGTGGTGGTGAACTGAGGAAACCTGCTTCTGAGGTCTGGCGGATTATTTTTTAACTTTTCTAAAGATAATATTTTCGAGGAGAATATTTTTTTGGACAAAAAATGGCCATTCTCTTTGCTTTTAACACGGAGAATGGTACATTTAGGACGGAGAATGGTACATTTAGGACGGAGAATACGGCGAATGGTCATTCTCTTTGCTTTTAATATGGCGAATGGACGGTGAATACGGCGAATGGACGGAGAATGGCCATTCTCTTTGCTTTTAATATGGCGAATGGACGGTGAATACGGCCAATGGACGGAGAATGGCCATTCTCTTTGCTTTTAATACGGCGAATAGACGGAGAATGGTACATTTAGGACGGAGAATGGTACATTTAGGACGGAGAATGGACGGAAAATACGGCGAATGGCCATTCTCTTTGCTTTTAATACGGCGAATGGACGGTGAATACGGCGAATAGACGGAGAATGGCCATTCTCTTTGCTTTTAACACGGAGAATGGCCATTCTCTTTGCTTTTAATACGGCGAATGGACGGAGAATGGTACATTTAGGACGGAGAATGGTACATTAAGGAAGCCGACAAAAGCTCGTTCTCTCAAATCTCTTCTTTGTGTAAATTAAATCCAAGGAGGACACAATCCCTAATTTTAGTTATTGCTTAGCAGAGTCTGCTTAGTTGTTGTAAAATTGTGGTGTTGCTTCTGTGACACTTTCATCTTTAATCTCATGTTTTCTATGAATATGTGTTCTGTTTGATTTTGATTTAGTAATCTTTCCGTATTTAGTTTTTTTGTTTCATCTAACAATTTAATATTTTTGTTATAAATCTACAGGGCATGGTGGTGGTGGAAGGAGAAACGGAGATGAAGAAGAAAAGAAGAAGAAGTTCCGGTTCGCGGTGGACTTCGTCGAGTTCCTCAATCAAGCGGAATTAAACCACTTATAGAGTTCCTTAATTGGAGTTGATCACGATAACCTTTTGTAATTTTCAAACGGATAGTAGAATCTTCCTCGAGCCCTCCTCAATCAAACGGCTAGTAGAATCTTCCTCGAGCCCTCCTTAATCAAACGGCTAGTAGATTGTTTGCTAGTCTCGAAATCTATTTGTCTTTCCATCTTCCTCACTTTTTGTACTTCTCTCTTGCTATATATACAATAGTTTTCTTGTTTCATAGTACTATTATTCATTCTGAAATACATAGAATAGTTTTCTGAAATACAATAGTTTTCTTGTTCTCAAGATGTCTACTCGTGTGGGAGGAAATGTAGAAGACGTAGAAGATTGGATACCAAATCCAAATGAAATCTTCATTTCGCGTTTGTTGCGCAAGATTGAAGAACATCTGGCGACGATTTCAGCTGATGTTGCAAAGATAAAAATTGAACAAATGAAGTTTATCTCGGCGTTTGGATAAGATTGAAGAATCTCCAGCTTTGAAGGAGGCATCTTCATCTAGAGCATTTAATAATGTGAAGGTGGTTTCCGTTGAGTCTTCTTCCGAAGAGGAGGACGTGGAGCTACAGTCTCGTAGTAAAGCATTGGACCGATATCTCGCATTGGACGCTATAGAAGAAGAAGAAACTGACTTTAGCAGTCCTTCTAAAAGAATGCGTAGAAATATAAATCCGGTCACACCATCCAAAAATTTAATAAGGGGTTCAACCTCGAAGCCTAGCAATTGTACTAGTGTTTCTTCGAGATATTACGACTATTTTTTTGCAGATGATAGACCTGACGAGTAAGTAATATGAGTTTTGGTTTAATTCCAACAGTTTTTTTCTCCTAATTTATTCGTTTCTTTTCTTAGAGAAATAATATCATCTTGCAACAAAACCTATGTGTCTCGGTGGGAGATGAAGACCTTAGCTCCTTTAACGAGAATTACTAATGGGGTATGTATAGATAGTATATTTCTTCTTAGATGCCATCTATGTTTACTTCGATTCCATCGCTGACATTTTTAATGTTTTATTCAGATTGTAAGTATTGTCTCTGCTCTTCTCACCGCGGAGGAACGGAAAAGAACCTCCAATAAAGCTAAAGTATGGTTTTTACCAATAAGGATGTTGGTGAGTGAGCATTTTATTCTTCAATGCATATGCATTAACAATTTTCTCGTTTGTTTGTCCTTCGTAATGTATTAATTGATGTGTATGTAGAAAGCCTCGTTACCTCCATCCGTTAAAAGGCCTCATGAATTATGGAAGAAGTTTAAATACTTTCAGGATTACATGGGATCTTTAAGCACTTGTAAAGAGGTATTAATGTATTTATGTTTAATTATTAATCCTAATTTTCTAAAATTTACTAATTTGTTTTACCTAATTATCCTGATTCAGATATACATACCCATTCATTTGGGCGAACACTATACTCTTGCAAGAGTTGTGTTTAAAAACAGGACTGTTGAAATTTGGGACTCACTTGCATCTAAAGATGATCCGATTCAAAGCAGAACAGTTATAAAAGAAATTGTAAGCTCATATTTATCAATTTTTATGAATTGAGTACAAGATACGCATTATAATAATACATATTGTTTTCTGGTAATTGTAGCTTTCAAATTTGGATATCTTTCTCCAAGAAGAGATTTTGAAGCTGAGAGATGCTAGGTTCAGCTTTTCTACTTTTGCAATAAAACGTCCTTCTTATGTTCCCCGCCAAGGCAATTTAGTTGATTGTGGAATTTTTTTAATTGCATTCATGAAAGACCGATGTAGCCTGGACTACCGTTCTATCGATGTAAGTATGAAAATATGTCGTCAAAAACTTCAACTTTTTAGAGCAATATTTTTGATGTTATGTTTGTTATATGCAGTTTGATGCGGAAAAGGAAAGACGCATAGTTGCTGAATGGATTACAACTTCAGAGCACAATGATGAGCTAAAAAAGAAGTCCAATCTGGTTGAATATGGAAGACGATGATTTTTTTTTCTTCTTCTTTTATATTTAATGTATGGAAAGCCCTAATGTATTATGTTCATTTGTTTTGTTGAGTTGTAATGACATTTTTGCCAAACGGCTTCAATTCTTTTTGATTAAGCAGAATTATTTCTGTCCTTCAGATTAATATAATTAAGCAGAAAAGAGTCTTTTGCCCTTCCATCGAATGACATTTTTGCCCTTCTAATTAATTCAAAATACCCCCAAACCCTTTTATTAAAAAAAGAAAAGGGAAAAAGAAAACCGTTTCGGAGCTTCCTCTTCTTCCATACTCCACTCTGTACTCAAACCTAGGTCATTCTCCTCCAAAATCTTCAAACCTTCCTTCCCATTCGTAATATTCACACAATGTCGACATCAGCGGCAGAATCATCACCGGCAGCATTACCAAATAGAGAAGATGCACCAGTAACAGAAAATCCAAAAGCGACAGACGGAGAACGACGGAAACCCTATTCTAAGAAAGTTGCAAAAAAGAAAAAGGAAAAAGTTGCTAAACAAAAAGAAGTGCAAGAAGAAGTGCAAATAGAAGGTATAACTTTGATTTTATGTTCGCAAATTCTGTATATATTTCAAGGAAAATGACATTCTCCGTCATAAAACGCATTTGAATGTTAAATTCTATTCGCTGTTTAATTTAGAACGGATAATGTCATTCTCCGTCTAACTTGAAACGGAGAATGCCGTTCCCAGTGTTAAAACCCATAAGAATGGCCATTCTCCGACCTAATTTTTGGTTTTTTTTTTGTTTTGCAGAAAGAAAATCTGTCAGGAATAAGGATTCAAGACTTTTTCGTTCTACCTTCAAGCCAATGCTAAATCTTATGGAGGAGGTCAATCGAGATGCTGGCCGTTTACCTGAGCCAGTTATTGGTTCCTTGAAGAATACCTGTTTCTGGAATTTTGTCGAGATTTTCTACCAAAACAGAGTCCACGTCTCCGAAATGGCCAAGGTAACGGAAGGGCTTGAGAATTTAATTGCAAGTTACACAGAAGAAGAAGATGGCGTCGGGTGCTTTGAATTGAGCACCACTGTTAAAATCGCGCCAAGCGTCAAGGATATGGCAGTCATATTCGGTCTACCGCTGAATGAAGAAAGCGTTGATGATGTTTCTTACAGAAGATTGATAAAGGAAAAACAACAGCAGCCCACACCACCAGCATCATTGAGCCTGTGCAGAGATTATTTCACAAGATTGCTGGCTAATACTAAGGGCAAACACTCAGAAGTCACGAATAAGGAAGTGAGAGACAAGTTCTTTGAATTGTTACGACGGCTTCGTGGCGGAGATAACGCTGTTAATCCAGATGATTTGGCCAAGCTAATAATCTTCCACTTGTGCCAAACAGTATTCTTCACAAAGTCTGGCGGTTCAAATTTGCCGTACAGATTCTTGGCCTTGGTAGACAGTGTGGACGTCATCAACAGTATATGCTGGCCAAGGTTAATCCTGGCATATGTAATGGATAGCATAAAGAGGAGTAGAAGCAAAACTGAACAGGAGGATTACTCAATGGCTTTCCACAAATTGGAAGGTTGCACAATATACTTCCTCTATTGGTTTGCAGAACATAGTAAATTTGTGGAAAGGAAGTTCGCCCCAATTCCTGATTACCCAAGATTTTTCACATGGAATGGGTACGATATCTCAAACTTCCTCAAGGCTGAATATCACAACAAAATAAGATCGAAGATGATATTGGAAGATCTGGTTATACCTGTTGGGGAAGAAGAAGGGCACAAAGAAGATGAGCCACCTGTAGAAGAAGTTGAAAAAGAGGGAGAGGAAGAACACCAAGAAGCAGGTGGGAATAATTTTGATGAACAACGGATACCACCGCATCATGAAATGGACGCTGTGATGGACGACTCAGCAAAGGAATTGGAGGATTTGAGAAGACATCATTCTGATATTCTTGCGCAGAATGGAGAACTGAAAGAAAAGTTGAAAGAGATGGAGGCACAAGGAGCGCAGTTACGTGCAGCCAACTTTGAGAATGCCATACTCAAAGAAAAGCTGAAAGAGCTCCAGGCAGAAGAAGAGCAACAACGTGCAGTCAACGTTGTGATGGAGGGCTCTGTGCATGAACTGGAGGATTTGAGAAAACATCATTCTGATATTCTTGCGCATAATGAAGAACTCAAAGAAAAGTTAAAAGAGATGGAGGCACAAGGAGCGCAGTTACGTGCAGCCAACCTTGAGAACGAGAAACTCAAAGAAAAGCTGAAAGAGCTCGAGGCACAAGAATCACAACAACGTGCAGTCAACGTTGTGATGGAGGGCTCTGTGCATGAACTGGAGGATTTGAGAAAGCAGAATTCTGTTCTTAAATCAGATCTACATGCACAAGGTAAAATCTTTTCTATTTCAAATTTCTGATTTGTAATCTTCCAGGAGAATGACTATTCTCCGTGTACTATAACACGGAGAATAGTCATTCTCCGTGTTATTTGGAACGGATAATTGCTATTCCCTATCATTTCGATACTGAAAAGGTTATTCTCCGTGTAATTCCAAACGGAGAATTCTATTCTCCGTATTATATTACACGGAGAATGTCATTCTCCGTGTTAGGTTCACATCATACATTTCATTGTTGTTTGTTTTATTTCAGAGCGAACAACCAAACAACTCAGAGAAACAAATGAAAGGCTCGTTGAGGAGAAAAGGGAGCTTCAAAATAAAGTTGAATCGTTTAATATTGAAGCCAATAAAAAGGATTGGAAAATTAAAGATCTCGAAGCCATGGTTGAAGTACTTCAGAATGAGGAGTTTCAAGCAGCTGCTGAACCTGCTGCTCTAAGAGAAGTCAGAAGAAGAGGAGGAGGATCGGGGGGAAAGAGGTTAATAAAAAGCAATACAGTTGGAGAGGCTAATAAAAAGCGGAAGGTTAATGCCGCTCCGAAATCCCGTAAAGACGCCAAAATGGCTGAATTAAAGAAGAACCACGTCATACTAAGGGAATGCGATGAACTCTTACTTTGGAAATATGCGGATGAAGAGCTGAAGAAACAATACATCGACATCGTAATTCCCAGAAAGAATTCTCCAAAGTATGTATTCTGAACCCTTTTTTCGTTCGTTTTTTATAGACTTTTTTCACAATTATGTAATGAAAATCTATCTTTATTAATTTAATCTAAACTAAATTTATGTGCAGTGATATGGTATACGAATTTTATCCGAAAGAGGGTGAAAATGGAGTTTCAGTCCAGCTGTCGGCAGTAGACATGCAAGACATACTCAACTATGACGACATGGAGGCTGGCATACTGGACATAATAATAAGGAAGCTGAGAGAAATTCAAGGCAGTAGAAGGTGTGCCCCGTCTAGTTTGAAGGAGGTGTCATTGATCCAGAAAAAAAAAGCCGCCGTCCCAATCACATAAGTGGTCTGCATTCATGATGGCCCACACATTGGTAAGAATTCAAACAGAAAAATCCATATTCATGTGTAAACCGATGATGAGTGAAAGAATAAAATTACTCATGATATTGTGTATTGTTTTTGGGAAATAGACCATCGCTCAACGTGCCAATGAAGAAAACGCAAAACCCGGCGCCTTTGAAGACATCCAAACATATTTTGTAGACTTCGTCATGGGTTTGGAGGACGACATAGAGTTGCTATTCATCCCACTCTTTAATGCATACATCAAACACTATACTCTGCTCACATTCAACTTTATCTCCTATGACTGGACACACTACAACTCCTTGAGGCTAACCACGTACGATACGTGCAAGGTGGATGCAGAATTAATGAAGAAAACCTTAGAGCCTATCGTCAGGAGAAAAGTTGATATGATGAGGGGGAGATGCCCGACGAAGAAGGAGTATGAGAGCAAAGTGCTGAATTATTCTCTAACTTGCCCACAACAACTGGCACCCAACTGCCTCTTGTACACGGCTTATTATATGAATATGTTGACGACTCCTCCCTTCGAAATACCGAAAGGAAATGACAAGGAAACTCACCAGAAGATTACAAAGATGAGGTTGTCATGGGCTAAGGAGTTGCTTTCAAGCAAATGTGTAAAACGAACCTAGCAATGACATTGTAAAACAACAATGTAATTATGATGTAATTGGGCAAGGAACTTCTGTCTTTTATAAGCTCTGCTTTTATAATATAATCATTTTTGAATTACATTTACATTGTCAAAATCATGAAAAGTTTTGACTTTTATTTACATATGAAACAACTCGAACTCATGCGCCAAAAGGGCAGTCATTTTTATAATAAGATCTCCCAAATTCTGCCATTTATTGGCAAAATTTAACAACTCGAACTCATGCGCCAAGCTGCAGTCACTTTTATTGTCATTAATACCAATGAAACTGTCATTTACATGGCATTAATACCAATGAATTCTTCCATTTATATGCCATTTATTCCTAATGAATCTGCCCCTTCGGATTATATTCTCCGTTTTAGTAGTAACGGAGAATGGAATTCTCCGTTTATTTCGGAACGGATAATAACATTCTCCGTCTGTCTTGAACAACATATTAAAATGTTATTCTCCGTTTAGTTTGAAAAAAAGAATGAAGATGAGCTTGATGAGAATATAACGAGGTTGGTATGGACTAAGAAGACTACAATAATGATGTTGGTATGGGCTAAGAATTAGATTTCAAGAGAACTTATGTCTTTTATAATGTCTGCTCTGCTGTCTTTTATAATAAAATCCTTTTTGAGTAAGATTTACATTGTGATAACCACGAAAAGTTTGACTTTTTGAGTCATATGTACATTATGAAAGTTTGAAATACTACATAAAATCCTACTATCAAGAAAAAAGTTGAATGTGAGCTGCGTCCAGGCATCGCAGAGCAATGGAAGTCCTTGAGGCAAAGGAATTCCTTGAGGCAGTGGGTTCCTTTGCCTCAGTAAGTTCCTTTGCTCGGAGGATGCACGATGAAGTGACTTGCCTCAAGGAGTCATCCTACGGTTCCTATGCTCTGAAGATGCACGATGAAGTGGCTTCCTTGTATTTCTTGTGTCTGTATCCCGCATTCGAACAACACCAACTACGGATCGTCACCATACCAGATTTGTTTTTCTTTACCTCGTTCTTTCTAATACTGAAACCATATGCTTTTGAATAAATCTGGTAGAATGTTCCTGCTTCTTCAATAGAGTTGAACTGTAGGCCAACAATATCTTCTTCTAAGAGCTTGGTTGGATCTTTATTAATGTTGGTAGATTACAATATTTTTTTCATCGTCGCTGCATCGAAATCCAATGGAGATTCATCGGCGTCCCTAAGAACAGAATAAAACAAAATAAACATGAGAAATAGATGTAAAAATATAATGCATTTCTTAAATACATTAGAAAGGGTGATACGAAATAACATTTCATTGTTTGAGTTGATGTCTTCATCTTGTTCTTTACTGTCTCCTAAGCTAACATCTTCCAAACTTTGCTCATCATCCAAATCATATGACAGTCCTCTTGAAAGGAGGCTTTCTTCATCGACTAAATCTTCCACACGACGATCACTTTCTCCATGTGACGTCGACATTGAAGAAAATAGAGTGTGTTAGAAACCAGCAGAAGAAACGAAGGACAAGAAACAATAGAAGAAGAAAGAGTAATGATATTATCGTACCTCCATATTGACCCTCTATATATAGCCCTCCCATATGATGTGGCATGTTAAATAAATGAGCTTTTTAGCATTTTCCTAAATTAATAGTGTGTCATCTGACATGACTGATGACATGGCAAATTTTAATCCAAAAAGTTAACAACCCAATTTTCTCCATAATACTTCAACGTTAATATCAAAGTTATTTTAGTGTTAATATTAATTTATGTTAATATTAATGTTAAGGTTAATGTTAATATTAATATTATTGTTAATGTTAACGATAATATTAATATTAATGTTAATGTTAATCTGGAATATTAACTTTAATGTTAATTTTTAATTTTAGTTTTATTTACAAAAAAATTTGCCACGTCAGCTGCCAGATCAACATGTCACGTCAGCTGCCACGTAAGGATGGATAGTTTGAAAGTGCAATTTGGTGGTACAAAAAACATTATTCAGGAAGAAACAACTTCTAGCAAGGCAACAACACAACCTTTTCGTCTTCATTGTAACTCCGCCACGTGGCCCTCTTTTTTATGGCTCATGAAAAATCTTGAGTGATTCTAGGAGCAAGCTTAATTTTAAGGAAACAACTTCCAACAAAACTTTCTCGTCTTCTGGGTACGTGCCTTATTAAAATGTGTAGCTAATAACGCATGAGGAAGTTTGTTATTTTGTAGGATAACACATGCAGCAGCATTTAATGCTACGAAACCCTATTGTCTTGTTATGATGTATTGTGTATCCTATGTGGCATGAAGCAGAGCCGCAGAAGACAATAACTTGCATAGGCGGCTATATTGACAAATGACAAGAAGTTTAAAAAGTCATCTCCAATGCAAAAAAAGTATTGAGAAGACAATATAAAGTAATTTTTTACGACTTCCAAGACAACCTTTGCTCTTCTAATGATATGGTATCAGTGTTTATTATTAAATTGTGTAGAATAACGCATGCAGAGCATTTAATGCTATGGGAACATGTGAGAGAGAACCCGAGAGAGAGAGAGAGAGAAAGAGAGTGTGGGAGATGGGATAAAGAGGAAGGATCGAGCTCGACTAGATTTTAAACTTAAAATTCAATTTTTGGTTATCATTACTAATAACTAGTTGGCACGTACTAGTTTAGACGAACACTAACCGAGCCCAGAGCAACGTGACATCAGCTAGCTAGGTTTCTAATACCGTGGCATTCATGTTAATTTAAACATTTACAATTTTATTGAAACTAATATGACTACTAAAATTAAAAATAGTTTTGGATTTAACATTTACTTCAAACAAGTTAAATTTAAAATTGCATTCTTTTTATTTAAAATGTAATTGGAACTACAATTAATACTAACATTCGCTTGTCCCCTAGTTTAAGTCATATTTCCCTCGATGCTAGGCTTGACGTAGCCCTTGCTTATCAAGTCGTTGCACGAACACATTAGAAAAGAGTTTTGTTGGGCTATCGAAGTATAGCAAGCACCGTCCTGTATCACGTGCATTTGTTAAGCAGTAAAAGGGTGTGAAGGCCACTGGCAATGTCAAGACATCACGGACTATAGCTGGGTTAGACGACGACCCTTTTGCTGTTGGCCGAATCGGTCCCTTGGCCTTGGAATGGATTGGTTGAAGGAGCAATACACAAGAATAGACTGCCATAGCTGGGTTAGACGACGACCCTAGATTCTCGACAGGTTGTAATATCTAACTGTTGTTAGATAGTAGAACTAGACAGCGTTCTACGTCGTTTCTGCGGTGTAGGCTGGGACGCTGTTACGTTATGGAATGCCCTTACTCCGGGTGCGGGTCGTGATAGGGTGCGCAAGAAAGGAACACTGTCGCTATCGATTCGGTCGAGACCGATAGGTTAGGATCGATTGACTCGATCGAACGGGAACGGTTGAATTAAGATCCATTCTCTCGCCTGAAGTAAACTCAATGTGAGTGGCTATGTCTTAATAACTAAAAGGAAAATATGCCTTCGCACGGTTATTGACAACTTGTCGACAACGTAGTTTCCTCGATCAGCACAGGTTTAGCGGGGACTTGCATCGGAGCTAGCTACTTGCGTTGAAAGGACCCCGATTAACAAAGCTATACGTCCAGGATGGTTCCAGAGAAGCCATTCCATAACGTGACATCGTCCCAGCCTACATCGCAGAAACGACGTAGAACGCTGTCTAGTTCTACTATCTAACAACAGATATAATATCAAAACCTGTCGAGAATGATCAACTACGAATGGAGGACAAGCAATGTCAATATAATATACTCAATAAGCTATGATATTGTTGCGACCGTCCAGTGTAGGTATTTATGTATGGTATTTATGGTGCACATCATCTTAATTCAACCTAGTAGTTCAAAGGAGGGATTTATGTATGGTATTTATTGTCACGCCCCGATCCTGCAGAGTCCTTTTCGTCCTCGCTTCGGGCTCTTTGTGACCGTTCATCCTCGCTAAGGCGTGATGCCGTGCAAGTCTAAGTTGTGCTTGCACAAGGCCAAGACCTGAAACAAGACAAGATAGACAAGTTTGACAATACGCAGCGGAACGTATCGCAGATAATTGAAGCAGCAGCGGACATATTTCAGAATACAAGTATTGAACACAATGGTAACAAGAACATTTCTCTTTATTGATTTTATTTGAACAGATTACAAGCTCTCGATTCTCTCTGACACAATGTTACATTCTCTCAGAACTTTACAGATTACAATGATCCCGTTCCCATACATTACATCCTTTTATATACAAAACCAAACTCTTACACAGATGTCATCTCTTGGCATCTCTTCTGATTTCTGGCTCCTGAGGATGAGGCTCGGGCTATCGCTTCGGACTATCCTTCTCGATGCATGGTGCACCTGCATGCAGACTGATGATGGGTCAGTATATCAGCATACTGGTGAATTGTGAACAAAGAGCTACATTTGTCTGAAACGATCACTGTTCATTTAGTGAGAAAACGTTTCTTGTGATGTGATCTTGCTAGTTTTACCTAGATTCATTCCATGCATATAGAGTCAGTTTACATATCTTTTGAAAACACATCTTTGAAAAGCCACAATCATTTCAAGCATACAAGGGACTAATCATTTCAAGCACGATACTTATTATCGTGGAGTGCGCAACGTGTTTCATGAGCATATCTTTTCTTTTGTTCGAGCAACTGTTAGGGACAATATTAAGCATGGTATCATATCTTTTCTTTAGTGGAAACATAGCACTTCTTTGTAACAGATTAATCTTTGAAGCAATTCATATATCAAACTCAAGCAATAATGTGTATCACTTTTCAGTGATTCTTACCATAGTCGATCGTCCATCCCTGCACAAGACAAGGATTAGCATAAACATTATAAAACCAACATTATCATTCCCTGTTCGTCTCTGCTTTAACTCTTGTAAAAATATTCTTTTAACTCTTGTCAATATGCAGCATGACAATAACTCTTGTGGTCCATGGGCAATACCCATATTAGCAGTCGGAACTTCTTGCCCAACTACTAATAGACTGACACCCCCTCTTTCTGTGGGGACTTCTAGCCCCAGGTGTCCTGTTCTCTCCTAGGCCGATCGACTCCGGGCGCCCCCAGAATCGTCGAGAGACTACCACTTGTGCACAAGCCGTCTAGACCAATGCAAATGCAACTATCATATAAAACAATCATGCATCAATCAAGCAACTTGCAAACATATTCATCTTCTTCTTTTCATGCCTTTGCAGATATACGACACGTTCAATTCGTGCCTTTCTTTTATTTAGGTCAACATGTACAAGTCCGTCTGTACATGTCTATAATTCTCAGGCATACAAGCAGCAAGCAATGATCAAGCATTCAATTCGATTCATTTGTTTTCTCTTATCCTATCAAGCATGACAAGCATCATTTCAGTTCTTATTAGCAGGCAATGAGTCTTCTTATTAGCATGCTGATTATTTCTTTTCTTGTTCTTAGCATGGCATGGTTCTCTTTATCAAGGCAACATTCAAATCTTAGCGAGGCAACATATGAATTCTCTTAAAGCATACTCAAGGATTTAGCATCTTATTATTAACAAAAGCATTCAATCAAAAATTCAGATTCTTAAGGCGTAAGCGAATCAGCAAATGAGACTTCGTCCACTCACCCAGATTAATCGTCTTCTGTTGCAGAGCCAGCAATCCGATCTTTCTGTTTATCTAGTGCCTTCGCGGAGCGGGGCACTACATAATTACCCACCGAAAAGAAGTTTCGTCCTCGAAACTTAAGGAGAAACTTACGATATCCTTAGCAGCGATAGTCCTCATCCTTCGCCATCATCAATCCATGAAATCACAATTCAGATCATATCAAAACTCTTGTTCAATCAAGCATTTCAATCTCAATTAATCAAATCGGTAAAACATTGCCGGCATCATAAAAATATTTACGGACTTATTGTATGGAACGTTCATCTCATTATTGATATCGAGTAGGCAACAGAATTTCGATCAGAAGACATGTACAAATTCAATTGAATCAAAATTGGCTAGAGGATCGTGTTGCTCTGATACCATTCTGTCACGCCCCAATCCTGCAGAGTCCTTTTCGTCCTCGCTTCGGGCTCTTTGGGACCGTTCGTCCTCGCTAAGGCGTGATGCCGTGCAAGCCTAAGTTGCGCTTGCACAAGGCCAAGACCTGAAACAAGACAAGATAGACAAGTTTGACAATACGCAGCAGAACGTATCGCAGATAATTGAAGCAGCAGCGGACATATTTCAGAATACAAGTATTGAACACAATGGTAACAAGAACATTTTTCTTTATTGATTTTATTTGAACAGATTACAAGCTCTAGATTCTCTCTGACACAATGTTACATTCTCTCAGAACTTTACAGATTACAATGATCCCGTTCCTATACATTACATCCTTTTATATACAAAACCAAACTCTTACACAGATGTCATCTCTTGGCATCTCTTCTGATTTCTGGCTCCTGAGGATGAGGCTCGGGCTATCGCTTCGGACTATCCTTCTCGATGCATGGTGCACCTGCATGCAGACTGATGATGGGTCAGTATATCAGCATACTGGTGAATTGTGAACAAAGAGCTACATTTGTCTGAAACGATCACTGTTCATTTAGTGAGAAAACGTTTCTTGTGATGTGATCTTGCTAGTTTTACCTAGATTCATTCCATGCATACAGAGTCAGTTTACATATCTTTTGAAAACACATCTTTGAAAAGCCACAATCATTTCAAGCATACAAGGGACTAATCATTTCAAGCACGATACTTATTATCGTGGAGTGCGCAACGTGTTTCATGAGCATATCTTTTCTTTTGTTCGAGCAACTGTTAGGGACAATATTAAGCATGGTATCATATCTTTTCTTTAGTGGAAACATAGCACTTCTTTGTAACAGATTAATCTTTGAAGCAATTTATATATCAAACTCAAGCAATACATGTGTATCACTTTTCAGTGATTCTTACCATAGTCGATCGTCCATCCCTGCACAAGACAAGGATTAGCATAAATATTATAAAACCAACATTATCATTCCCTGTTCGTCTCTGCTTTAACTCTTGTAAAAATATTCTTTTAACTCTTGTCAATATGCAGCATGACAATAACTCTTGTGGTCCATGGGCAATACCCATATTAGCAGTCGGAACTTCTTGCCCAACTACTAATAGACTGACACCCCCTCTTTCTGTGGGGACTTCTAGCCCCAGGTGTCCTGTTCTCTCCTAGGCCGATCGACTCCGGGCGCCCCCAGAATCGTCGAGAGACTACCACTTGTGCACAAGCCGTCTAGACCAATGCAAATGCAACTATCATATAAAACAATCATGCATCAATCAAGCAACTTGCAAACATATTCATCTTCTTCTTTTCATGCCTTTGCAGATATACGACACGTTCAATTCGTGCCTTTCTTTTATTTAGGTCAACATGTACAAGTCCGTCTGTACATGTCTATAATTCTCAGGCATACAAGCAGCAAGCAATGATCAAGCATTCAATTCGATTCATTTGTTTTCTCTTATCCTATCAAGCATGACAAGCATCATTTCAGTTCTTATTAGCAGGCAACGAGTCTTCTTATTAGCATGCTGATTATTTCTTTTCTTGTTCTTAGCATGGCATGGTTCTCTTTATCAAGGCAACATTCAAATCTTAGCGAGGCAACATATGAATTCTCTTAAAGCATACTCAAGGATTTAGCATCTTATTATTAACAAAAGCATTCAATCAAAAATTCAGATTCTTAAGGCGTAAGCGAATCAGCAAATGAGACTTCGTCCACTCACCCAGATTAATCGTCTTCTGTTGCAGAGCCAGCAATCCGATCTTTCTGTTTATCTAGTGCCTTCGCGGAGCGGGGCACTACATTTATGGTGCACATCATTAGAACGAGTTACGACCGTCAAGTGTTGTGATAAGCTATGACATCAGTAGGTTTGGGATCCTTCGTACGGTTATGGACAACTTGTCGACAACGTAGTTTCCTCGATCAGCACAGGTTTAGCGGGGACTTGCATCGGAGCTAGCTACTTGCGTTGAAAGGACCCCGATTAACAAAGCTATACGTCCAGGATGGTTCCAGAGAAGCCATTCCATAACGTGACAGCGTTCCAGCCTACACCGCAGAAACGACGTAGAACGCTGTCTAGTTCTACTATCTAACAACAGATATAATATCAAAACCTGTCGAGAATGATCAACTACGAATGGAGGACAAGCAATGTTAATATAATATACTCAATAAGCTATGATATTGTTGCGATCCGTCCAGTGTAGGTATTTATGTATGGTATTTATGGTGCACATCATCTTAATTCAACCTAGTAGTTCAAAGGAGGGAATTATGTATGGTATTTATGGTGCACATCATTAGAACGGGTTACGACCGTCAAGTGTTGTGATAAGCTATGACATCAGTAGGTTTGGGATCCTTCGCACGGTTATGGACAACTTGTCGACAACGTAGTTTCCTCGATCAGCACAGGTTTAGCGGGGACTTGCATCGGAGCTAGCTACTTGCGTTGAAAGGATCCCGATTAACAAAGCTATACGTCCAGGATGGTTCCAGAGAAGCCATTCCATAACGTGACAGCGTCCCAGCCTACACCGCAGAAACGACGTAGAACGCTGTCTAGTTCTACTATCTAACAACAGATATAATATCAAAACCTGTCGAGAATGATCAACTACGAATGGAGGACAAGCAATGTCAATATAATATACTCAATAAGGCTATGATATTGTTGCGACCGTCCAGTGTAGGTATTTATGTATGGTATTTATGGTGCACATCATCTTAATTCAACCTAGTAGTTCAAAGGAGGGATTTATGTATGGTATTTATGGTGCACATCATTAGAACGGGTTGCGACCGTCAAGTGTTGTGATAAGCTATGACATCAGTAGGTTTGGGATCCTTCGGATATTGGTCTAGCAACCTGTATCGAAGCGATCATAGTCTTACACATAAGGATGCCAAAGATGCATTACGGTGCGAACCGTCCATGGTCATTGCGTGATGACAGACCATGGTCATTGCTGCGACAGACCATAGAGAACTTGCATCAGCTAGCTATGGCAGCAGTGGAGAGAGGTGCACCGGCTACAGTTCAGGGAGCACCATGACTCCCTAGCAGATCACATATCGCTCTAATAACTCAAATCATATTTTATATTTATTGTCGTATCTTATATTCCAGTTCAGCTTTACTTTCCGTATTTCTCACCATGCTATGTTTCCATTACTCACATGCTCTACCTGCTTTTATACTATACCATGATTTGAGACTAAGTTCTATTTGAAAGAAGGGTTACAACCCCGGTCCTTGTTTGGTCCAAGGGTTGTAACTCGGCTTCATATGGTTTTCCAAGTCGCCTATATCTTTGTCTTGTATTTCATTATAATGTCTCTTATAGTATTTGTCAATTCATATGGAAATGCTGTTGGTGTTTGTACTTGCTCATTTTTCTGACAGGATACCGTTGACATATTACAATTGTCTCGTGTGACTGATTGCCCGACCTATTTTGGGGTCGATTCTGATGGAGTAGACCCGGGCTGTGGCTTTTTAGTAGAGCCACTAGACTTTGCTCACCCTGATTAGTGTAGCTTAGTTAGGTTTGCCTGGCCTACGAGCTAGCTAGTACTTTTTAGACTTTGCTCACCCGGGCTGTGGCTTTTTCTGATGGAGGCATAATGTATGGAACAATGTACTCCTTTGTGAGCTAGAGAGATCATGAGCGTTGTAGCCAATTGGCATGATGAGTTGGGCTATTCAGAGCCATTGTAACGTTTTCCTTCCGCTGCTTATGTTATCAATTTGAGCTATAAACACTATTGTGAATCTGTTATCTTGTCTTGCACGAGCGCAACTCCAGGCTCGTACGGCATCACGCCCCAGCGATGACGATGATTCGGGTGAAAACTTGATAATGATGAAGACGGTAACTCGGTCGACAAACGTAAGTATCGAGGTATGATCGAAATTTTTTTACAGTAGCATTAATATTAAATCTACATTGGCTTTTCTGTTAATTTAAAATTTACAATATAATTAAAACTAATATTACAAAAATGCTATTTGCTCCCAAAAAATTTGGGTGATACCATCTTCCATTATGTGGCATATGACATGGTTGCTAACATGACAGCTGACATGGCAAAATTTAACAATAAAATTAATATTAAAATGAACATTAATAGTAAATAAATAATTTAATATTAAATTAACATTGATTAATATTAACATTAATATTAACATTAACATTAGCATTAGCATTAACATTAATATTAATATTGACATTAACCTTAATATTAAAAAAATTTGGGTAATTAATTTTTGGGGTTAAAATTTGCCATGTCAGCTGTTATGTCATCTGCCATGTCAGATGCCACATAATGGGAGATGGCATCACCCAAATATGTTGGGAGCCCAAACGACTAATTGCTAATATTAATACAGTGGCATTACCGTTATTTCCCAATAGATTCGTGACTTGTTCGGTCACACCCCTCCACGAGCGGGTTACATACACCCGCGTAAACGAGGGTTAAATAGCCTTTTCCAAAGAAGAGAACCCATCCGACTAGAGAGAAACAAAGGAAAGAAGAAGAAGAACAGTCGCAATGGAGAGGAGCAAGATCAACTGCAGCGGATGGGCCGTCATCCCTACCGAGATTCTCTCGATGATACTGGTACTGTCGGGGATGCCGACGGACGAGGTAATGTGCAACGTGGCCCCAGTTTGCCGTTCGTGGTGGAAGGCGCTCAACGGTCCCTTAGACTATTGGTCCAACGTCGACTTGGTACAGTGGTGCCGGAGGACCCAGCAAACCGCTGAGATTAGTTTGACCGTAATGAAGCTCGTGGCTCGCAGTGAGGGACATCTAGGGTCCCTCTCCGCGTACAAGCTCGACGAAGCAGCCTTCTCTTTTGCATGTTTAAGGCCAGTGCAAAATTTTATTTGGTCTTATTCTAATACTTTATTTTTTCTATTACAAAATTTTACGTATACTTTTGTTAATTTCTATTGATGTTTTCCCATTTTTATAATACAGTGGGAAATTTCTAAGGGTTCTGCACATTCCGAAGTGCGACGTGAGTGATGAAACTTTCGTGAGACACTTGGAGTTTCTCCCTGTGCTGGAAGAACTCGACATTAGCTACTGCCTCTACATCACGTCGACTGGAATAATTTCCGCCGGAAATTATTGCCGCCGTCTGGTCAAGCTGAGTAGGGACATGCCCCCTCCATCTTACATGCTCAGGAACAGATTCGTGAAGAACACGAAAAATGAGGCGGAGGGAAAGGCCGTGGCTGATTCGATGCCGCGTCTCGAGCACCTACATATGGGATTCGGCATGTTCAATGGAGACACGCTGCGATCTATCATATGCAACTGCAAGGGTCTTCGCCTGCTCGACATACGTGGGTGCTTCAACGTGATCTTCGACGACGAACTCTGGAAAATTTGTTATTCAATTCAGACGTTTAAAAAACCCTTTGATAATGTAATCCCAGTACCAGGAGAACCTGTGTACGAGTGGTATAATGATTTAGATACGATCTATCATTCCTGGGGTGAATGGTGAAAACATTAGCATGCATGCATGCATGCATTTCTTTATACTCCCTCCGTCCCAAAAATATAGTCCTATTTCTATTTTCACCAAGATTAAGAAAATCCAATTAATATGTCCAACAAAACAAAATCTCTCCAATTTGCCCCTTATAGAAGTTTTGAATTTTGATTTTGTACTTATTGTGATCTCTAATTGGGTTAATGAATGCCATTAAATCTCTATTTGGATTTATTTAATGATATCACATTCTACTATGTAAATTAAACTTTGGAGACAATATTTTGGCAAATTTTAGTTTGAATTTTGGAGGCAATATAAACTAAAGTGTCTTTTCAGTATCCATCATTAGAGCTCAAGTATATTTTCAAAATACAACTCTTAAATGCATAGAGAATTGTAGAGTTTATCTTGATATAATTGCAGTTTAAATAAGGCTAAAATTGTAAATTACTCCACAAAGATCCATTATATAAAAAGAAATGGGCTATAATATGGGACAAACCAAAAAGGAAAGTGAGACTATATTTTTGGGACGGAGATTTTTTATGAGTTCGATTCTCCATTTTGAGCAAATTTTACTTTTGTCAATACTAATTTGTAACATGATTATTTTTTTATAAATAAAATGGACTGTGATATAATGACGCCTAAGACGGCTCACTTCTGAGATTTCGACATTTCCCAACACAGATTTTACCATTAATACAACATCTCAGTGTAATCATATCCAAGAGATTTCACCATTTCCCAACACAGATTTTACTTTATTCAAAATGAATTCTCCGTCCTATATGGACCATTCTCCGTCCTACATGTATCATTCTCCGTCCTACATTCCGCATTCTCCGTCCTAATGTACCATTCGCCGTCCTAAATGTACAATTCTCCGTCCTAATGTACTGTTTGGGAAGGGTGGAAAGTGGGAGGAAAGAAAAAGTTGAGGGGAAAGTGAGAGGAAAATTTTAAATGATGGTGTTTGGAAAGGGGGAGAGAACATGGGGGAGGAAAATTTGAGAGAAAAAAGTAGGTGGGTCCCACCAAAAAATTTTCCTCCCAAATGTGGGAGGAAAATGGAGAGAGATGAGAGGAATTTGAGTGAATTTACCCAACCACCCCTCAAAAAGTTAATATTAAAGCATCATTTGAGAATACCAAGGAGGAAATAGTAATTATACCTATATCCATAAACAAATAAAAAATTGTTTTTAAACTTTTCCTTCCCCTACTTTTTGTCCATCCAAACAAAGGAAGGGAAAATTAACTTTCCTTTCATTTTACTCTCCTCCATTTTCCTTCCCTCAAATTTTCCTCTCCCTCCCCACAAATGTTCCCAAACACAGTGTAAATGTACCATTCTCCGTGTTAGAGGAACGGAGAATGGCCATTAACAGCCAAACAGCCAAACTAATTCATAGCCTTCAAAACCAATTTATATAGATTCAATTCAAAACTAAACAGCCAAACTATTTAAAATTCACAACCCTACAGAACAGTCCTAAATGTACCATTCTCCGTCCTATATGGACCATTCTCCGTCCTACATCTATCATTCTCCGTCCTACATTTACCATTCTCCGTCCTAATGTACCATTCGCCGTCCTAAATGTACAATTCTCCGTCCTATAGAGGAACGGAGAATGACCTATTAACAGCCAAACAGCCAAACTAATTCATCTTCACGAGCCTTCAAAACCAATTATATAGATTCAAAACAAAACTAAACAGCCAAACTATTTAAAATTCACAACCCTACAGAACATTCCTAAATGTACCATTCTCCGTCCTAAATGTACCATTCGACGTCCTAAATGTACAATTCTCCGTCCTACCTCCGTCCTAAATGTACCATTCTCCGTGTTAGAGGAGCGGAGAATGGCCATTAACAGTCCCAAAAATTGTTCCATACTAAGTTAAAAGCATATAATAGCACCCAAAAAATGTTAACAATAGAAAATTTCTACAGAACCAAACACCAGACTCGAACCTAGGCCTTCCATGTAAAAGCCAAACAGCACAACCAACTAAGCCTGGAATAAGACATCAATAATGCTAAGTCTACTACCAAATGCTTGCTTACAACACTCTTACAACCTTCACCCATTGATGACATGTGGGCCATGGCCCACATGTCAGCAATGGGTGAAGGTTGTAAGAGTGTTGTAAGCATTTGGTTGTAACTTTAACATTATATCCCAACTTCCAATAAGGAATAAGAAGAGTCGGTTAGGAACGTGTATATATATACATAGGGGTCCCCATTCATCTGAGTAGGTTGCACATTTAACATGGCTCCAAAAAGATCATCTAGTTGGGAACCATTGCCAGAGCCTTCTTCCAGTCGTCGCCGAGCCTCTTCGCATGGAGCACCCTCTGCGCCGCCTCCGGCCCATGACTGGCTGGCAGCGGCTGAGAACTTTCTGACCTCCTGCGGGTTGTCACTGGAGGTCATCGCTCGACCTCTTCATCCGGCGCCAAACTTTGACCTGTTGCCGATCACTCCGGAGGAACGGGATTCTCTGGAGAAGAGGGAAGCGTTTCGCCGCCTGTGCCATAGGGCGGGTGTTCGCACCCTGCAGGACTTTGCGGAGATCCTCCGGGAGGCCAGTGAGGGCTAGACCCTTTTTTTTTTTCATTTTTTACAGTTTTTTGTCCTCCTCTTGTATACTTCTCTGGAGAATGTTCCGGCGACGAAGCTGGAATTTAATGAAATATAATATTTTGTTAACTCAATTTGGTTTCGGCTACAATCAAACTTTTACAACCTTCTTACAACTTACACCCATTTGCTAACTATAGCATTGCTCTTTATAATTAACAAATCTTGTTGCGTCAAATCAATATATCAGCGACGATATCCCCATCAATGACTTGTTACGTCATAGAATTGATTATGCTGCCAGCGTCAATCTTGCCGTCAAATCCATCTTAAATATGATTACAAAGTAAAATAGAGGACAACATTGAGTGTTTCAATTTTACTCTTTTCAAGTACATAGTCTTCTTATTTTCAAAAATTTAATCAAATATTCGTAAAATGGAAATATTGAGTCTTAAACTTCACATTCTTAAATATGTTGTCAAATTTTTTTAAATAAATATGTTTCCACCACGTTTTTTCTGCCAAATTTTTCAATAATTTATACGGAACACGTGGATATATACTAGTAATAATAGTAATAAATTTAATTTTGGAAAAGAATTTTTTAAAATTAAGGTCTCAAAATCCCAAAGGTTTATGTAGTGATTTCACATGGATATATACTAGTAATAATAGTAATAAATTTAATTTTGGAAAGTAGTTTTTTAAATTTAATAGTGATAAATTCGACCGTCTTATACTAGTAATAATAGTAATAAATTTAATTTAAGACTCAAAACTATTCTAATTTTTTCCACTTCCCAAGGTCATATAAGACGGTCGAATTTTCCCTCTTCTTCTCTCAAACCCTCTTCCTTCTCCCAAACCCTCTCCCAAACCCTCTTCTAATCAAAATGTCGCCGAAGAAACAACGACCGTCGTCGAAGGGGAAGGATCCACGAAGGGATGCGATACAGGCCCGAAGGGCAGAACTTGCAAGGGCGGCGAAAACCAAGATTATGGTCGCTAGGACAGAGGCCGAAAGGGCAGCGGCGGAAGCAGCGGCGGCGGCAGCGACAATGAAAGCGGAGGCGGCGGCCAAGCCACGTGCAAAAAAGGCTAAAAACACTCATTGCTCGACAAAGACCAGAAAATCTATCTTCGATACAGAGTCGTCGGAAGACTCAACTTATGAAGATCGAAGGCGTACTCAAGCGAAGACTAAGGTGGCAACGGATACAGAGTCATCAGCGTACTCTGTGGATTTTGAATCCTCATCAGAAGAGGAAAATGAAGAGGAAGAGCAATCATCAAATAAGTCCCAGGCTGGAGAGGAGGTAAAAAAATTTAAAGACTCTAAAACTAAGAAGATATACATTAAATATTTTAAGAAAAAGGCTGTTATGCCTGAAAGATCAATTAAGATGGATGATGTCGAAGACGAAGCTTTCCTGGATATATTGAAATTCTATCAATTGGAGAAACTGAACAAATCCTGTCTTGAGAAAATCAACCAAACAATAGTAAGAGAATTTTACTCAAATCTTCCGGCTGAAATTAAAGAAAAAGAAGAGGATCAACCACTGGTGTTTCTGAGAGGAAACTGATTAGGGTAAATGCTGCTGTCATCAACGAATTTTATGGATTTGATCCAGTTCCTGAGTTTGATATGAAAGATATTGATAATGTTTCCATGACGGATGCAATTCATGAGATTACAGGTGTTTCAATGGGTGCCAAGACCCCTCAAAATGTATACAAAGATCAATTAAAAACTTTGTATAAATTGTTGCATGCCTACGTATCTCAAACACTTAACCCTACTGGACATGAGTTTTTCCATCCATCCCGAGAGAGTAAAATTTCTTTATTATATGGGGAAGAAAAAAAGGATGGATATAGGTTCCTACATGTTCAGTAGAATGATGCATCTCGTGGGAAAACCAACTGCAAGGACAGCTCTCCCTTTCGGAGGATTTGTATGCTCGATGGCTAATAAACATTCTGTCCCAAGCTTAGCAGGGGATGTTTATATTAAAAACAAAGGCCCCATGAGAAAACTAACCTTCACTCGAATGTTTGGAAAACGGGCAGCAGCTGCAAGCAAACCATCAACATCTGGAAAACCATCAACTTATGGAATCAAAAACACTAAGGACAGGGTTGATGATCTATACAATTTTGTTGCTGCAAACTTTGAGAATGTCTTCAAAGAGATGAAGACTATATCCGACAACCAGAAATTGATTCTGGATAAGATTATCCAGATAGAGGTTGAATTTGCTGACCAAGAATAAGATTTTCCTTCCCTCGTGAAGAAGGTAAATGGGGCTAGCCCAAAATCTTATGTAAAAATACACACTGTGCACATTGACACTTTAATGCTAGCCTATCACTTTGATACTTCTATTTATGTTTCTGGATGTCATTTCTACCTATAAAGTGAGTCAATACTGACTATAATTTTTCTTCATCCGTCCCTCAAGGTGTAGGTGAAGGATATTTTGAGAAAGAAGAAGAAGTAGGAAAAAAAAAAACAAGAAGAAGAAGATGGAGACGGCTATGAAGATTCATCTTTTGAGTTTTGAATGTCTCTTATTTCAATGTGGAAGTAATATTTGACTTGTAATATTGTTCTGAATATTTGTTGGTCATGGCGGACAAACTAAATTTTGTGTTTGAAATATTGTAAGACTAAACTTTTCGCTTGTACTCAGTGCATAGTTCGTAATTTGTTTTGAAAATGTAATATGGTCTTGAATTTAGAGTAGGTCTAATATTTATTTGGATTATTGTATTGTGAATTATGCAGGTTCTATGTTGAATTACTAACGTGGATTGGGCAGATTACTGTAACGTGAATTATGCAGTTTATTGGACTTGGAATGAAGTATACTTAATTTGATTATGATTTTTTGGTTGAAGCGTTTATTTGGTTGGCAGTTGGCCTTCATAGATGATATTGATATTTTGGTGTATTCCTTTGATTTGTAGATACCCATCACAGATTTCGTGAGTCCTGGGTGCATTGCTAGGGTTTACAGGTGGCCTCATTACGGATGCATTCCTGGGATCACTGAAACTTTATTTGATTGTAATGCGTTTTGCTTTCTGTAAAAAATCATTACATCGATGCCATCAGTATGAATTCGATGCCAGTGCCTGTTCATCCCTTGTTATTGCTGAAGCAAAATTGTAATCCTGCGTTCATCCCTTGTTATTGCGGAAACATAATTGTAATCCTGCATGTTCATCCTTTGTTATTGCCGTCAGTACATCGATGCCATCAGTATGAAGTCGATGCCAGTGTAAGGCATAATGTAATTGTAAGAAAAATTCTCTTTGATAGTAGGTTAATTATATTCAAACATTCGCAAGAAATTTTGTTCAGCCATACAGTGGAAGCTTGATAAAATGATATTCGGATTATCTTGAAAATGATTTAATATAAAATGAATGTACTATGGTAAATGATATTAAAAATACTGTAAATATTTGGTGAAAAAAATATGAGATACTTGAACATTTCCAGTCCTAAATGTACCATACTTTGTTAAAAGCACAGAGAGTGTCCGTTCTCCGTTTTCAAAGAACGAAGAATGGCCATTCTCCATGTTAAAGTAACGGAGAATGGCCATTCTCCTTGAGCATGGCCATTCTCCGTGTTAAAAGCAAAGAGAATGGCCATTCTCCGTCCATTCGCCGTGTTAAAAGCAAAGAGAATGGCCATTCTCCGTCCATTCGCCGTGTTAAAAGCAAAGAGAATGGCCATTCTCCATGTTAAAAGCAAAGAGAATGGCCATTCACCGTCCAAATAAAATATTCTCTTCGAAAATATTATCATTAGAAAAGTAAAAAAAATTTCGTCCGATCAATACGGATTTTTTTTTAAAATATGTGACAAGATGATCCGCCCGACCTCAGAAGCAGGTTTCCTCAGTTCACCACCACCACCGTGACATGTAGCTTTATTAACAAAATATTAAATTATTAGATGAAAAATAAAATTTCTGACAATGGCATGGACAGTAAAATTAGAGCGCCGCCGCTAGTACTTCTTGTTCGAGGAGGTTTCGACTATGTCCGACGCGAAGCGGACCGATTCTTCACGGCGCAGCTGGTACTCCTCGTTGTTCTAGGAGGGCTCGACGACGTTCGACGCGATCCGGACCGATTCTTATTTCCATCTTCATCTCTGTTTCTCTTTCCACCACAACCACCAACACCACCACCACGACGGCCTGTAACTAAAAAAAAAATTACGAAATATTAAATTGGATGGACTTTTGAGAGAGTAAATATGAGTTAATTTAGGGTGTTCATTGAAAAAATTAAAGTGAAGAATGACCTGCTAAAGCAAGTTACCAACAGGTCAAAAGTCTAAATCAGCATTAAATGATGTTTCTACACTATTATTCAATCTGAACCATTGGATCAACATCCAACGGTCCAGATATCGGATGTATTGATACATCCATTTCCAGCGGATGTATTGTAGAACGACCCATATATATATATATATATATATATATATATATATATATATATATATATATATATAGCAAATGACCTCTAGCCTAGTGGTTAAGAGAGATGCATGCGGCCCAAGTGGTCGGGAGTTCGAGCCCAGTGGAGGCGAGTTCATCACAATTAACCATTGCTTCAAAATATATATATATATATATATATATATATATATATATATATATATATATAAAGTCGGATTTCGGGTTCTTCGGGTAACCCGACACATGAATCCGAATTCAACCCAATTTTTGATCGGGTTCAAATATTTTAACCCAAATCTGAGTCCGAACCCGAGTATCTTCAACCCTATGTAAGAAAATGTAGTTAAGCAGCCTAATATGAAAAATTGGGCTAATTAGCATTTAAACTCTGAATTCAATATAGAGCTAAAACTTTCTTTCGCTCCCACCGAAAATCGATCTCCTGACCACTCGGGCCGCATGCACCTCTCTTAACCACTAAACTAGAGGTCATTTACAATATATATATATATATATATATATATATATATATATATATATATATATATATATATAGGGCCGGTCCTTAATAACTGAAGGCCCTGTGCGAATTTTAAAATATAGCCCTAAATTTATTTATTCATATTTTAGATATATTATTATGTCTTTATCAAAATCTCTGGAGATGCTCTTGATTGTATATTATAACTGAATCTATAGGTAGTTACTAACAAAATAATTAAAGCTCAAATTATCTATATTCAAACACATTACATAGTATAATAAAGATGTTTTAGATAGAAGACGTACTGACCGTTAAATTGTCTAAATCTGACGTCAAAATTTTCTGTTGATGAAAACATATAATAAAATGAATAACGATCAATACCCAAATGAGAAGTAATATGAAATTACACAATTTGGAGCCTCCAAGACCTAAGTAGGGCCAGCCCAGGGCACGGACGAGGTGGGCGACCGTCATGGGCCCCCAATTTTGGAAGTCCCATAATTTTACAATAGACTAGGTATATCAAAAAAAACAAAAAAACAAAGACCCAATCTGGAAGCAATAAAAAAGTGTCACGACCCGCACCCTAGAGTAAGGGCACGAGAACGTAACAACGCCCAGCCTACGCCGCAGTGTCGGCGGTAGAACGCTGTCCTAGGTCTCATGCATCTAACAGTATAAGGCTAAGCAGTTTATACTCCCCAAATGGGGGTGACATAGCAAAATGTAAACTCAATCACATCTAAGGTAGAGCATAATGGAAGATAGATAAAATATGAAATTCAAAAGAGATACAGCAGATAGAAGTCTAAGTGTCTAAGATACACAAACCCAGAAATACATCTCAAAGCTCAAATACAGTAATCCATAAATACAACTCAAGGCAACTGAAAACAAGCTATAAGCAAAACTCTAGCTATCTATACAACCTCTACTATGTCTCCTCTAGGCTAGCAGGCAACCTCCAGGCTATCTGTAAAATTTATCAACAGGTCCAGTCAGGACAGGAGCAGCACAATACATCTCAACAGTTCATAGCAGGTTAGAAAATATAATCATGCAGTAAAGTAAGATATAGATACTGGAGAAATGCAGTATGTAAACGGAGAAAGAGAACTGTAATAGAAGTATCTACTATAAGTAAAGAGCTACCAGTGACTAGTGATTTAGAGTACAAAGTCGACATGTGAACGGCTTGATTTGCATATGGCTATACTAAAGAGACGTACATGGCTATTCTGTCACCCCCAGTTTTTCAAATTTGGGGTATTTTTGTCATTTTCAAGTTTAATAATATTTTAGGAATTTTATGTGATTTTATATGATTTTTAGGAATTTATTTGAGTCGGTTTGAATTTTATCCAATTCGGACCCAATTTGGAGACCCGGGTAGCCTGGACCCTAGTGGGACCCCCATACTAGCTGGGCTTAGCCCATGTACCATCATAAATAGGCTAGAAATTATTAACCTATTTTCCATGACTTAATTAGTCATTTTAGAGGCTTAATTAGTTGTTTAGAATCAAACCGAATTGAACCGAACCAACCCAAACTTGAAATTTAAACCAAACTAAGGTTATTGGGTTGTGGGCTATTGGATCCCAACCCAATAGCCCACACTTGGAGTGGCCGGCCATGGCTATAAACCCCCCCTCTTTCCTTCATTACTTCCTAACTAAGTCTTCTTCCTCCTTCAAATTCTTTTCTTTCTCCAAGTTCTCTCTCTCTCTCCAAGCTTTAGGTATGTCATAAACCCCCCATTAACTCCTCCTTTATTTTAGTTTCCTTCATTAATGTTGTAGAGGATGCTCTCCTCTTCATTTTGCCCCCTAACTTGTTAGGTTTCCCATTAATTCTAGTTGTAGGTTGGTTAGGGGTTTTATATATATATATATATATATATATATATATATATATATACATATGTATGTATGTATGTATGTATATATAATTGTGTGTGTTGTGAGAGGATGAGATGGTGGTGGTGTTGTGAGAGTGGTAGAGGAGAGGATGAGAGTGGTGGTTGTATGAGTGAGAGTAGTGGTGGAGTTGTCATGTGTGTGTGTGTGTATGTGGTTATATACATATACATAAGTATAGGAGTTTATATATATATATATGGTTGTGTGTATATATATGTATTTATATGTGTGTGTGTGTTTATATGTATACGTGGTCGTGTGTGTGTGTTATATATATAGGTAGAGGGATGGATAGATATATATATATATGTATATATAGATAGAGATATATATATAGGATTGATATGTATATACATAGAGGGTCGAGAGGGAGAGAAGTAGTGCCAGCAGCAGCAGCTGCAGGACTGCCGCAGCAGCAGCAGTCTTAAGCAGTAGCAGCAGCAGCTTAAGCAGTAGCAGGAGCAACGTAGGGGCAGCCAAAGCAGGGTTTGGACTGCCACACGGGCGGCAGTCCTAGGACTGCCAGGAACACAACAGTCCCCCCTATGGCATTAAGCCTAAACCCCCCCCCCCCCTTTTCACCTAGTATATATATATATATATAGATATATATATATGAGTATTATATATGGTTGGAATCGTAGAGAAGAGTAGAAAAAGATTATGAAATGAGAAATTAGAAAAGGATTTGAGGTTGGGAGGAAAGATTGAAAGAAGTTGAAAGAATAGGAAAAAGGCTAGAATAGAAAAAGGGAAAAACCGAGTTAGAGGGCGAAACGGAGTTCGGAGTATCCGATTGAGTTGAAACTTGGCGTGGGGTATGAATACGTGATTTAGATTTTGCGGGTAAGCTCCCGGATGGAAATCGGGGTCGTAGGGCGCCGGTATCGCGCCGTGTCAGCGCGTATCTCAAAATACTTGAGATATCTGCAACGGGCCGTATCGTGGACTGGATGCCCGCGTTACCCAAGTATTTTGGTAGATATTATATGTATAGGATAGTACCATACTACCCTAGGGAGATCGGGTCAAAATAACGAGCGTAGGTGGGTTAACTAGCTAGTCGCCGAAGGGTAAAATTTGGCCTTTTTAAGGCTAAAATAGGAATTTGGCCTACGGCCGAGAAATTGAGTTTGAAGTCCTAGATGGACTTCGATATAGGTTGTATAGGTTGGTAATGGGTAGAAATAGTCGTCTAAACCTAGTTTTGACTCCGGTTGACCACGGTTGACTTTTTAGGCTAAAAGTCAACTAAGGGTCAACACTTTACCCAATTTGGTCCCAAATTCCATCCAACTTGGACCGTTGACTAAAAATCAACTATTAGTCACCAGTGACCTAGAGTTGACCTAGTGTTGACCTCGAGTTGACCAGAATTGACCCGTTGACCAAAAGTCAACGTTAAACCAGTTTTTGACCTAGATTGATCCGGTTTAACTTCTAATGTTCTCCCATGACCAAGATTGACCCGACTAGGCATGTCTTGACCTAGGATGACTAAATAGGGTTTATTTTGATTTAACTTTACTTCCTGAACTTAGTATTGATACGTCTTGTTCTCTATAGGTCCTCGAGATGCTGCATTTGCTCCGATTGACGTACCATATCATATTTCAGGCGAGTACATTCTCTGACACTTTTCCAATTTATGCTGACTGATATAATCCATGTAATTAGTGTAGATATGCTTGTTCTCGACACATTGGTCACACGGGTTGGTATTCATGGATCCCGACATGAGGTGTTATTCCTTGTTGTCTTGGTATGTCTTGTGCAAGCCCCCTTGTAGTTCTTGTGCAGTACATGGACGCCGATTCTCGAGGAGACTAGCTCCCTTCTCGTAGAATCCCGTGTCGTGACGTGTCTTGTTTGGATCCACTCTACCAGTCGGGGACGGGGAGTATTAGTGTAGACATGTGGTCATTATCCACCTTGTTACTCTTGTAGACCTTGTGAGTGTTAATCATACACTCCACGTATGATTAACCAGGCCAGTAGACCTTGTGCAAGACCCAAGCCGGCCACATGTTGTAGCTAGTATTCACACACCTAGATATATGATTCTTGATTCTTGTACATGTCATGATCAGTTTACTTGCCTTGTTCTAGCTTCAGTTTTACAGCTTACCTTGCCATGATTCTCACATGTACATTCCATGATTTTCTTGTATATACTCTCTATTTACAGATTATAGCTTTTGTCATATCTTGTGAAATGTTGTTAGTGGATTGTACTCGTTCCATCCTGACAGGATATGTTGAAAATATTACAGATGCAGATGAGGGAGACTACTGTACCTACTACGGTCCGGATGACGTAGTGGGAATAGACTTGGAGACTTTGGTCCAGCAGGGGTTAGCTCCGTCTGACGAGACCCTACCCATTACTTAGTTAGTGTAGGTCTTTTGTACTGGACATTGTCTCCAGCTACTTTTGAGACTGTATTACATTTTGGACTGTACTAGAGACTTGGACTGTATATATTCTTTGTGTCTGGACTTGACAGGTTATTATTATTTTATCGTCTTGTTGTCTTTACATTTCAGTCTTTACTTTGTTATCTTAGAGTCGTGATTGAGTACTCGTATATATATATTCATTGCTTGTCCTCCGTTCGGAGTTGACCATATTCTCGACAGGTTTTTGTTATATATATATAAACTGTTTAGAAGTAGAAAATCCACAGCGTTCCACGCCGATTTTTTTCGATGAGGGCTGGGCGTTGTCGCGTCACGTGCCCTTTTAGCGGGTGCGGGTCGTGACACGTTTTAGTGGTGGCCCATGCAGGTCAGAAGTCGCAATTAGTGCGATGTCGTAGCGGCACTCGTCTTAGAGTGTTGACTACGAGCCTGTGTTACACATAGGTGGTAGTAGGCTAAGAGTGCTCAATCACAGTAGGATCTTTCCTTGCTTATCTTGCTTATCGTCTTTGATATTGATTTACTGCATTCTAGCTGTCCTCCCTTGATATTGCCTTCATGTGCCATATTGATATCTTCTTTTCAATTTGTCTCCAGGATAGTTATGACTCACTCTCCTGGCGAGGAGCACGGGGAGACGGAGAGGTCTGCCACCTCTGGCGGACAGGCTCCGGTCACCTCCCCTGCAGACGGGACTTCTGTTGGAGCTCTCGGAGGTACTCCTCCAGCTACCTCGATGACAGTTCCTGGGGTCATTGCGGGTACTCTTCCCGCAGTGCCCGGGGCCACGACGGGAGCAGTCGGGGGCGTTCTTCCTCCTCCTGTGCAGCGGATTCCTCCGCCAGTTGCAGGCATACTTCCACCTCCACCTCCTCTGCCTACGGATATGGGGCAGATGCTTATCTTCCTCCAGCAGATACTGGAGACTCAGAGAGCCCAGACCGAGGCTCAGCAGAGGCAGACAGACGCGATGCGTCAGGGCATGGAGGATGCCCATCAGTTGGCCCTTGCAGCCGTGGAGCAGAGGGCTCCTCATCCAGGGACGCGTACGAGGTACGGGGACATCCAGGACTTCAAGAAGCTCGGGCCCCGTGACTTTAGCGGGACCGAGGGCGTGGTCTATGCAGACGTTTGGCTCGAGGATATCGAGCGGCAGATGAGGGCCTGCCGCCTGGCAGAGGACCTGAGGGTCGAGGCGGTAGGTTTGCAGTTGCTAGACATTGCGCGCACTTGGTTCAGAAACGAGCCAGCCCTAGCTGGAGAGGGCCGTACTTGGGCAGAGTTCACGCTCCTCTTCAGGGAGAAGTTCTTTTCCCCCACGGACAAGATTGACCTGGTGCGGCAGTTCCAGGATCTGCAGCAGGGCAGTCTATCTGTGGAGGAGTACGCTGCGGAGTTCGGCCGTCTGAGCCGATATGCAGATTATATGGTTCGAGACCCGGAGATCAGGGCGAGCCGGTTCAGGGAGGGACTTTCTTGGGAGGTCAAGCACCTCATTCCCTCTTTCTATGAGACGTACACCCAGATCTATACGGAGGCCCGCAAGGTAGAGCGGGAGTGGGGCTTGAAGCCCAAGAGGGAGCGTGATCATTTCTCGGGAGCTTCTAGCAGCGCGGGGGCTGCTAAGCGCCCTCAGCTTCAGCATCGTTCTTTCCAGCATCACCAGCCGCAGGTTCAGACCCGAGCACCAGTTCAGCAGCAGGTGCAGCACACTCAGCCGAGGCAGGCACAGCATGGGGCTCCTTGCCACTTCTGCAGGAGGCCTGGTCACGTTTGGGAGGTTTGTCGGAAGAGGCTGGGCTTATGCCTCTACTGCGGGGAGGCTGGACATCAGTTGAGGGATTGTCCTGCGAACCCTCGCAGGGTAGTCCGTGGAGCGGTAGCAGCTCAGGGGGCACCGGCGAGAGTTCCTGCAGTACAGCAGAGGGGTCCACTTCCGACCCAGCAGCAGCGGTTTGTTCAGCACCACCAGCAGCGGGGTGGTCAGGGTAGAGCCTTTGCTCTTGCAGCTGAGGAGATCGAGCCAGTCGCAGATGTAGTTGCAGGTTCGGTTCTTCTTGATTCTTTTTCTGCCTTAGCATTGTTTGATTCAGGTGCTACGCACAGTTTTGTGTCAGTTTCTTTTGCACTTAGGCACAACATTATTGCTGAATATCTGGGTAGGACTTGCAAGATTATGACTGGGAATGGCATCATCCTAGTTAATAATGTTTGCAAGGGGCGGAGAGTTTCCTTGAGAGGCCGGGAGCTGTGTGCGTGTTTGCTCGTAATGCCACTTCCGAGTTACGATGTGGTACTCGGTATGGATTGGTTGAGCATGCACCACGCTAGCATCGACTGCAGAGGGGGCAGGATTCTGTTTAGGCCGCCGGGAGAGCCGGAGTATGAGTTTTCCAGGGGTTCAGCGGAGTCAGGAGATGGTTTCTGCGGAGCGTTATTGGCGGGGCCGGTGTTGCCACATCCACTTATTGCTGAGTACTTGGATGTCTTTCCGGAGGAGCTGCCCGGGATGCCGCCAGATCGTGATGTTGAGTTCTCTATAGATCTAGTGCCGGGCGCCGAGCCTATCTCCCAGCACGTCTATAGAGTCAACAATAGCGAGTTAGCGGAGTTGAAGAAGCAGGTCGACGAGCTGGAGGACAAGGGCTTTATTCGATCTAGTTCTTCACCTTGGGGCGCGCCAGTTCTTTTCGTCCCCAAGAAGGATGGTACGGTACGTCTGTGTATTGATTACAGGGCGCTCAACAACCTTACCATCAAGAACAAGTATCCTCTGCCGAGGATTGATGACTTGTTCGACCAGTTGAGCGGCGCGAGGGTGTTCTCGAAGATTGACTTGCGTACTGGATACCATCAGCTGAAGGTGAAGCGGGATGACATTCCGAAGACTGCCTTTCGGACCCGCTATGGCCAGTATGAGTATACCGTCATGCCGTTTGGGTTGACCAACGCACCGGCGGTATTCATGAACTTGATGAACAAGGTATTTCACCAGTACCTTGACAAGTTCGTGGTGGTCTTCATTGATGACATTCTCATCTATTCGAAGACACCAGAGGAGCACGAGGAGCACCTGAGGATTGTGTTGGACACTCTCAGGAGGGAGCAGCTGTACGGGAAGTTGTCCAAGTGCGAGTTCTTCTTGGATCGCGTGGAGTTCCTAGGCCATGTTGTCTCTGGCGAGGGGATTTCAGTGGATCCGAAGAAGATTTCTGCAGTGGAGTCCTGGTCGACGCCGAGCTCAGTAGCGGAGGTTCGGAGTTTTCTGGGTCTGGCAGGTTACTACCGGAGGTTCGTGCAGGACTTTTCCAGGATTGCCCAGCCGATGACCCGCCTTACCAGGAAGGACGAGGAGTTTGTTTGGTCCGATGAGTGCCAGGCCGCCTTCGAGGAGTTGAAGGCGAGGTTGACTACAGCTTCTGTCTTGACGTTGCCATCTGGATCTGGTGGTTATACGATCTATAGTGATGCTTCAGGACGGGGTTTGGGTTGTGTGCTTCAGCAGCACGGGAAGGTAATTGCCTATGCATCTAGGCAGTTACGTCCTCATGAGAGGAATTACCCTACCCACGATCTGGAGCTGGCAGCGGTCATCTTTGCTTTGAAGCTGTAGAAACACTATCTGTACGGAGAGCGAGTTGAGATCTATACAGATCACAAGAGCTTGAAGTACGTGTTTACCCAGAAGGAGCTGAATATGAGGCAGAGGCGATGGTTAGAGCTGATGAAGGATTTTGATATATCCTTACAGTACCATCCGGGGAAGGCCAACGTGGTCGCGGATGCTTTGAGCAGGTATCCCGTGGCTATGTGTTTGACGATGGATCGTCACCTTCTGGCAGATCTGGAGAGCTTGGGCATAGAGGTGATAGTTCCTGGGTTCGAGGCGCAGATGTGGGGTCTGCAGGTGCAGTCGGAGCTGATGGACAGAGTCAGGGCAGCTCAGTTTGAGGATGAGGCTCTGAAGGTCATCAGGGAGCAGGTCCAGATGGGACTGTTGGAGGAGTTCTCTTTAGCAGGGGATGGGTCGTTGAGGCATGGTACCAGATTGTGCGTGCCGAGCGGAGGACTTCGGGAGGAGGTTCTTCAGGAGGCGCACCGTTCTCAGTACTCTATGCATCCGGGGGCCAACAAGATGTATAGGGACCTGAGACAGCATGTTTGGTGGTATGGCATGAAGCGAGAGGTGGCTCAGTTCGTTGCGAGATGCTTAGTGTGCCAGCAGGTGAAGGCCGGGAGGCAGAGACCCGGTGGATTGCTCCAGCCACTCCCCATTCCTGAGTGGAAGTGGGAGCATATCACTATGGACTTTGTATCTGGGCTTCCGCGCTCTCCAGGAGGGAAGGATGCGATTTGGGTCATTGTTGATCGATTGACCAAATCGGCCCACTTTTTGCCTTTCAAGGTGGGTTTGTCGACGGAGAGGTTGGCCGAGATGTACGTGCGGCAGATAGTCCGATTACATGGGGTGCCAGTGAGTATAGTCTCGGATCGGGACAGCCGATTCACTTCCCACTTCTGGCGGAGTTTGCAGCTTAGCTTGGGCACATCGCTCAAGTTCAGTACAGCATATCACCCCCAGACAGACGGGCAGTCGGAGAGGACGATTCAGACCCTCGAGGATATGCTGCGTACCTGTGTCTTGGACTTCGGGGGATCTTGGGAGGACCACCTTCACTTGGTAGAGTTTGCTTACAACAACAGCTACCAGGCCAGTATAGAGATGTCACCTTTCGAGGCTCTATACGGACGGAGGTGCCGTACTCCTTTGTCGTGGGATGATGTCGGTGAGAGGGTTTTGCTTGGCCCTGAGATGGTGGTAGATGCTGCAGAGAAGGTCAGGGTTATCAGAGATAGACTTCGGGTGGCGCAGGATAGGCAGCGGCACTGGGCCGATAGCCACCGGAGACCATTGGAGTTCGAGGTATAGTCTAGATTTTTTCTAGTATTTGAGTCTGATTGTGATTGTTTTAGATAAGCTCTAAGTCTTGTTTTGTTCTTAGGTGGATGATCTTGTCTTTCTGCGGATTTCTCCGACGCGTGGCACGATTCGTTTTGGTGGCGGCGGGAAGCTTAGTCCACGATACATCGGACCATTCCGTATCCTGGACAGGGTCGGTGCAGTGGCTTACCGACTGGAGTTACCGCCTACACTAGAGGGAGTGCACAGTGTGTTCCACGTGTCGCAGCTGAGACGGTACGTGGCAGATCCCAGTCACGTCTTAGACCACTCCGAGATCGTAGTGGGACCGACACTCAGCTACCCAGAGAAGCCGGTCGAGATCTTGGACCGAAGAGAGAAGGTGCTCCGGAACCAGGTCATTCCCTTGGTTCGCGTTGCATGGAGACACCACTCTCCAGGTGAGTCTACCTGGGAGAGGGAGGACGACATGCGGGAGCGATTCCCATATCTCTTCGAGCCTTGAGGTAAATTCTTTCTTTTTTCTTCCTTGTTCTGTTCATGATTGCTGTGTTAGCCCTCATTCAATTTCGAGGACGAAATTTTTTTAAGGTGGGTAGATTTGTCACCCCCAGTTTTTCAAATTTGGGGTATTTTTGTCATTTTCAAGTTTAATAATATTTTAGGAATTTTATGTGATTTTATATGATTTTTAGGAATTTATTTGAGTCGGTTTGAATTTTATCCAATTCGGACCCAATTTGGAGACCCGGGTAGCCTGGACCCTAGTGGGACCCCCATACTAGCTGGGCTTAGCCCATGTACCATCATAAATAGGCTAGAAATTATTAACCTATTTTCCATGACTTAATTAGTCATTTTAGAGGCTTAATTAGTTGTTTAGAATCAAACCGAATTGAACCGAACCAACCCAAACTTGAAATTTAAACCAAACTAAGGTTATTGGGTTGTGGGCTATTGGATCCCAACCCAATAGCCCACACTTGGAGTGGCCGGCCATGGCTATAAACCCCCCCTCTTTCCTTCATTACTTCCTAACTAAGTCTTCTTCCTCCTTCAAATTCTTTTCTTTCTCCAAGTTCTCTCTCTCTCTCCAAGCTTTAGGTATGTCATAAACCCCCCATTAACTCCTCCTTTATTTTAGTTTCCTTCATTAATGTTGTAGAGGATGCTCTCCTCTTCATTTTGCCCCCTAACTTGTTAGGTTTCCCATTAATTCTAGTTGTAGGTTGGTTAGGGGTTTTATATATATATATATATATATATATATATATATATATACATATGTATGTATGTATGTATGTATATATAATTGTGTGTGTTGTGAGAGGATGAGATGGTGGTGGTGTTGTGAGAGTGGTAGAGGAGAGGATGAGAGTGGTGGTTGTATGAGTGAGAGTAGTGGTGGAGTTGTCATGTGTGTGTGTGTGTATGTGGTTATATACATATACATAAGTATAGGAGTTTATATATATATATATGGTTGTGTGTATATATATGTATTTATATGTGTGTGTGTGTTTATATGTATACGTGGTCGTGTGTGTGTGTTATATATATAGGTAGAGGGATGGATAGATATATATATATATGTATATATAGATAGAGATATATATATAGGATTGATATGTATATACATAGAGGGTCGAGAGGGAGAGAAGTAGTGCCAGCAGCAGCAGCTGCAGGACTGCCGCAGCAGCAGCAGTCTTAAGCAGTAGCAGCAGCAGCTTAAGCAGTAGCAGGAGCAACGTAGGGGCAGCCAAAGCAGGGTTTGGACTGCCACACGGGCGGCAGTCCTAGGACTGCCAGGAACACAACAGTCCCCCCCTATGGCATTAAGCCTAAACCCCCCCCCCTTTTCACCTAGTATATATATATATATATATATAGATATATATATATGAGTATTATATATGGTTGGAATCGTAGAGAAGAGTAGAAAAAGATTATGAAATGAGAAATTAGAAAAGGATTTGAGGTTGGGAGGAAAGATTGAAAGAAGTTGAAAGAATAGGAAAAAGGCTAGAATAGAAAAAGGGAAAAACCGAGTTAGAGGGCGAAACGGAGTTCGGAGTATCCGATTGAGTTGAAACTTGGCGTGGGGTATGAATACGTGATTTAGATTTTGCGGGTAAGCTCCCGGATGGAAATCGGGGTCGTAGGGCGCCGGTATCGCGCCGTGTCAGCGCGTATCTCAAAATACTTGAGATATCTGCAACGGGCCGTATCGTGGACTGGATGCCCGCGTTACCCAAGTATTTTGGTAGATATTATATGTATAGGATAGTACCATACTACCCTAGGGAGATCGGGTCAAAATAACGAGCGTAGGTGGGTTAACTAGCTAGTCGCCGAAGGGTAAAATTTGGCCTTTTTAAGGCTAAAATAGGAATTTGGCCTACGGCCGAGAAATTGAGTTTGAAGTCCTAGATGGACTTCGATATAGGTTGTATAGGTTGGTAATGGGTAGAAATAGTCGTCTAAACCTAGTTTTGACTCCGGTTGACCACGGTTGACTTTTTAGGCTAAAAGTCAACTAAGGGTCAACACTTTACCCAATTTGGTCCCAAATTCCATCCAACTTGGACCGTTGACTAAAAATCAACTATTAGTCACCAGTGACCTAGAGTTGACCTAGTGTTGACCTCGAGTTGACCAGAATTGACCCGTTGACCAAAAGTCAACGTTAAACCAGTTTTTGACCTAGATTGATCCGGTTTAACTTCTAATGTTCTCCCATGACCAAGATTGACCCGACTAGGCATGTCTTGACCTAGGATGACTAAATAGGGTTTATTTTGATTTAACTTTACTTCCTGAACTTAGTATTGATACGTCTTGTTCTCTATAGGTCCTCGAGACGCTGTATTTGCTCCGATTGACGTACCATATCATATTTCAGGCGAGTACATTCTCTGACACTTTTCCAATTTATGCTGACTGATATAATCCATGTAATTAGTGTAGATATGCTTGTTCTCGACACATTGGTCACACGGGTTGGTATTCATGGATCCTGACATGAGGTGTTATTCCTTGTTGTCTTGGTATGTCTTGTGTAAGCCCCCTTGTAGTTCTTGTGCAGTACATGGACGCCGATTCTCGAGGAGACTAGCTCCCTTCTCGTAGAATCCCGTGTCGTGACGTGTCTTGTTTGGATCCACTCTACCAGTCGGGGACGGGGAGTATTAGTGTAGACATGTGGTCATTATCCACCTTGTTACTCTTGTAGACCTTGTGAGTGTTAATCATACACTCCACGTATGATTAACCAGGCCAGTAGACCTTGTGCAAGACCCAAGCCGGCCACATGTTGTAGCTAGTATTCACACACCTAGATATATGATTCTTGATTCTTGTACATGCCATGATCAGTTTACTTGCCTTGTTCTAGCTTCAGTTTTACAGCTTACCTTGCCATGATTCTCACATGTACATTCCATGATTTTCTTGTATATACTCTCTATTTACAGATTATAGCTTTTGTCATATCTTGTGAAATGTTGTTAGTGGATTGTACTCGTTCCATCCTAACAGGATATGTTGAAAATATTACAGATACAGATGAGGGAGACTACTGTACCTACTACGGTCCGGATGACGTAGTGGGAATAGACTTGGAGACTTTGGTCCAGCAGGGGTTAGCTCCGCCTGACGAGACCCTACCTATTACTTAGTTAGTGTAGGTCTTTTGTACTGGACATTGTCTCCAGCTACTTTTGAGACTGTATTACATTTTGGACTGTACTAGAGACTTGGACTGTATATATTCTTTGTGTCTGGACTTGACAGGTTATTATTATTTTATCGTCTTGTTGTCTTTACATTTCAGTCTTTACTTTGTTATCTTAGAGTCGTGATTGAGTACTCGTATATATATATTCATTGCTTGTCCTCCGTTCGGAGTTGACCATATTCTCGACAGGTTTTTGTTATATATATATAAACTGTTTAGAAGTAGAAAATCCACAGCGTTCCACGCCGATTTTTTTTCGGTGAGGGCTGGGCGTTGTCGCGTCACGTGCCCTTTTAGCGGGTGCGGGTCGTGACATATTCTACTTTGGAATTGTTCACATGGTTATTTATACTCCCCCGTACCCCCAATTAATACACAAGGATCCAACCAGGTTATGTTATGATTCTATGTAACAGCCCCCGAAGGGTGGTAAGCCCCCAAAGGATGGTAAGCCCCCAAAGGATGGTAAGCCCCCGAAGGGTGGTAAGCCCCCAAAGGGTGGTAAGTCCCCGAAGGGTGGTACATAGTAGTCCCATAAATGGGGATTCTGGAAAACCCAATAAATGGGATAAGGATTCAAAGAAGACTCTGTGATCATAAGAGTATATGTCACAAGTGATCAAAGAACCAAAGAAGCATAGTGATACGCCATGTAAGTGAAACGCACAGAACATAGAGTACCCGATGCTCCCTGATGGGATAACATCTCAAGGAGGGATCCATATTGTACTAATCCGTGTGACCAACGTGACAGTATCAAGTAAAGTAATTTAATGCAGGAAAATAATTCTAAGCAGGATATGAAATAATCAGAGAATGTACTCGCCTGGTATCCTGAATGTCCGAAAAAAATATACTGTCCGAGGAGTGGTGCATGTCTCCTATAGAACAGTACAAGTCACAACAAGTCTAAAATAAGGAAATAGACTGCTACAATACATCTACATGAAGTTTGGGGTCAATCTAGGCTAAAGTCAACCTTTGGTCAACTCTAGTCAAATAGACTAGTCAAACTAGGTCAACTAGGTCAAACCTAAACCAAACAAGTCTATACTAGTCTAACTAGTCTATTCTAGGCCAAATCAAGACTAAAAAAGTCTAACTAAACTCTCACTAGGCAAACAGACACACCATAGGCTAAGAACCCTAGGCTATAGACTATATCATGCCTAAGCCAAACCACAAACACATATACACATAACAATATATATATCTAATATATTGTAGTACACTCATAACATATAGGCTACCTATATGTACATCCCACATATATATATATATATGCATCACTATTCACATATTCATATACATAGATATATATAGGAAAGCTATATATATAGGCACATACATATATATATATATATATATATATATATATATAGAGAGAGAGAAAGAGAGGTAAAAGAGTAAGTGAGTATGTGTGTGTTTGGCATGTGTGTGAATGGATATGTGTTAATATTCTAAAATTTAGTGATAGGTAGGTGTATGTGATATGGGATACATGATGTCAAAGGGTGTATGAATGCATGTGTGTAAAAGGTTATAGGTTAACTCAGTTTATAAAAATACATACATACATACTTACCTTGTATACATGCATACATACATATCATGTATATTATATTTACATGATACATACATGTATACTTGTATTATATTATACTTATATTCATGCATATTAGATACTTGTATTTATATTAACATATTGCAAACATTCATTTTATTCATGCATCTATGCATTACCTACATGTTTTATACATATGCATACATTGTATATTCATATCATTTCATACATTAACATAGAGACATACAAACATGCACACATCATATATTTTATACCTTGCATTACCTTACATATCATGTTATATATTATCATTCATTCCTTTCATATATTACATTATCTTGCATGCTTGCATTCATATATTACATTCTATATACCTATATACATGTATTTCCTCCATTCATTCATGCTTGCATCATATACTCTACATTACCATACATGTTATCATTATATATTACATTATAATATTTATACATTATGCATTCATATCTATCATTACATATATATCTTGCATTCATATCTAGCATTCATTATATACTTTCATGCATACATTGTATATCATTCTTTCATTCATGCATTGCTTATATGTATTATATTAATTGCATTCCTACATGCTTGCATTCAACCATATATATACATTAATGTAAAGAGAATATATATCATATATATATATATATATATATATATATATATATATATATATATATATATATATATATATATATATATATATATATATATCATTTCATTCATCTAACATATCATGCATTACATACTCTATATTCATTTAATATCCATACTACATAGGCTCATAGGTTACACAAAATGCATATATCGTATAGTCACTCTTCTACTTAAAATCAATACTGTACCAATTGGGCATTCACTAAATTCTAGGATTAGAGTATATCGTAGCCCTTTGTGTTAGCTTTCCGAAACTTTAAACGGATCGCATTTTCGTATCCGGAAGCTCCCGAAATCGCGAAAATACCGAAACACGTTCGTCTTTCGTACAGCTGACACTCAAATAATTCTACAGAAAGTTACAGAAAGAATTTGGCTTATTAAAATATATATTTGGAAAGCTAACTTCGATACGGTTCTTTTAAAAAAAACGGAAGATAAATCGGAGTTCTAAACTAAAAGTTATGACATTTCTAAGTTGTTTTGGTTAATAAAAATGTGGATAAAAATTATGACGGATTTGACAAAAGAACACATATAGTCCAAGATACTTGCATACAACATAGGTATCCAAATGAAACTCATTCTAACCATCCTAACAAATATCAATCCACTCTCTAACCATTATAAAACTGAATTTAAATATCTATTTAAACTATTATCATACATACATACACATGGGGTGTCCTAATTTGGGATCTATCAAGTAGGACATAAGACACATATCTAAAATTTTCAAGAGAGCTCCAAATGGTCTCAAATTTGAATCTAAATGGGACACATGCATGAGGATGGATCCTACGGATTCAAAACTAATTTATATGCAAAGAAAATCGATTTAGAGGATGGGTTTTACCCATTGGGAGTGGAATCCCAATGAAATCCTTTAGGACACGGCTCCGATACGAAGATCCCTCAAAGTGGACACTCCTCCTTGCACTCCTCTTCAAATCCTTAGTAGCATCCTTCCCTTTGAGAATGAGAATGATTGAGGGAAGGTTTGGTGAAGGAATGATTTGATTTGGAGATCAAATCAATGGGAAGGCTCTCTAAAATTGGGGAAGAACAAAAGAAAAATAAAAGAGGCAAGATTGTAATGAATGAAATGAATCATTCTCTCCTAAAGGTGTAAAGAGTCCATTAGGGCTAATGGGAAATGTCCTAATTGCCCCTCTCTAGTCTCATATGGTTAAGTCTAGACTAGGTTCAAGTTTGGGATCAAAATGATCTAGTTTTGAGTCTCTAACTTAACCATTCTAACATTATAAAAATTAGTTTAATTAACTAACTTAATGTTGGGTCTTGTGAGCCATGCTTAACTTAATATTGGGTCCCATCTAGAGTGCAAGCTACCCGGGTCACAATACAAGTCGGAACGAGACGAAACTCAAACCCGACGAAACAAATCCAATAAAAACAATATTAAAAATATAAAATTTTTCCAAAATATTAAAATATGAAAATGACCAAAATCATAATACATCAATTTAAATATTATTAAAATAATCTAAAATTTACCAATTAATCAAAATTCTAAATAATTCAAAAGTCACAAAATGACCAAAATACCCTTAGCCTAAAAAGTTGTAAATAGTCATTCTAATCACATGGTTAGGTTCCCATGGTTAGTCTCTAAGCTTAGCAAAACTAGAAATTAACTAGTTAACCATCAAAATCACAATTCAATATTTTAAATAGTTTTAAATTGATTAAAAAATTACCAAAAATCACAACATGAGTTAAATCTTATTATCGATTAATCAAAATTATAAAAGTTCAAAATTACCCTCATTTCGAAAAGTGGGTGTTACAAAAAGCCAGTGCTCCAATTGGAAAAAAAAATATGATAGTTTGATTGATGATTTTGATAGTTTAATAGATGATTTTGCTTGTAAAAATGCTAAAAAAATTATTTATGTGAGAAAAATGGCCCAAATTTTAAATTTTGTCATAGGTCCCGTAAATCATATGACCGACTATGGACCTGAGTAACCTGATACAAGACCAAGAGCTCCGGTCTTTGACATCATTATTTCTTAAATAAATATGCCTGCACATCCAAATTCTTAAATTATATATATATATAAAAATCTGATCATTATTGTAGAAAATAAATTCATCTAACAATTGAGGGATATTTAGAAACAAAATAGCAATTAACACACCGGTCAGAGCAATATCTTTAAGAAATCCTAATTTTTTTTGTACGATTATAAATATAAATCTTAGAGTCAGTAGGGAATAGGGATCCAAGAATTGGAGGTCTTGTAGAGTAGGAATTGAGAAAGAAAAGGAATAACTTGAAATACAAAATTACAAGACTAATCATAATATTTTTTTTTGAGGCCCCCAAATATTAGAGGCCCTGTGCGGCCGCATTATTGGCACGGCCCCAAGGCCGGCCCTGTATATATATATATTTTGGAACCAGGTAAATTGTTTCTGGAATCGCTCCCACTGGAATTCGAACTCCTGACCACTCGGCCGCATGCATCTCTCTTAACCACTAGGCTAGAGGTCATCTGCTATATATATATATATATATATATATATATATATATATATATATATATATATATATATATATATATACACACACAAAAAAAAAAAAAATATATATATATATATATATATATATATATATATATATTATATATATATATATATATATATATATACACACACACACACCGGATCAAAAGTTCCGTCACGGGAGTCTCGTCGAATCCCCCCCTCTCCTCCCACAACATCAGATTGTTGGGGTGGGGGGGGGGGGGGTGGGGGGGGGGGGGGGGGGGGGGGGGGGGGGGGGGGCTCGATCCAACGATCGAGAGGTACCGGATCAAAAGTTCCGTCGCGGGAGTCTCGTCGAATCCCCCTCCGCCCTCCTGCACCATCGGATTATTTTGGGGGGGGGGGGTTTCGATCCAACGATCGAGAGGCGGATGGGACTTCCGCGGGGCTCCATCCGGACAAAACACACACACACACTCTCAGGGCGGTCTACTTGGATTAAGGAAAAAAATTTGACATAGTTAGGTATGATTAAGTGAAGGAAAGTTAAATGGGAGAGAGGAGAGAGAAAATAGAAAGATCGGAAGACTCGTAAGTTCAACAAGTCCAAAAATATCTCGGGCTCTAGTCTATACTCTCAGGGTCTACTTGGATTAAGGGGAAAAATAGACATAGTTAAGTAGGATTAAGTGAAAAAAAGTTAAGGAGAGTAGAGTCAATCATATAACCTGAGTGAGAGAAATATTAATAAAAATATAATACTTACCAAATTATCCTTATCATATATGTCATAAATTTAAAATTTATTAAAATTTTAATTAGAATTTGTCAAAGTAACTTCAGAATGAGAAGCTATGGAGCATTATGTTGAAAGAAAGTGAATATGGAGAAAAAAAAATCATTATATTTTATAGGGAAAATAAGATAAAATTTATGACTTTTTAAACAAAACATCTCAATATCTTACGTTAATATCTGTTTTGGATAATTAAAAAAAATAGATAAAAGAAAGTTAAACAAATTCTCAATTAGGCCAAGTTTGGTTAGCGAAAGTGGAGCCTTGGGAAAGAAAAATGATTCATTTCCTTTGTTTGGATGTCAAAGGAGGAAATGAATTCAAGAGAGAAAATATGAGAAAAAGTGGTTCCTCCCACCAATCCAAGATTTTATTTTTTTCCTCTAAGAATTCACTTTTCCTGTCATTTTTTTTTTTGTTTGTTCCAAATACCGAATTTTTTTTTTATTGAAATTACAATCTTTCAAAAAAAAATAAAAATTCATAGAACTAATTTTCTTTTCTTTCCTATAGACGAATCAAACGTTCTATAACTCCTCTCCTAAACCCTCAAACAAAGTATAATTTATATTTTTTTTACTTAAATTTCCTCTCACTTAAATTTATTAACCGTCAATCAAGCAGACGTTCGAGCTCAAAAAGTTGGACTTGGTAACACTGAACCTTGTCATAAAGCCGAAGGTGTTAAAAGTTAGCAATAAGTCTTTTAAAAAAAAAAAAATCAACCAGGTGCTTGCTTCTGCTTACTAACGAACCAACCCATAAAACAATTATTAATTGTTTGTTAGAAGGTCACTCTCTCAAATCTGTCGGTGGACACTCCCGCAATTTCCCACGAACTCCGAGGACAAATCCGTAACTTACCCACACCCTCCCACCTGCATTATTCGAACGCGGCTTCTAAAATGCTTCCCTTCCCCCACTCCTCTTTTCCCTCTCTTTCCTGACTCCCAGATCTGAAAGTTTTTTTTTTATTTTTTTATTTTTTTCTTTTCCATCGATGATCGGAAGGAAGAAGAAGCGGAAAGTAGCAGCTGCGATATTTCGGTGGAATGCAACTTCTTCTGCTACGGACCAGAGAAGAAGAGTATAATGAAGGTGAAGGGTCGTCGGTACTCGTACCGGTCGGTGATCCCGACCGCGCTCGTCGCGGCGCTGCTGCTGCCGTTTCTCTTCATCCGGACGGCGTTTCTCGCTCTCGACGCCGGCGCTTCCATCTGCCCCTCCATTAGTAAGCACTAAATAAGTGTACTGATTTTTTTTTTTTTTTTTTGGCAAATTACGTTAAATACATTTTCACTAAACTTTTTTTTTTTTCATTGTTCAGTTTTTTATATTTGTTCGAAATTGTGAAATTAGGATAAGTTTTGTTTTTGGAATTGAATGTCATTTTATGAATATATGGGTGCAGGTTGTTTAAAGGTGAGGATTGGGCCACTGTTGTTTGCGGGAAGTGATACATCTCTGGTGAGTATGAGAATTTTCTGTGCATTTTGTACGTTAGTCTTGGTAAAATCTGTTATTGCACAGCAGTCCTACGTTTTCGTGATGTTGTGTTTTTTGCAAAAATGCAAAAATTCATATTGTTGTCACTAGTGTCTAGAATTCGCACTGAATTAAAGAAAATAAAACAAATTAACAAAATGTGAAGAGGATTTATTTTTCCAACTTTGACGATTCGGATCGTATATTCGAACTAACTATAGTTTGTTTGAATAATGTCTGAAATGTTGAATATGCTGACTTCCTCATTCATAACAGTCAAACTGTTCAAATATGTAAGACTTATAATTTGAGATTACTGCTTAAAAAGAAATAGCATAAACATTTTTTGACAAATTTTCCGCCTATTTTCACAAATTATATTAAATTGTAGTTTTTTTCCCCTGAAATTTGATAAGCTGTTGGTTATTTTTAGAAACTTTAGGGTCTGCTTGGCAATTGTAGGGATAGTAGTTATGAAATATTTTTAGAGTACCGATTATGAGCGATTATCAGAGGCCTGATTTTAGGTGATTTTTTAAGTAACGACTTTCGTTAGCGCTTTTGAAAGTTTTTTTACACTAATAAAATTAAATATGGAAGGGTATTAGTAGTTATAATTGTAAATTTTTTGTGAGAATATAAATTTAATAAAATAATAAAATTCACTGATTTGGGGTGTTTATAAAACTATCCAAAATTATATTACATCGATTTAGAAAATTTTTGAGCCGATCAAAATCAATACTTACAAAAATTAACAAGCAATGGTTTTCATAAACAATCGATTCGAAAATATTTCAAAACCGGTGAAAATAATGTTACCAAACAGATCCTAAAAAAACAAGTACAAATGTAATCAATCCCCTAACGGATCTTAGAACAAATTTGAAAAAAAAAAACAAGAGAAAAGAATAAAGACAAATTTCAAAACACACGGAATAAATTTCCTCAACTACTTATTTATTATTATATTATATATACTTTTTTTATTTTTTATATTATCTGGGATTAAATTTGATCCTATCCGGAAGTACTGTGGACTGTGCCTGAAATGACGGGATGGTCATTCTGCTGACACGCTTTCTGATGATGGGATCATGTAGGGAGAGTACCATTCTCCAAGTTCCACTTCGTATGGATACAATCGAGTCCAAGAGGAGAGGAGGCCAACCAGGTCCAAGAGTCCCAAGAGTGGACCCATGGGGACATGTGGGCATGGTCACTTATGCTCGTGTTTAGCTAAAACTGTGTCACGGCGCTACGTGTTGGCGATGCTATACCTTTGCAATCACATGCTCGATCACGAGTGCGAAAACTTTGTTTCCTAGCGTATGGTTCCATATGCAATTGCCAACCACTTTGTTTGGATCTAGTTTTGGGCATTATTATTTTGCTATTTGAAACTGTAAAGATTTGTTTGGAAAGGAATACGGATACGACACAACAATAACATATCATATCTAATGTTGGTGTGTTCTAGTATAATATGCCACGGTGTCCAAATTCCATAACAATATGTGTTTGACACAATCCGGATATTTTATTTCCTTTAGAAAATCATAATTTTTATTTTAAAAAAATTCGGTATTTGAAATAGGGGTGAGCATTATTCGGTTTTGGACGGAAAATCGAACCGAACCGAATAAGAGATTCGGTTCGGTTTTAAAAACATTTGGTTCGGTTTTGAAAATACTAAATTTTCTTATTCGGTTTTGGATTTCGGTTTCGGTCCAAAACTGAAAACCGAATAAGAATATATATATATAAATGGCTCAACATTGAGCCGTCGTCTAAGCCGTGTGTATATTATCAATCATTTAAATTTTAAAAGAATTAAATTATGCAAAAAATTGTGGGAAAAAGTTTAAATTTGTTATATATATTCAACATGGGGAATCAAGAATCGAACTCAACCAAACAAGAAAAATACCTCCCACCTTAACCACATGAGTTAGAAAAAATATTTAACTATAATTGGATAATATTCTTAATATACGTTATTATACGTGCAAAGCATGTGCATTTACTAGTAATATATAGGTATATACTATAGGTATATACTAAATATATCTTGGTATATTTAGTTATTATATATATTAACAAAAAATAAACAAATAAACCCAAAAACCGAATAAACTGAACCGATTTAACCGAATGCTGACCCATAGTTTGGAATGGCCAATTGGAAGGGAAAGCGAAAAAATTGGGGGTTTAGAAAGTAAATCCATGGAGTGACTGGGGGAACCATTTCCGGGTCCCCCTCTATTCTTGTTTTCCTTGTGAATCAATTTTCTCTAATACTCATTTCCTTTGGCATCCAAACACAGAAAAAGATTTTTTTTTTTTTTTCGTCCTGATTTTGCGAACCAAACATGGCGGGGAGTGTAAAAAGCAAAACATAGATAAATGCAGGAACTATGCAATGTAGCAGTGGACATTTTTATCTCAACCAGACCCACAAGCCTACTTACAAACCCTGAACGAGTTGCATTATGGCGAACATATATATTGGTCCGGCGGAAGTTAATGGAGAACCGCATTGTCACAGACAGTCATGAAGTTTTTTCTTTGACCTGCATAATTAAATATAGGGCTTGTGTCTATCAACTAGTTAGTACTTACTGTTCTTTCAAAAAAAGAAGTTAGTACTTACTATTCTCTAATTTTATTAAGTAATTAATTTGATTCGTTCCAGGAATTCGTTGAGGAACTCAGGAGAGCATACGTGGACATGGAGGAGAGAGGTGAACCTATGGATCCGAAGGTGGTTGAGGCTGCACCTGAATCTATGGACAATCTGCTCGCGGATATGACTGCAGCTGCCTCTTCCTACAAACATGTTAACATCAAAACTTTTGTTCTCGAGACTAAAGCTATGGTATGCTGTTCTAATCTAGTCACTACCAACTTCATCTTTTATCATAATATCATTGTTTGCTGTATATATATATATATATATATATATATATATATATATATATATATATATATATATATATATATCCACTTAAAATACGTGCAAAAACAAATTGAACCTGGTTGTTTTGATAACGAAGTTAAGAGTCTTTGCCATTAATCTCGAATTTTAGTAAGAGTTGAGGGTTATATATGTATATGTTGCTAATGAAAGAGAAAAAAAAGTATATGATGCTAATAGATTCTTTTAAAAGGTAACTCTCCACCCTGATACCGAGAGTCTGCTTGGATTGTGAGGGAAAAAACCAGTGTTAAGTCAATACATGTAACCTTGCTTGGATTGGAGGGGGAGTTAAGTGGAGTGTGTTTTGCTTGAATTGGAGGTTTTGAGTGAGAAAATGATCATTAAAAATATAATAGTTACCATAATATCATTCTTACATGTCATAAAATTAAATTTAATTGAAATTTTAATTAGAACTTGTCAAAATATCTTCACAAGAGGAAGCTACGGAACAGTATGTTGAAAGCAAGAAAAAATGGATTAAAAAAATCATGATATTTTATAGGACAAATAAAGAGTATTTATAACTTTTTGAACAAAATCCCTCAATCCCCATCGTTAACCCTCCGATTTGGGAGGTTAAAAAAAAATTAACAAAAGAGGGTTAAACAAACCCTAACTTAATGCTCTATAACCCTCCCTCCTAAACCTCCACTCTCAAACTAAGCATGATTTTTATTTTCTCTCACTTAACTCTCTTAACCCTCAATCAATCCAAGCTGACCCTGAACTTATCGAACGTAGATTCCTAAACGATTGTGGCTAGAGTTGCATCAATACCACGGTCCCTCATTAGTCCCTACATCATCTTACGGTGTTAGTACGTCACTCTTTCTTCCCTACGAGGGGTTGTGATACTAACTTCCAAATTGACAACAAGATCTGGTTCTAAAAAGTGGCCTCCTGTGAGCCAGCCTATGTCAGTGGAGCTCTAGAATGGTCAATGGGCCATTTTTTTCCTTCTATGCATAGAAATTTCATAACTTTCTGAGGCAATACATTGTAGGAAACAGTTCCTTTAATACAATGGGCCACTAGAATGGCCATAACTGGCAATTTACTATAGCAAGAATTTGTCCTGTCTCAGTTTTGGCCTAGGGGAATCTTTAAAGGGATGTATGAATTCAAAAGCCCCGAGTAAAAGTCCACAACCCCAATCATAGGCTTTTCATTTATAAATCCTTGGTGGAGTCCAAAAGCTCCACGGGTGATTGTGGGCGTGACTTCTGCGTGTCCATGGTTTGGTGTCATTCACGCAGAATTGGTTGTTAACGGAACACGTGGCAGCTGCTATTGTAGTTTTTGGACTCCACTGTTATGTATGAAATATAAATTCTACGGAAGAATAGGTTCTCCTTGTCACCAAGAAAAAAGATTCTCCTGTAACTCCTCTTGTGACGCTAGTTACCACGGCAAGGACATCAATAACAATTTTGTAGATGACATGTGGACTGGACTGCTAATAAGAGAACTATTGACAATGCATCCTTTTTAAATCATTATGTACGGGTTCCATACTTCCTTTGCTTTTACTATAAGAAGTCTTGGACGAATCTCGGTTTGATGATGCCAGTGAGATACAAGGAAAAGATATCTCCACCAAGTACAGAAACAAGAAAAGTGTAGAATCGCGAAGCAGAACTGTCAGATTAATCACACTAGCTGCATCTTGCTTTATATTACTCTCAGATTTCTATCATAATACCCCTTGCAAATAGTAGCCTTCCCTAGATGGTTGTCATAGCAAGCACTGGTTGATTAAGCTTGATTTTGCAGTCATTTCATGTTTTTGCAATTGTGAAGCAGAACACTCTGAAATTTGTTCGTTATGTGATGTAAACACTAACTGGACACTTTAATACTTCAGAAAAGGAAACTTGTTAGAGTGTATAGGTGGACATAAAAAACCACAGACATTCCATCCATAATGTGTCCGTGTCACATTGGACACAACACTGACACTTGGACACATTGGATGCAACAGTGACACTCCAATATACAATAGGACACCAAAAATCACTGCCATGTCAATATCGTGTCATGTCTAATTTGTGTCTATGCCAACATAGGCTGCTATGAAAGTCATGTTTATATGTGTGACGATGAGATCAAGTTTTTTTTATTCATAACCACTATATTTCTAATGTATGCACTTTTATGATAACCCAAAAACTACCATACTATTTTCAAAATAATAGCATTTGGAAAAAAAAATATAACGATACCGATCAATACTGGAGAGAGGAGTCCATTAAGCTGCATGTGTTTCAGAAGCCAAATGGACAGAGGAGTTCATTAAGCTGCATGATAAAATTTGCAATTGAAGCTCTCATATAGTTATTATTGTATTTCTTCTAACCACTGGAAATTGCCTCGTTTCTATTATTCTTAAACCTTGCTGGTACAAATTTGGCAAATTTGTATGTTTGGTAAGATCTATTGAATATATACTTAATATTCTGAAGAACTTTCAAATTTATTTATTTTATTTTTGCTTTTTTCGTGCTTGCAACAACCAATGCTAAAATGAAATGTTTTCCTGCACCTTGTATTTATTTTGTGAAAAAGTTGCTCTTCATTGTTGAATTGCTTGAATATGTAAACTCAAAACCCTTGCATTGATATCACAGCTGTAGTTGTTCACCTAATGTTTGTCGTTGTTTGAGAGAGCGAATTCACAGTGGGTGACCCTTACCCTGGTTTAAATCAGCCCAGCTGCACTTGTAACAGTCTTAGAAATAACACATACTGCTGCACATACTAACAGGTTTCGAGGCTCAGGAATGGTTCCATAAAGTTCTGTGTACTTGCAGCATTTTTTATATTAATGGAAATAAAATGGTTAGCTGGTAAAGCTTCCTGATATATCGTTTAATTGGTTATTAGTCAATTGTACATGTCTCGAGAACAAAAAAAATTTGTTGATAGGTAAAAGATTATCGATCATGGAAGCAACTTCTTACCAAAAATGTCAGTTATTTTTCAGTCAGTCCATGATAATGCTATTAATAAGAAGGCATGCCATAGATTCAGATATTTCATATTATTTCTAAGAAGGCATTGAAACATCTGACATATACACCTTTAACTATTAGGCCTCTCTAGTCTCTCTTGACCAATTTGAAACTTCTGCTAGATTATACCTTGAACAATTAGGCTTCTCCAACTTCTCATAACACGAACAACTTGGTTAGTGGTATCATTATCATGATGCTCGTTAGATGATAGTCAAATTTTTAATCTATTTTTTCAGAGAACCAAATGTTAGTCTATTTCACAGCGCACAATTTTTTTATTTATTGAATAGGCCTTTCACAGTCTTTCCCCCTTGCCAGCACCACCAATGCATTTAACTTTGTAACTTGGTGCTTCCTAAAATCTATTATAAGATCTACAGACTTTTGTTTTGTAAATGGTCGACTGCAGGCCTGGAAAAAAAAATTAAAAAAAAAATATCTTACATACTCCAGGATGAATTTGTATACCAACATTTTAGTTAAGGGGACTCATTATGATTCAATTTCATTTGATGCATCATATGTGATTGGCATGACCCTAAAACATTTTCAAAAACAGTTAATGAAGATGGATAAGAAGGTCCAAATGGCCAGGCTTCAGGCATCAATTTATCGCCATCTGGCTTCAGTTGGGATTCCAAAGAACCTGCACTGCCTCACCCTGAGGCTGGCTGAGGAATATTTAGTCAATGCACATGCCAGATCTTCTCTTCCACCGCCTGAGTTCGCCTCACGTCTGACCAATGCCTCCTTTCTCCACATTGCCCTCTTGACTGACAACATCCTAGCTGCTGCAGTGGCTGTCTCATCTACCGTAAGAAGCTCTGCCAATCCTGAGAAGTTAGTGTTCCACATTGTCACTGACAAGAAGACCTACACTGCAATGCACGCCTGGTTCGCCCTCAACCCTGTGTTTCCTGCCATTTTGGAGGTCAAGGGTTTGCACCAGTTCGAATGGCCATCTCATGTAAATGCTACTATCATGGATACTGTAGAAGAGCTACACCAAGGGTTACGTGCTCACCGATACTACACCAGCACAGATCAAGAATATAGAAGATATGAGGCTTCCACACCAAGCTCCTTTTCGCTCCTGAATTACCTGAAGATTCATCTCCCCGAGGTAAAGCTTCATTTTCTTCCACTATGTTCTATGGTCTCGTGTTGAGTTTGATATTCAATTGCTCACTCTTTTGACCAAAAAAAAAAAACTCCAACTAAATGCAATAGTCCTTTGGCAAAGTGGGTGTTCTTGAGTTATACAGGACATAATGAGTTACCATTCTATAGTCGGATAATTCCTAGATTTGGTATAGTTATGTTCATTTGATGCCCACACTATAAGTACAGTAAAACCTCTCTCTAGGAATAACTTCCATTTAGTTATGGCCCCAACTTGGGCCATAATAAATAAGAATAAACTCCACGTTGTAATAATTTTGTAATTTTTCTAGGTTCCGTTTTAAGGAACTTCTATCCACATAGTAATAATTATATGTATATTCCCAATAATACAAAGATACATGTACTAGTTTTTTGAAAATGTCTCTCTTTTATCAATGTCTATAGCTTGGATTTAACATGCTCCATTAATCAATTATTGTTGAGAGTCAATAAGGGACTTTTAGTCCCACATCGGAATATGTAGTATGTAGAGGAGCTAGACTCCCTATAAGTAGTGAAGTAGTCCATCAATAAAATTATCCAACCATTATTTTCTACATGGTATCAGAGCCATAACTCTCTCTCTCCACAAAAAAAAAAAAGGAGAAAACAAAATTCTCTCTCTCTCTCTCTAGCCGACCCCCCCCCCCCTTAGCAGCTCCACCACCCTAGCCGAACCCCCCCCCCCCCCCCCCCCGACCCCCCCGACCCCCCCCCCCCCTGAAGCATCCCGACCCACCCCCCCCCCCCCCCTCGCCCACCCCCTCCCGCTCCCTCCCAGCAGCCTCCCGCCCCCCTGAAGCAGCCCCGAACCCCAGCAGCCTCCCTCCCGCTCCCTCCTAGCCGACCCCCCCCCCCCCCCCCCGACCCCCCCTGTAGCAGCCCCGAACAACCCCGCCCCCCCCGCCCCCCTGAAGCAGCCCCGAACCCCAGCAGCCTCCCGCCCTCCAGCACCCTCCCAGCAGCACCCCGCCCCGTCCCCCCGCCTCTCCAGCACCCTCCCGCCCCCCCTCCTAACCCTAGCCTCTCTTGCCATGGAAATCCTAACCCTAGCTCTAGCAGCCCCATCCAAACCCTAACCCTAACCCTAGCCGCCAGTAAAAAAAAAAAACAAAAAAAAAACGACGTATTTCAAAGACAGTCGAGATGTCAAATCTTTATTTGCACCGACTCTGTTCCTAGATTGTGCCGTTTGGAACTAACAAATATTTATTTTGTTATTCCTCCTTCACATCGGGATCTATACAGGGAATGATCATGTCTTCTCTGGTGTCCTGACGTGTTCACTTTACATGCGCGTGTCGGTGCTGGCCAAGTTAGTAGCGCATTCGTAAAGTCTGTGACGTCGAAGAAGACGACGAAGACGACGAAGTTGGGGAAGTTGCCGACTCCGACATTGAAGAAGCCGGCAAAGACGACGAATATGGTTCACAGTTGACGCAGCCATGGATTCGATTAGTGGCAAACTGACGGCCGACGAGATGAAGGCCTTGGTTGATGATATCTTATCGAAGAGATTAACCGAGGTAACCCCACGTGTGCTCCATACTGATGTGGATCCGTCCCCTTACAAAATGGAGAAATTGGAAAAGCTGGAGACGAAGTTGGAAGGAACGTCCAACTACTTAAAGTGGTCGCGACAGGCGATACGGACACTGAAGGGACGTGGCTTGGTTGGCTATGTTACTGGCCAAGCCAAGGCGCCAGCCGATCACTCCGCCAAGGAGTTTGCTGTTTGGGAGATTGTCAACAACGTCGTGGCTGGGTGGTTGACTGTCTCTTTAACCGACCAGGTGTCGGGCAATGTCGAGGCAATGGAGGCTGCTGCTGATATATGGCAAACTCTAAAAGATATGTACTCCGGCTCCGGCAACCCTATGCGAGTCTTTCAACTGCAAGATGAACTCGATAGGGTGGCCCAAGACGAACGTACCATCTCTGAGTACGCGGCCCTGTTGAAGAAGTACTGGTCTGATCTGGATCATTATGATCCTCTTGGGATGGAAGATGCACAAGTCGAACCGGCATTCGCGAAGTACTTTCAGACGTTCCTGGCTTATATTTTCCGGCAGCGTATGATGAAATTTCTGAAGGGACTACACCCTGTATTTGAGCAGAGAAGGAATATCCTCCTATCCCAACCCACGCTTCCGACCTTGGAAGAAGCTATAGCTGTTATGACACAGGAAGAAGCTCGACTGAAGTTGATGCCCAACAAGGGCTCCTACCAGGGGGAGCAAGCCGCGATTGAAAAGTCTGCCCTTGCTGCCTTCAATCAACCTCCATCTATGGGTGGTGTTTGCCACAATTGTGGTGACTCCGGACATTACATCCGATTTTGTCCAAAACCCTTGCGCAATCAGTCTAATGATCGAGGACGGGGTCGTGGAGGCCGACGTGGTGGTAGAGGAGGATATGCTGGTAGAAGGGACGGCCACAAAGCAAATCTGGCGGAGGAAGGGGGCGAGAATCAACTGGCTGAAATAACCCCGCTTGAACGGGAGTTCCTTGAGAAGTTGCGAGGCACAAAGCTGGTTTCGGCCGACAGTCCTGGGGCGTCTTCAACCTCGGGAGATCACATCACTTGCTTTGTCCAAACCAGCACCGATGATTCTGTACGTGCTCTTGCATCTATCCATCAGCCAGGCTGGATTATGGACTCTGGGGCATCTCGCCATGTCACGGGGTCCCGTGGTGCGTTTCGGGAATATACTCACCTACCTTTGCCGGAGAGTATTCAGACCGCTGATGGCACATCCAGCCCTGTAATGGGTAAAGGCACTGTCGCATGCACCCCTTCCATCACTCTAACCAATGTCCTACATGCTCCGTCTTTTCCTGTCAATCTTCTATCCATTAGTGCCATTATACTTGATCTTAACTGTACTGTTTCCTTTGACATTCCTCAGGTGACTTTTCAGGAGAAAGGAACAGGACGACGACTTGGGACTGGCACATGGCATAAGGGGCTGTGGTATTTAGACAGGACTGGACTGGACAACGTATTGGCATCCTTGGTAGCAGACGCACCACCAGAAGCTTCCTGTCGCAGTGTTGAAGCCGACTTGCTCCTCCACCACCAGCGTGTCGGTCATTCCTCTTTTCAAGTTATTAGTCGACTGTATCCGTCCTTATATCAAAGGGCTAATAAAGAGAAGTTATTTTGTAATGCCTGTGCTTTGGAAAAACATACCAGAAGCTCGTATGTGAGCACGGGAAATAGGAGTTCAGCTGCTTTTGACATGATACATTCTGACGTATGGGGCCCTTGTCCTACAACCGGGATTAATGACTTTCGATGGTTCGTCACCTTTATTGACTGTTATACCCGCGTGACATGGGTCTACCTTCTGAAGAATAAAAGTGACGTCCTTGAGGCCTTTCAGGACTTTCATCGCCGGGTGGAAACATAATATGGCGCTAAAATTAAGTGTTTCCGGTCCGATAATGGGACGGAGTATACTAATAAGCGGGTTGCTGAGTAATTTTTCTCTCATGGAATACTTCATCAAACTTCATGTGCTTATACTCCGGCTCAAAATGGTGTGGCGGAACGGAAGAACAGACACCTGCTGGAAGTCGCACGGACGATGATGCTGGCTATGAATGTCCCGAAACACTTATGAGGGCAGGCTATATTGACGGCCTCTTATCTCATCAACAGAATGCCATCTCAAGTATTGGACTGGAAGACACCATTGGAGATGCTTACTGGGACAACTACATACACTGTTCCACCAAAAGTTTTTGGATGTGTGTGCTTTGTCCACGATAATAGGCCAGGCGTTGGCAAATTGGATCCTCGGGCAGTTAAATGTGTCTTTGTCGGTTACACGGCGACTCAGAAGGGTTATGCCTGTTGGAGTCCAGTCGAGCAGAAGATGTTTGTAAGCATGGACGTTACATTCCGAGAACTCGAACCATACTATGGTTCGGATGAAGGTTCAGCGTTTGGTGACACACCTACCACAGATGGTGTTAGATGTGAGGGAGAGATAATAAGCCCAAATGTGGTCGTCGGATCGGTTCCGTGTCCTGTTGTAGAAAACTGGACGAAAGGGGTAGAGCACAGTGACTCAGATACAGAGAATGAAGAAGACGATACATATGTTACGCAGGGGGAGCAACAGACAAGGAAAAAGGAGCTCCAAGTCTACAGAAGGAGACAACAGAAGTCCAGTACTGTGCCTATGCCGTGCCCTATGCCTACTGTACCAAGTCCCTCGTCTACTCCTGCTCCAACTCCTGAAGATGTTGCCCCCGCACTGAATCACTCGGATTCTGATGCGGATCTCTCCGACTCGGATGGTATGATCTCTCCACCACCTATTGCTCCCTTAAGGAGATCTTCTCGCATCAATGCGGGTAAGGCTCCTGCTCGTTTTGATGATTACGAACATGACATTGCCAACTTCTTGTCTTATTCTAACATTTCTTCGAATTATCGAGCCTTCATTGCATCGTTAGACTCTACTTCGTTGCCCAAGTGTTGGCAGGAAGCAAAGAAAGATCCAAGGTGGAAAGCTGCAAGGATGGAAAAACTTGGGGCACTGGAGAAAAATAAGACATGGAAGCTGGTTCCATTACCCAAAGGAAAGAAAGCTGTGGGATGCAAATGGGTGTACACAGTGAAAGAGACGCCAGAAGGAAAGGTCGAGCGATACAAGGCGAGGTTGGTTGCAAAAGGATTCACCCAGTCATATGGCATAGACTATGATGAGACGTTTGTCCCAGTAGCAAAAATGAGCACCGTAAGAACTCTGGTCTCCATTGCAGCGAACTATGGGTGGAAGCTGTACCAGCTGGATGTGAAGAATGTCTTTCTTGATGGGGACCTGCAAGAAGAAGTATACATGGAGCTCCCGCCAGGGTGCTACGTGACGGAATCAAACGGAGGGACGTCGCAAGGAAAGATGTGTAAACTGAAGAAGTCGCTATACGGGCTCAAGCAATCTCCTCGAGCCTGGTTTGACAGATTCAGAAAGGCTGTTACAGGCATGGGATACCGTCAAACAAATGCAGATCATACGGTCTTCCTCCAGCATGCAAGAGGCCACATCACTATACTTGCTGTATATGTGGATGATATAGTGATCACAGGTGATGATGAAGTCGAGATCACTAAGCTGAAGTCAAAACTCGCGAATGAGTTTGAAGTGAAGGACTTAGGAGCGATGAGGTACTTTCTAGGTATCGAGGTGTGTGAAGGTGAACAAGGAATTGTTCTCTCACAGAGAAAATACACAGTAGATCTGCTGAAGGAGACAGGGATGCTGGGATGCAAAGCAGCAGTCACTTCAATCGACCAGAAGTGCAAGTTGGGAGCAGAAGCAGGAGAGCCAGTTGATCGTGAAAGATATCAACGACTTGTAGGGAGATTGATTTATCTGGGGCACACTCGCCCTGATATCTCATTTGCGGTAAGTGTAGTGAGTCGCTACATGCATGATCCAAGAAAGGATCATATGGAAGCAGTATTTCAGATCTTGAGATATCTGAAAGGAACGCCGGGAAAGGGGCTATGGTTCAAGAAGAATGGACGCATAGAAGTTGAGGGATACTGTGATGCAGACTGGACGAGCTGCATAGACGACAGAAGGTCTACTACGGGATACTGTATTTTTGTAGGAGGAAATTTGGTCTCATGGAGAAGCAAGAAACAGTCAGTGGTAGCACGGTCGACAGCTGAAGCAGAATACAGAGCAATGGCTCTGGGAGTGTCAGAGTTGCTGTGGGTGAAAGCATTGCTGACAGAGTTGCAGCTGGATAAGGGAGCACCATTGCGTCTTCTGAGCGATAGTCAAGCTGCAATAAGTATAGCTAACAATTCAGTTCAGCACGACAGAACGAAGCACATCGAGATTGATCGATTCTTCATCAAGGAGAAGCTGGAACAAGGGATACTGAAGATTGACCATGTCCGCTCAGAAGAACAAGTTGCAGACTGTCTGACTAAGGGTCTTAGTTCATTAAGTCTGTCAAAGCTATGTAACAAGATGGGGATGATCAATATCTATCGCCCATCTTGAGGGGGAGTGTTGAGAGTCAATAAGGGACTTTTAGTTCCACATCGGAATATGTAGTATGTAGAGGAGGTAGACTCCCTATAAGTAGTGAAGTAGTCCATCAATAAAATTATCCAACCATTATTTTCTACAATTATTGTAGTGGATACTTTGCCTTTATATAACTTGCAAGGGTAACTAAGTCAAAATAAATATTTTTGTAACTAGACTCCTGTTATTTTTGTAACCTCATAGTAATAAAATTATTATGGTCCCAACATTTGTGGATCAAATATTTGTGGACTTTCCATGGGTGGTAATACTTTATATTGCTTTTTCAATAACTGCTTCCCCTTGAGCTTTATTTAGCTTAAGTTAGCACTAGCCTAAACCTTCTGTTCTTGAATCATCTATGTCTACAATCTTCTTCCCTGAAGTTTTTCCATACCTTGTTGGTCTTTTTCCAATTTATCAACTTATTCCACCAGATTCTCATATCTTGAGCTCAATGTCTCTACTTTTTTTGCATCATTATGACTCAGTACTGAAGTTATGATCCCTTACAGCTATTCCCAAATCTCGAAAGGGTGATATTTCTTGACGATGATGTCGTGGTACGGCGCGACTTAACCCCTCTGTGGGATATGGATCTCGATGGAAATGTCATTGTTTCAGTTGGTTTAGGAGACGGCAGAGACGGTCGTTGTATCGGCAAAACGCTTGGTGGCTACTTAAATTTCTCCAATCCTTTATTACCACTGATTTCGTTTGGACTGAAAAGCAGTCAGTGCTCATGGTTGGGCGGCATGCATGTTTTTGATCTCGAAGCATGGAGAGAAACAAACATCACAGAATTTTACCAACATCTGCTTAAACAGGCATGTTCTTTCTTTATATTCTTGTTTTCTTTTTTTACATGTCCTCTTGTGCTGTGTATTATTTTGTGGGCTAAATTATCCTAATGGCATCCCAACTATAGGATTAGGACGTTTTTGGTGCCTCAACTTTTCATTGTTCAGTTTTGGCATTCCGATTTTATAAACTGCTCTTTTGAAGCACATTTTGTCAATTTTGAAGTACACCGGACCACTTCAAAAGAATACTTGACAATACAAGTATTTAAATTGTACTTTTGTACTGCAAGAAATGCATTTGAAGTTGTTGCATTGAAAAGTTAAGATACTAAAAATGTCATAGCACCAGGGCCGGTCCAACGGGTAGGATTGCGCTAGTCGGAGCTAAATTTGGTTGTCCCTTGACTCCAGAAAAAAAACATAAAAAAAATACAAGTGGAGAGGTATAAATGCTGTGGCTAAGAAACATAAGATCAATAATTTCTGACAAACGTTAAGAAGCCTGTTGTCTCCGGTTATGACGGCAGTGTGGAGCTCGGATTCCGAGTTGCTCTCATGTCTCCTGAGCTACTGGAGTCCTTTCCAGTGGAATTTCATAATATGGACATGGGAATTGCTAGTTCAACTGACAGAAAGTTGGGGTGGACCACAAAGTCTTGGCGAACAGCTAGGGACTGAGGGGCCTGAGAAAAGGGGGGGGGGGGGGGGGGGGGGGGGGGGGGGGGGGGGGGGCGCTAACTAGGAGGTTGCCCCCAAGCCCGATGGCTTGTCTAGCTTACCCCAGGGTCGTCCATGCCGAACGCTATAGTTGGAGTGCCGTTAGGATAATTTAGCCTTATTTCTTTGTACATTTCTTGCTTTGCTGACTGTTTGGGCTAACTAGGTTGCCCCCAAGCCTGATGGCTTGTCTAGCTTACCCCAGGGGTCGGCCATGCCGAACGCTATAGTTGGAGTGCTGTTAGGATAATTTAGCCTTATTTCTTTGTACATTTCTTGCTTTGCTGACTGTTTGGGGGCCTTGCAGAACCGGAAATCTGGGTTTGCTCTTTGGCGCTTAGGGTGGCTGCCTCCTGCGTTGATAGCATTTGAAGGTCGAGTGCAGCCTATCGACCCATCATGGCACTTGTCAGGGCTAGGCCAGCGAATGCCTAAGCCAGAGGCTCTGGAATCCGCTGCAGTTCTACATTTCAGCGGGCCGAGGAAGCCGTGGCTCGATGTCGGCTTCCCGCTGCTGCGAGAGCTTTGGCGCACCCATTTGAATCACACAAACCAATTCCTAAGGAGTTGTAGAGTTGTGGAATGAGGGAGAAAGCCCTCTGTATGAACACATTATATATATATACGAATGCATATGTATTTTTTTTTTTTTTGGTAGGCAGTCTTTAGCAGGGGGAAGAGGGTGCTACCTTCAGTCTTTGCTCAAGCTACCTACCTATGTTTTACTTCTTTCTTCATTGTTAGGTACATATACAATATTAAGTTTGTATATATGGAGGGGGAGGACTCAACTGTCCTTTGAGATATATAGGGGTTGGTGTATTTATTTCAAAGTTTTATGACAGTCTGTTCACGCCCCGCTAATTAACTGCAGCATAAAAGCACTAATGCAGTTTTTCTTCTTCTTCTGAGTATTAGTCTACAACAAGTACATTATATATATATATATATATATATATATATATATATATATATATATATATATATATAGGAAAATTCTACAATACATCCGCTGGAAATGGATGTATCGATACATCCGAAATCTGGACCGTTGGATTTTAATCCAACGGTTCAGGTTTAATTCAGATAAAATAATACAGGAGACATCATTTAATGCTGATTTAGACTTCTGATCTGTTGGTAACTTGCTTTAGCAGGTCATTCTTCACTTTAATTTTTTCAATGAACACCCTAAATTAACTCATATTTACTCTCTCAAAAGTCCATCCAATTTAATCTGAACCTTTTTTTTTTGGGTTACAGGCCATGGTAGTCGTGGTGGTGCTGGTGGTGGTGGAAAGAGAAACGGAGATGAAGAAGGAAATAAGAAACGGTTCGGATCGCGTAGAACGTCGTCGAGCACCCCTAGAACAACGGGGAAGTACCAGCTGCGCCGAGAAGAATCGGTCCGCTTCGCGTCGGACGTCGTCGATGCCTCCTCGAACAAGGAGAAGTACCAGCGGCGCCGCTCTAATTTTACTGCCCATGCCATTGTCTGAAATTTTATTTTTCATTAGGAGTACCAGCTGCGCCGAGAAGAATCGGTCCGCTTCGCGTCGGACGTCATCGAGGCCTCCTCGAACAAGGAGAAGTACCAGCGGCGCCGCTCTAATTTTAACTGCCATGCCATTGTCTGAAATTTTATTTTTCATTTAACAATTTATATTTTGTTAATAAAGCTACATGTCATGGTGGTGGTGGTGAACTGAGGAAAACCTGCTTCTGAGGTCGGGCGGGGATTATTTTTTAACTTTCTAAAGATAATATTTTCGAGGAGAATATTTTTTTGGACAAAAAGGCCATTCTCTTTGCTTTTTTAACAGGAGGAATGGTACATTTAGGACGGAGAATGGTACATTAGGACGGAGAATACGGCGAATGGCCATTCTCGCTTTTAATATGGCGAATGGACGGTGAATACGGCGAATGGACGGAGAATGGCCATTCTCTTTGCTTTTAATATGGCGAATGGACGGTGAATACGGCCAATGGACGGAGATATGGCCATTCTCTTTGCTTTAAACGGCAATGGACGGAGGGAGGAGAATGGTACATTAGGACGGAGATGGACGGAGAATACGGCGAAATGGCCATTCTCTTTGCTTTTAATACGGCG